>JAQQAC010010508.1:43685610-43707209 GCA_029783875.1 Phataginus tricuspis | reverse complement strand
GTGGAGGAATTCCCACTCAGGTCCTCAACCCAAACTGCCTGCCTCTTGGTAGAGTGGGACAGATGCCTGGTCTCTTAGACATTCCTCAGACTGTCTTTGTTTATATTTGTTCTTCAAAATAATTAAGGAATAAGGACTGTGTACATAAAGGCTGTATAACATAAAGGGTTATAGTGACAGAGTCAGTTTCTTTATCTGTAAAATATAATTAACACCATCCTATACAATCTAGGGGTATTCAGTTAAATGAAGTAAATGGGTCAATAACTTAATATTATATTCCACAAATCAGTCAAGTTTTCCGTAGTTCAACTTCTAATGAATCATAGTTAATACCACACATATTCTATACTCAACAAAGCAATCAGATCCTTTCATTCTGTGAAATGTCTGCTTGACTCTTCCAAAGCTGCAAAACTCAGTCTAGTCCCCTGGTGCTTAAAAGTCACAGATCTGGTGTCTCTGAGAGCACGTCTCGGGGGTAAAATATTTTTAAAGGTTGTTTTGCTAAGAATTTCAGAGTGCCTGAATTTTTGGTTCTGTCATGATTGGAAAACACTTGCTATATCTTGAGCTCAAATATGTAATTTGTTAAATTTCCGAAGTTTTCAATTTTAATAGGAATAATTTGACAGTTCTGTTAAATGTTTGGAGTAATGACATGTTTGTGTCAGTCTTTAAAAACACATCCTTTCAGACACACAAATCTTCACTTTCCTGAATCCATTCAAGTCTGACTCCCCAACACAGTCTGTTGCAGACCTAATAGATCAGTTTTCCTCTTCCAGCTTGTGTGTGGTGGGATGAAGAGAATAGCTGGGGGCTGGAGATTTGCAGGGGGTGGTGAGGTCAGTCACCTTAGCAAAGGCAGAGCTAAAACAACCTCATTAATGAAGGAGGAGATATGGGTACCCACAGCTTTAATGGTGTTTTTACCTTGAGTGTCCAAAACCAAATTGTATAAACAGATCTTAGGAAGAGAACAGAGCTGGGAATGGCATTGAGCTGAGGCCTGATGGTCACCAATCAGTAAACCCTCTGTGTCAGCAGATACAAATGGCATTTGCACCATTTGAGAGCTCTCCTCCAGCGCTGTGAGAGGCAGGAACCACGGCACGCACAAGCCAGCTCATTCTCGCCTATGACAGCCAGTTGTTACTTTTTCAAGAATTTTGTGAGCCTGCTGTTAAACATAGTTATTATAATTAAATTATATAAATTTACATTTAATTAAAGCCAAAGGTAATACATACTCAGAAGTCATCAATTCCTGATTATTCTACAACATTTTGCTATGGCCTAAACTCTCCATCCTGTGTGGTGGGAATACTATGTGATGGGGCATTACTGCATCTCCCCCAGCTCTGCGGCAGCTCAAAATCAGAGCACACAACGAAGCAGGGCTCTTCCCTCCCAGAGAGCCAGCTGCTGAACATCCGCCAGCATGCTTCTAGGGCAGGGTTTGCTGTTTTGCTGAGGTGAAAAGGGGTTCCCAGCTGCCGGGGACGGTGGGTGGCGAGCGACAGCTATTCTTCCAGGCCATGTGCCACTGACTACCCTGTGTCTGCCTCAGCATGGCTCTGTTATTCCTACTCCGAACCAGTCTGAAGGGTTTACTGGGACCTTGCTACTATTTATCCCACTGGGGGGGGGGGGGGGGCGGGGTCAGCACCTGCAGTGATTTGCCGAAATGTCATATGTGTGGCCTTTTGCAAGTGGCAAGGGTTTGCAAACTCAGTTTGAGTAGAATCAAAAAAACAGTATCCTAGAAGCATAAAACAGAAGCATTTATCTCTCTAGCCAATTAATTAATTCTTTTTATAAGTAGTCTCCATCCATGTTTATGGAAAGGGTCAGAATTATAAAGTCTGTATCCCCTCTGTGTTCCAGGCACAGTGCAGGGTGTGGGAAAACAACTGTGCCCGCCTTCCAAGAGCAGAGCTGGTGGGGGAATGGAAAGCAGTGGGCACTGCATGTGCTGTGAAGTGCAAGGATAGGCACCTGGCTTGGTGGCCCCACAAAGCAGATAGGTGACTATTTCACGTGTAGTTTGGGAAGAACTCTGAGTAGCACACTGTTCTTTTCAGCTACTCTAGACATGGTAGAGATAAACCTGATCAAGTCCCTCTAAGCTTTGTAAGAAAGCCTTTGAAGGGCCCTTACACTGGGCACCTGCAAATGGGTCTAGGACATGAGAGAGAACCGAGGGGAAAGCCTAGAATGCAGCCTGCCAGTGAAAGGGGCCAGTGCCTAAAGCTAAGCTTCATGGGACGTCTGGGCCCGGCTTACCCTTCTCTTGGCTCAAATCACCCCAGTCACCAGGATAACTTCTGACTTGGCCGGCACCCTGCCCCACGAAAGCCTGTGAGCTGCCCACGTTTTAGATGGGAATTGTTTTACGAGGACAGAAGGAAGCAAATGAATATTGATGCAATCCTGTAACGGGCCAGGCTCTGTGTTGGGTACATTTCACATTCATCCTCTCATTGAACCCCACAAGAGTGACAGGTATTTATCATCATTCCCATTTACCAAGGAGGAGGCAAACTCGGAGTCCACGTGACATGCCTGAGGTACCGGGAGGTGAGAGGCTGTGCCAGGGGACAAATAAATGCTTCCTTGGCCTTAGTAGCCAGACCTGTTCCACTATAAAGAATAAAAATGCAAAGGAGATTATGAAACCACACTGTGGCCTCCCGTTGGAACCCTACTTTCCTCCTAGGACGACATAGCCTCCTGAGCGCCTCTGCCACCTCCCTGCTCCAGGCATGGACTTCTTTCCTATATGTCCCCAGAGGCAAGAAAATTATCAAGCTTTGCTGTTTATATTATGAAAGCATTACCTTTTTATTTTCCAGATATAATGCAATGTCAAATAATAATTTTTCCAAATCACACACATTTTTCCTATTCTACACACACATACACACACACCCTCAGAGGCTGTCTCCCCCCAGTGAGAATCATTGATGTAGGGGACAAGAAGCAGACTCATAAAGGAATAAGAGAAAGGAAAGTACAGGAATGTGTGGCGTTTTATGGTGTGAGGTGAAAATCTTCCCGGTAGGTACTCTGCCTGTAACCTGCAATGGCACATGGTGGACGCGAGAGAGCAGACACCAGTCGCACCTGGAGAGATCTGTGAAGGCTTCCTGGTGGAGATGATGAATGTGGCGGCCGCCCTCAATGCCAGAGAAGCAGTAAGAAACTCCTCAGCAGTTCAGAGGCCATAACAGCAGGGAGTAGCAGGGGGGGAAGACTGCCTTCCTCCTAAAGCTGATCCACCCGAAACACGGACTCTCAAAGTGTGCAGCACCTGCCTCACCAGGGACCTTGTCCGAGATGCAAATTCAGAGGCCCTGCCCTAGAGATGCTGAACCCAGACGCTAGTGGTGCCCAATTATCTGGGGCCTATCAAGCACACCAGGTCATCCTGACACACACTCAAGTTTGCAAACCACTGGTCTAAAGCCTCATCTAAGAATTTACATTCTGGAAGTACACAGAGGTTTCATCGTGGAAGTGTTTCCTCTTCAACTCTTCAGAAATGAGCCTGTGGATGGGTTCTGCATAACGTGTCCCCAGGGCATGGGACCCTGGACTCCGTGAGATGAGGATACCATTTTATTTGAATTTAGGCCCCCGGTGCTTTGCTCAGGGCCTGGACTCAGTTTTGCTTGTGGAGCGAAGAGCAAGGACAAGCTGGGGACGTGTCTGGGTGTGTAGGGGCGTGCGTGGGCCCGTGTTTATTCCCGTGGTGGATGGGCAAAGCTAGAATTTCCTGAAAATTTCTAGGATGAGAAAACTTGCTTCCAGGATGCACAGCAACCCAAGGCAACTCCTGGGTATGAAGATCGTAGTTCTTAAATATAGTCAGTGAGAAACACCCTTCAGCCGACTGTCCCCCACTCAGCTACTGCAGCTACCGAGCAGGATAAGGTGGATGAGCCACAGGCCCCAAAAGTTTTATTCGATGATGATAAGGGGAAGGAGACTCAATATCCAGGTCCAGTTCTTGGTGTTCTTTGTGCTCGGGCTTTGTGTCACTCTGCCGGACTCGTGCGGTTTGCCCGCGTGGATGATGTGCTTGGTGGCGCTCCAACACCCCACACCCCGACATGGTCTCTCCTGGTAACACAGACAGTTCAAAATAGAACAGACTACAGTGTAATCTTGGATATTTGGGGGAACTCTGGGGTTTTCTTGGAAGGCTGAATGTGAAGTTCCTTGGCCCACAGACTGAAGCTATCAGTATGGTCAATAAGGGCGTTATTTAACTAGAGTGCAGCAGGACTCTGATTCAGGGTGGAAGTGTCAAGGTCATGAAGTGTGAAGGGATGGGTCCATATTACTGGACACTAAAAAGAAGTGGTGACTACATATAGCACTTGGGGACCTGGACTGGATTCTGGACTAGACAAGGGCATTAGAGGGATAATTGGTAAAATTTGAACAAGATATTTAGAGTAGATTAGTTATTATGTCAAATGTAATTTCTTGAATTTGGTAACTATATGGTGATTACATATGGAAGTGTATTTTTTAGAAAATACACTTCACAGTATTAGTGGTAAAGGGATATCCTGTCTGCACTTTAGTTTCAAATGTTTAAAAAAATTATCTCTGGTTTTGGATAGGTGTGAAATGAATGATAAAGTAAGTGTGGTAAAAGGTAACCTTTGGGAAATCAGAGTAAAAAGTGTAGGAGATTTATTTGTAATGGTTTCAAAATCTTTCTGTGCATCAGAAGTTACTTTCAAAATTTAAATATATGCCCATTAAAACATTTTAGGTTCATCTGAGCCTGACCCCCCAAAAATGAAATCGAAATTAGAAAGGCCAATGAGGAAGTGAAGCATTTTCCAGGATAAAGCAGCAGTGCCAAACACATATCAGAGTAAGGACTGGACCTTCATGGAAGAAACAGGAGCTGGGCCCGACTTGGGAGATGCCACGTGCTCTCCAGCAGCAACTGTGTAAATGTGGATAGATGAGTGGGCACCAAGTGAAAGAGGCGAAAAGCCTACAGTGGAGCTGTTATTTTGTGCGAGGGCACTTTTTCTGTGTAGACCTACTCTGCTTTTGTTGTGTGGAAAGGATGTCTTCATCCCTTCAGGCTGCTGTAATAAGATACCACAGACTGGGTAGCTTGTAAACAACAGAAATTTAGTTCTCACAGTTCTAGAGGCTGGAAAGTTGAAGATCAAGGTGTCAGCATGGTCCAGTTCTAGTAAGGACTCCCTTCGTGGTTCATAGCCAGCACCTTCTAGCTGGGCCCGTACATGCTGGAAGGTTCTAGCAAACTCTCAGAAGCCTCTTTTATAAACGATCTAATCCCATTTATGAAGGTTCAACCCTCATAACCTAAGTACTTCCCAAAGTCCCCACCTCCTAATACCATCACATCAGGCATTAGGATTTCAGAATATGAATTTTGGGAGAACACAAACATTTAATCATAGCAGATATGCTAAGCAAATTTATACTATAGAGAGATTTTAAACATAATAAGCACTTAGAGAATTAATGTAGAACAGCAGTTTAGAAGCATCAGTCATTTGTAAGCTCTGGCCGTCATATCTATTTAGACAGCATGACCCCCAAGAAACAAAGTTTCTTTTATATGTATATATGAATTCAGGCCCATTCTCCCCAGTAAACCAAAACAATATGAATTTCAATTTCATAAAGCATTTGAGAACTTGAGAGATGAAAGAAGCAACATATTTAGATCCCAGTAATTTGGAGTTGTGGTGAAGCCATCCCGAGAGGGGAAGCCTGTAAACCAGGGACTAAGTCCAGCAAAAGTTTTTATAGGAGATGAAGCTGTACTCAAAGACTGATGGTTGCTTTTAATTTGAACTGTTCTCATTACATCAATTAATACTGATTAATAACATTCCTATTTGAAGTAGAAAAGATTTGTGTGCTCATATCTGTAGTTACCAGTAACAACACCTACATTTTCTTTTTCCCTCTCTCTTAATCCTTTCCCATCCCTGCCATACAAATAGTCACTGTTTCTTTAAATCACATTTAATTAAGGTTTTTCTTCTTTTCTGTTTTTACACCTGTTATCCCATGTTGGTAGCAAGTATAGCCTGGATTTCTAATAAATGCAAATGGATTAAAGAAAATCATGAGTTCAAGATTATTCTAACTTCAGTGGCATAATTGTTAACATCTCCATTGTCTTCTGGGATGCGTAGGATTACATCAATTAAGTTGGTCTCTGTAAGTGAACACAGCGACCATAAATGTGGCTACTGTGTCTTCACCAGCACCCTTTATGAACACAGTGACCATAAATGTGGCTACTGTGTCTTCACCAGCACCCTTTAGGCATTTAATTTGCTTGCCTGTAATAGATTGTCAGAGCAGTAAACGTGAGGCAAGTAACGTAAACTGTGTAATGATGGTAATTATCTGAATGGATTAATTGTAGTGTTATTGCAACATGATATTATGGGTAGGAGTGAGGTATAGACATCCCATATAAATTTCCATTTTCAGCTTTATTTCCTTACACATTTTTTTCCAAGACATTTGAAGTGAAGACAGCCTACACCGGCATTGCCCTTCTGGCCTTTATCTCCTCCTGTTACTCTTGGTGTGGCCATACTGGAACCAGCAGATGCCACCAAAGCTAAATTTCTCCAAAGCAAGCAGTGACTTGATGGAATTGGAATTCCCTGTGGTTCATGGTATCCAAATATTTGAACTGGACGTCTCTTTGCAGATTGGCGAGTTTGTTCCCTTCGTTTATTGCCTAAAGAACTACAAAACCACTTGGAAATCTTTATAAATGACTTGAAAAAGGTTACACAACCTGGTATTGCCAGTAAACTGCAGCGGGACAGAGCTGGACCAGGCACCCCCCACCACCTGGGCGGAGGGGGCACTGAGAGGCCGTGCCGGCCGCAGGCACAGAAGGCGTCCAGGGCCACAGGCCGAGGCGGTTCCTGAAGGAAACAGCAACCAGTCAGGAAAGGCTTTCACTCTTGTTTGGGTGGGGAATGGAGAGAAGAAACAGTCTAGAGATAAGCAGTATTTTAAAAGTCCAAATAGATGACCGGCCTGTGGGTGGAAGGACTGGGCTGTGTGGCAGATGTCTGTCCATGATGAGAATGGGAAACTATGGCAGCACCCCATCAGAGGAACAGGAGCATTAGGGGGGCTGCTGAAGCAGGGATTCGGGCCCCGAGGAGCGAGGGTGGAGCCAGGTATCAGAACCAACACCTGAGGAAGGAACCGGCGGGAAGCCTGGGATCACTGCCAGGTCCGGGTGATCTGACAGCGGCGAGGCCCCTCCCAAACAGACTTCCCTCGCAAGTGTCCTCAACTCTTGTGCTCCACCTTCATTAGATCACTTCGCCTGAGTTTCATTGTCAATTAAAGTAACAAACTGGCCGAAATCTGAAATTTTTCATGCATCTACCAAAGAAGACATTGAAATTAACCGAAGCACAGATAAAAGTACCCATAACCCACACCTTCTGATTTACCAGAACACAGAATACTAGCACATCAAATCACTATAAGTGAAAAAATATATACTGAATACACACAGACCTGTGACTGCAAGCCTGCTGTCCCAGGGCAGGGGACATGAGGAGAGCACTCCCAGTACGGGTCACAGAGGGAGACTGCAGTCTCCAGGGCTGGCAGGGCAGGGCTTGAATTTGTGGGAGGCTTGAGGTGCTTGGCTCAGAGAGGCAGTGTTTCCGGGGAGAAGGGAGCACAGAGAAAAGCAGAGGTGCCACTTAGAGATGTGGTTGTGGAGGAGGAAGGAAGAGGGAAGTTTCTAAGATACCAAGAAATAAAGGAGACATGTAAGACCAACTTCCCCAATCATCATCCATTCAAGAGGCTTGTGGGTAAAATTGCAATATTTCCAGAACCTCTCACCTGGCCTTAGTGCATTTCCATATCAATAGGTGTTCCCAAGGGGTGGAGAGGAGTAGTCCATTTCCTATCAACAGGGGATCACAAGGGCGGTAGAGAGGCGAGCATGTGGGGACCAAGAGCGGGTTTTTTCAGGGGGGGTTCTTCCCAGCTAGGATAGGGAGAAACACAGGCCAACGGAAGTAGGTGACATCTTGTAAGCAATAAACGGGTTTCTCTCACTGTATTTTTCCCTTTGACTAATTTCAGCTTCAAAGGTTTCTTTGCCCCAGGCTGGAAGCTCCTTTTCCCCCCGGAGTTACAAGGCTAAAACAAGGCCAACGGTAGAGTAGGTTGCTCTGAAATGAAGCGCAAGAACTTGATATGGTCTGAGTGAGAAAAAGAACACAACTCGAGCATTGGTAGAAAAGAGAAGTGAGAGGAGGAACTTTGTTGCATATGTAATAGGATGGAGTTAAGGGACATGATTTTAGCATGATTTGGATAGAAATAAAAAAGTGAGACAAAAAAGTGGAATAATGAACACTACTACCTGGAAAAGGAGGATGGGAGTGGGCAGAAAGGGCAGGAAAGGAAGCTGGCTGATACGCTGCGGAGTACGGCGTTCACTTTTGGAATCATGTTGATGTTTTCTGTGTTTAAAAAATGAAATGCATAAGAAGAGGAGCAGTAAGTCTGAATACTGCCAGAAACGAATGAACTGACTTGCGAATGAATGGCATGACCGCCCTGAAGTGGGGAAGTGGAGGGAAGGAAGAACAAATCTAGCAACTTTTGAACACAATGCTTTCCCTATATGCCGTCTAAAGAAAAAAAACTGTGAACTCTTCTTAGGACTGTTTGTAGTGTAACAATTTTGTACATTCTGTAGGATTGAATAAATAAATATAAAAATCTTTGTTTCCTACAAAATATCAGGAGACTCACAGACTCCAAGAAGGGACTAGCGGTCACCAAAGGGGAGGGGTGGGGGAGGGTGGGTAGGGCGGGAGGGAGAAGGGGATTGAGGGGTATCATGATTGTTGCACATGGTGCGTGTGGGGTCACGGGGAAGACAGTGCAGCACAGAGAAGACAAGCAGGGACTCTGCGGCATCTCACTGCACTGATGGACGGTGACTGCAATGGGGGGTGGGGGGGGACTTGATATTAGGGTGAATGTAGTAACCACATTGTTTTTCTTGTGAAAGCTTCATAAGAGTGTATATCAATGATACCTTAATAAAAAAATAAATAAAATAAAATAAAATCTTTGTTTCCTAGTGTCATTCACCAGCTAAAAAGAAGTAGGATTCCTTGGAGAAATGGCTGCTTTCAGGGATGGTGCAAAGAAAAAGCAAAATGGACCTGGAACATTTCCCTTTGCCAAAAATAAACTCTTTAAAAGATGACGGAAACATGTCAAAGAGACACAGCCTAAAGGATGTCCCTTCCCAGAGCTGGACAATTTGGCCACCAGAATAAACGCTGGCAGTAATGCCTTACAGCCCTTTCAATGACCTAAGGATCCGCACATTCATACTGATAAATAAATAGGAGATCATGTTAGGCTCTTATTGCAAATCGTCTGTAAGTTTGAAATTACTTCCAACTAGAAAATTATTTTAAGTCTGAGGTGGTTGGCTCAGTCTGATGGGAAGAAATTATAAAGGAAAAATATGATGGTCTTTGTACCACCTAAAAAGCATACCATACTTTTGTAAAAAACAAACAAAAAAATGTATTTAGAGCTCTCTATCCCCACTTTCAAATGGCAAAGCGGGCTTTAGCGAAGGGGCCGGCGGACCGAGCGTGCTCGGGGCGTGCGGTGGGCCGTGTCCGCCCAGCTGCGGGGAAGGGGAACTCGCACAGTGCAGGACTCAGGCTCGGCCATCAGTGGCTCAATCAGGTCCCCAATCGGGGGGTAGTTCTTGGGCCACTGTGTCATGTTCATTCTTAACCCTTATCTGCTGGTTCTGATTACCTTTTTTCCCATATTATTCCGCTAGTGACCTAGTAACCATATTCAATCTAGTTTCCTATGCAGCCTATCTGACCTTCAGATTCCCACGTGGCTCTGAGGAGCAGGAAAACAATAGTTTTAAAAGGAGTAGGGGAGGAATACATTTCTCATATAGTCTTATATTTAAAAGTCATTAATTAGCAAGGAAAACAACATATTTAGTTTGCATTTGGAATTTTGCTTTCGTGAATTTACCTGAGATTCTTTTCTGTGCCCTAAATAAATATTGGGTTGTGAAACTGTGACAGGTCTTAATGAAGTGGGTTAAGGCATTTCTTGCATTTATGTTTTTGTAGAATGAAAAACACATTCTAATTATTTTACAGAACACTCTCATATCAAGTGTGATTTGATTTTCTAACTGTTCAGAATATCAAGTTTTGCATTTCTTTCAATGGTAATGTATTTTCATGAACAAGCTGATAAGAAAGAAGTCATCTCTTAGATATTTATAATAGTACTTTGAGCAAACTTGTCACACATTCTTCCAAAAGGTGGTTTTGGATCCTGAGGAGATATATTTAGTGACTGTATTGAATACATTGTCGCATAACACATTTCACTGATTTGTCTGTATTATTTTTGTATCTTACTGCAGGCAGAAAATTCAGCACTGGCTCTGGAAAATGAAAATCAAAGGGAACAGTATGAGCGATGCCTTGATGAGGTAAGCAGAGGGGAGAGGTGCCGTCTAGGAGTCCCGTAGTTAGATCTTAATACATGTCTACTTCCCGCCTCTAGAGGTAACAGGCATATATTAAGCATTAGCATTTTGTCCTTGAAAGGAAGGTGGTTAACAGGTGGGTACTGAAAGTGAAGGTCCCCCAGTCTCTGTCGTCCTCCCACACCCCCACCACCACCTTCTCTATTTCATTATACAGGTCTTGGTAAATCCCTTTTGGTTATTCTTTAACATTCTTGGGGCACTTGACACCGGGGTATGCTCCACTGTATGGTAAATTCCTTCCCGCAGTTAGGGGGTCCAGCAAGCGTGGTCCCAGTCTATGAGTGAGAAAAGCCCTGTCGGGACACCCTGCACGTCCAGCTGGATGCCATTTCTGAGAAAGCAAATCCTTGACAGAGTGGGTGGGGACGATGTTCACAGTTGGCAGTCAGAGGAAAAAATCAGTAGATTGAGAGCAAGCCAAGAAGAGAAAGGGAAGCGAGGAAGAAAACTGGAGCAGAACGGAAGAAGACGGAGCCACACGCATGAGTAAACCCAAGAAGTAATATTTGATGATAATAGAGAGTTGAAGGCAAAGATGGTGGGTGTTCCGAGTCGCTGCGAGGCAAGGGGAGACCTGCAGTGTGTGCAGGCCCCTCCTGCTCTTAGCCCTCCGCCTGGGATGCATACATCGGGGAGCCTGCCGTCAGTCCGCACTGTGTCGTCTCTCCAGGACTGGCTGGGCACCTCACTGACAAGCTCTCATCTGGGACCGTGTTGGTGACTGGAGTTCATTTAATGAGATGACTTTTTTAGTCATCTGCCCAATACCCTGGAACTTGCACATATCCCTCTAATAGATTACGTTTGAGAGTTGTTATGATATAGCTGACACAAATTTCAAGAAAATAGAAAAGTTACATTTAATCAGGCTCCATTACCTTACCAGTGGAAGCTAGCAATATATCTTTAGTCGTTGTCACCTCGCTAGCAATTGGGAGAATGTTTTCCCAAAAAACCTTCTTGATCTTCCTTCCCCCTGACACCCTCAGCATCCCCCCACCACGCACACTTTCCCAGTGGCCAGTGTGTCTGTACTATATAGTACACCGGTATATAGTCAACACCGATATAGCAGTCGATACTATAAAGAGCACAGGCTCGAATCCCATTACGACACCCTCCACACTCCTGCACACCTCTCTCCAGACTGGGAGTGGTACTCCTCCTCGGAGTTCCAGTTGTGCCCAGTATTTTCCTACACCAGTGATTCTTAAAATGGGATCCCTGGACCAGCAGCATAAGCCACTCCTGCGAACTTGTTGGACACGCCATTTCTCAGGCCTTACCCCAGACATTCAGGCTCAGAGACTGTGGAAGTGAGCCCAGCAGTCGGTTTGTCAGCAAGCCCTCCACGTGGTGCCCTGTACCTGCAGTGGCGGGATCACCGCCCTCAGCACAGCCCACTTTGCATTGCAGTTACTTACGTGTGGCCAGAGAACCCTCCAAGCGTCCCTGGAAAACAAGTTAATTGTTTACTATTTAACATTTTAGTTGTTTAGTAGGTCCAACCATATATATTAGTTATTCAAGGTGTTTGCAGTTCCATGCCATCAGGACTTAAAAGACTCAGAATAACCTTTACATGTCCAAAGTTAAAAGAGTAACTGAAGGAAGCTGCCCCGAAAGGGGGAATGATGACTCACAGCCTAGTGAAGTCAGGTCAGCACTTCTCACCCCTGCTCCCCAGGCTCCTGGTCCGATCACAGTTTGAGGCCAGAGAGACCAAATAGATCCAAGGATGTTTAAAGGAACAAATACTGCCCTTGAGTCCTGTGTATTGATCAGCAACATTTCACTTTAACCTTCTCTGCAGAAATTTCCGATGAGACTTAATCTGTATTCAGAAGTGAGATTGATGTGACTAGCACCCTAGAAACTTCTTCCTTGTCACTGTTCTCTCACAAGCCATCCCTCCCCACCAGTCCAAAAGCTCACAGCATTTCTTTACGGAAAGTCATAGTCTGTCTTCTGCATGCTCCCTGTGCCTGCATTCTGAAGGTTCCATCAGAATGTGTTAGGCAAAACATAAGTTTTCACCCACAAACTCATTTCATATAAAGTGTTCTGCTGAAGACAGATTCTGGAGGGAGAGTCCCTCTGTTCTTAATTGCAAAAATTAACTGTTGCCAAAGAGGTGATTTGCCAGAAAGAACCAAGTCTGAACAGTACAAACATTTTGTATTCATGAGTACTAGCCCCTGATTACACATGCCAGTTGTTTTGTCACTAATTGCATGAGGGTAGACAATCCGTTTCCATGCGTTGTAAGAGAACACTCTCAAAGGGGTAGTTGAATGTAGTAATGATGCCAACTGGAAATTCTTTTCAAGGCTTTTTATACTAATTAGACAAACTAACAAGGTAAGGCCCCATGTAAGTTATTTCCTTGCTGGTGGGTTTCATAAAACATACACAGGTGGATGAATTGTAAATTTAAAATGTTCTTCAATCCTTTTTGCACTGATTGTTATTTCCTGGGACATGAACATACTGAGGATTTGGGGAGAACACTGGGGGCTGGAAATGCCTCTGTGCGTTCTGATAAAGAGGTGTGCTTCTTCAGTACACAGACCCACATGGATGGGTACACGCACACCAGCTTGCTAGGCGCGCGCGTGCGCCTCATCTCCTCGCCCTGCAGTGCCGAGGCAAGACCACAGACTAGCCTTGATTTTCTCGGGGGGATTGGAGGTTTTCGTGTTTGTGTCTAGTTTCTTCATCTAGCTGTTTGACAGGTTGTTGGCAAGCAGTAAATTGCTACTTCCTCTCAGTATCACCTTGGCTACAGTTCCTTCAAGACCAGCTTGTTCTTATGTAGAGAACTATAATGATGCATATAAAATAAGTAAAATGCCATCTCTTTAGACCACTGCCTTGCATTTAGACGGGTAGATGGATTCAGTTGTGTCCTACAGACCTTTATAGGGTGTCAGCTGCACCCAGGCTCTGGGAGCTCTGCTGCCCATCTAGCAGGAGAAGCGAGAGGGAGGGTTTACTCCAGAGGAATGAAACTGCGAGGAAACGAGCTTCACTAGGGACCTGGAGAACATACGGCACAGCCACCACAGGTCAGGAGCAGGGAACAGGCGGGCAGTGAAGTGGGGGCCTGAAGGGGCATCTTTAGCAGATGGAGCCGCAGCAGGTGAGATCTGAGCTCTAGGAAGGGTAGCGCATCTCACCTTGCCCGCACACTGGCCTCACCTGGAGAGCTTGACTGTTGGGCGTGGCGCCCCTTCACAGATTCTGATTGGATTCTGCTTTAGAGTAGCACATGGGCATTAGACTTTTTAAAGCACTCCAGGGGGTTATAATAATCAGCCAACATTAAGAACCACTGCCCTTAGGTTCTCTGAATGCTGTGCTTTAGAGAGCATTTCCAGAAAACATCAGTGAGAGGACAGAAGCCCCACCAAACTTGAATATGGTGATAGTAAAGTGATGGACCCATGCGGAAATTTGGGGTTACTTCCAATTCCTCACCAGTGTCTGAGCAACCACAAAATAAACCCTGCCCCAGTGTTTCCCCAGATGCGTTTCTGGGCCCTTTCTTCATCAGAAAGATTTATAGTGATTGCTAAAAATGCAGAGTCTCAGACTTCACTCAGCCCTTCTCAGGAAGAATGAGGAATGAGGGAATTGGAAATTTCACAACTGCCCAGGCAAAGCTTTTGCACACAAAAGTGATGGACCTGCCCTCCCATTCAGACCACCAGAGTCAGGCCAGGGTTCCTTATAGTTGGTGAGGGTGCCATATTTGAGCTCTTCTCCAACTTCTCTATGTTCTGCACTTCAGAACACAAGGGCAGGGGAAACTAGACCTTTGGATGTAATTCAGAGAAAGAAAGAAACAGAGTTTCTTTTAACCCAAGGCAAAATGCAGAAGTAGGTTGTTAAGAACAGTCTGTACCTTTCTCTCAAATCCTCGTGCTCTCTGCCAAGACTGGATTGCGGAATCACGATCAGACATGCTCATTGCCTGTCCCCCGTCTGGGCCCTGGGTAACCTCTAAAATCAGCATCTCCACAGATGGAGATGGAAGACGGCCCTGCTTATGCCTCTCACATGCTTCAGATGCCCGCTTCAGGAACGGCTCGTGAAGTCAACAGCTGATTGCTTCTGTGTCTGCTCTAGACTAATCACCATGAGGCAGCACCTAAGTTCTGTTCACTCTCATTTCTCCAAGATCCAGCACAATTTTTGGTCCATATTAGGTACTTACTGTATTTGTTGAATGACTAAATGAGTGAATGGAGATTATCAACAGCAAATTAATTTCCAAATAGGTTTTACCTGGAATCCCACATATGTATTTTGATGAATTTCTCCCACTCCTAGTATTTTAGAGTAAATAATGTAGGTGCTTTATATTTATATAAAGTGATTTCTGTTCATGCACATTACACACACACACATACATATGTCATTCCTTTATAAATACAGTCCCTTTTTCTCAAGCCATTCTTTCTTAACTGCTTACGTAAAAATACATTTATTCTCTGAAGTTCAAGTCACCAGATTCAGACTGAATATTTATGGCATGACTGCTTTTATATCAGGTCCTGTCCAAGGTGGTCTCTCTGGTCATGTCTGCCAGCTCATGCGTTTTTCACAGCTTTAGGGATAGAGACAGTCCCCCTGTCAGACTGCTCCCCACCCCCAGACGTATCAGAGTATAATTGCCCCAGGCAGTATTTGGACCCAAGTCTTCAGATTCTGCCCCACTGCTCCTCCCACTTTCCCCCACTCACGTCAGCAATAAACCAAGCACAGAAGCATAGAAAATTGCTCCAAAGCACATTTCCCAAAATGTGTGCTTTTTTCCCACAAGGCTTTTAAATTACCTTGCTTTTAAATGGCCTTTGGTTTTGCATGCAAAACTGCACATTAAATGATGAAAGCAAGATGACCAGGCTGGAGGACAGGACCGTCAAAGCATCGCGCCTTTGGGGCTCCTTGCTCTCCTACCCTCCACCCCAAGCCTGGCTGTCTCCGGAACAGGCTGAGAATCGGCTCTCGCTTGAATAAACTCCCAGGTGTGGCTTCTCCTTCAGCCTCTACGGCTGTTTTGCAATAAGTAACAGACAGCTCTGCAGCCCTGACTTCTCCCTCTTGCCCTGCCGGGGGAGCGCGCGGAGGAGTCCCGGATGCCGGATTGGGAAGAAGAACAGACGTGTGTGGGTAGATGAGCCAGGTGGCAGGAGAGCTGGCTTGTCTGAGAGGCAGAGAGAGGTGAGCGGGGGCCCTCTCCTGGGCCTCTCTGTCTCCCGGGCGGCCCTGCTCCTCCCATAGAGGCCAGGCAGGAGTCTCCACAGAGAGCCCGAGGGAGGTTGTGAAACAAGCCAGGGGCTGAAGGCCTGTCAGCTTTGCTTGTGTGTCGCAACTCCCCTAGACCCAGCCCAGCTGCGATTTTCCTCTCTTCAGAGAGAAAAACTGTCAGGTGACACTGGCAGTAGTTATTTGTTCTCATTAGCTGGGCCTGTGGGTGTGTGATTAGTTGTGGGCCAGCGCTAAGGGCGCAGTGCTATGATGAGGGCAGGCCCCCATTCCAGGGGTCATCTTGTGGACCTATTAGAAGTTGCAGCACAAACTCCAAACTGTTCTACTGGTGCTTCAGGGAAGTTAGCTGTTAAAGTGGGAATGAGACCCAGGAAGCTGCCTTTGCAGACAGGGCCCAGAAAGGCACCTGCACGAGCTGCCTGCTCTTCGGCAGAGAGCCCCCGAGACCCTCTGGGTGACAGAACCCCGTGTCCGTACGTAAAGAAATGATGCATCCATGTACCTTTGTTCAGCTTTCAGGAAGAGCAAACAATTGTCCAAAGTACGTGCCAGAAGGAACAGTGTCAGAGATAGAGTCGGGAAGCCTACAGGACAACAGACTTGGATTACAATGATGTTTATTACAGTGTTTATTCCTGCAGGCGGTTACAATTAGGATATTCATTTATGTCTCCTGTTAAATCATGTAGAGAGCTATTTTATGGGACCACTCTTCCACTGGCTTAAGTGGGGGACCAGCTTGGAGGAAGAAGAGAAAATAATATTAGCGATTTTATGAAAATGTAAGTCAAACCCCAATCCTGAGATCCAAAAGAACTAAATTGTTTGTAGGATGAATTAACTTCAGCACATTGTTCCTGATTCAGGCTGAATGACTAGTTCAGTTCTTCTGTTTGTTTTTTTTAATTTGCCAATATTAAAATAGATGATATATAGTTTGAACTTAAATTCTTAGAGACTTATGAATTGGAATGAATGGCTAAAACTGAAAGATTTTCAAAATTATGCTGTTGGTCAACTTGTGTGGGCTGAGTGATATTTATCACTGCTGTGATCATGGATAAATTAAGTGATAAAGGGAAAGAAAAAGCACCAGTTAAGGAAAATATGATTTATGTTGGTCTATGATAGTTCTCAGGTATGTTTCTTTAACTTGGGTGAACAACAAAAAATAAAAATAAAAATAAAAACCTAAGAATTATTTTTCTTCAAAACCATGTAAGTTTTGCTTCAATGAAAACTTCAATGGTGGGCCTTTAATGAAAGGCCTTTTATTAGTTAGTTTCAGTGAAAGGCCTTTCTTTTGCACCTCATGTCAACAATGTAAATTTGGAAAGGATTCTGATAGAAAAAAATTCCTCTTGTGCATACACTTGAACCAATCAATTATCGGTAATCTGATTCTGGACATTTATAATGCCTGCTAATCACAGGTTGATGACAGCCTGTATTTTAATTTTCTCTGAGACTTACTGGTTGCCAACTGTCATTAAGGATGTGCTGTTTTGTCAATATTGAGTCAAGAAACAATTAAGCTCTATGAAAACTCTTACTATCATCTGTTCCACTAGTCAGGGAATCCAGCACATATAGTTCAGCATCATGAAAAATAAGTTTTTTATCAAGAAGAAAAGATGAGAGTGTGTCCCTCAGCCTTTGGTTGAGTGTGCAAACTACCAAGATAATTGCCTGCTTCTCACCCTGTGTTATAACTGGGCTCTTGCCAACCTCCTACCAGCTCTGCTCTCTTTGAAACCAGGGAAGACATCCTAGTTATCTAGCTATGCAAATATTCTGCAAATTCCCATTAAATATGTGAAGGAAGAAATGAATGAACAGAAGTACCTTATATCTAGGCTATTTAAATATTCTGACTTAGTCTTTAGTGCCATCAGTTTTAGTTATCACACTAAATGTTCACAGTTCATGTATTGGCTAAAAAATACCAGATAATTCACCTGTCTACTAGCTACATGGGTATATACTTTCAAGGTTATGGTAAAATTCAGTAAATGACTCTTTGTGAAGTATTTTTGAAATCTGCAAGTAAAAAGAAATCTTATTACAAACACATATAGAAATGATGAATGGTTATCTGGGGAAAATGCCCTATCCTTTAAATACCAGGGACATGCTCCTGGTTTTACATGTGGCTCTTAGTTGGAATAGTGTCATATGCCCACGCCTAAGCCAATCACTGGAAAAGAATGGAATTGCCAAGATTGGCTTAGATTAATCAAGATTCACCCTGTTGGGCCGAGAGGGCCCCAGCTTCTCCTACTGTCTCATGCTGATTGATACATGAAAAGAAAACTAGGGTTCTGTTAATATAACATAAGAATTATATTTGGTTGTGTATTTGAGGAAACTCAAAATAACAGTGGCAGTTTTATTTCTCTCCCACATAGAAGTTCAGAGATAGTGCAACATCCTTCATCATCAGGACCAGGTTCATCCTATTTTTCTGCCCAACATATACTTACCATATGACTTCCATTGTCAAGGTGGCTGCTGAAGCTCCATCCATCATTTTTATATCCCAGACAGAAAAAAAAGGAGGAAGAAGGCTGAACCCCCTTCTTAGAGACTTCCTATAAGCCCAAGAAAATAGATTACTTAAAACTTACTGGCCAGACGTTGTCACAGAGTGACACTTAGCTAAAAGAGGGGCTGGGAAATGTAGTTGGATATGCCCAGACAAAAAATAAAATTAAATAAAAAAAAAAGGTTTGTTACTTGAAGGAAGGGGAAATGGATATAGGAGTAAACAATTACCAGACTCTATTACAGGTAGCAACTACGAGAGGATGGCCTGAACAAAGACATGGGGGAGGAAAGCAGAGCATGTAGGAAACAGTGAGGGGTCCTCATTCTATACCATCCAACCTCTCTCTGTTGCAAGTAATGTCAAACAGTGAGGCAGTCACACAGCAAAGGATGGGAAGGAGAGGCAAAGGGCATCATGAATCAGCAAAGTGTAGAAACTGTGTACAGGTAATTAGGATCATGTTTGACACTTCATCATTTTTTTAGCCTTCTTGGAGTACTTTACATGTGAGAGGATATTATTTTTCCAAATATGGAGATGTGAAAGTCAAGGTATGAATGATCTTTCCAGCCTAACCATCTTAATTAGCAACAAGGTCACCTTTGGAAAAAGAAAAATATTACCTAGAAGGATAGGCTTATTATGAAAGAATCAGGTCCTCCATGTGTAGAGGAAAGAGGCAGACGAGGAGCTAATTAGATGCAGTAAGCTGTGGGAAACCTATTGGTAAATTAGAGTTTATGCATATAAAGTCTCATTATTATAAATGGCAACTCTTTTCTTTATTTTTTAAAGGTAGCCAACCAAGTTGTTCAAGCTCTGCTCACTCAAAAGGTAGGTGACTTTCTGGCTTTCTTATTTTCCAAGTACTTCTGTGAATAGATTGGAACTCATATTGTCAAACCAGGAAATTGTGATTGATAGATGCAATACTTTTCTATTTATTCACTTAGGTTAAAATTGTGTGTGTTTTAGGTGGCATATGAAGTAGCCCCAGTGACCAATAGAATAAAAAACTTCAAATTCTTGGTAAAGTAATAGAAGGACTTTTGAAGATGAAAGATTTCTGTGGATTAGTAGCAAACCAGCTGTTTTTATTTAGTAAATGCAGACATTAAATAAGTTGGTGGATTTCTCCAATTCTTATAAAATGAATAGCCTCTTGTGAACAGTATTAGCAGAAGCCTAAAATTCAGCAAGAGATCCCTGTGGCTAGGGAAGTTATTTAATTTCTCTGGGTCTTAGTTCCTCTTCTATAAAACTGGAATAATGCCCATGGAGTTCCTGGTGTGCCTAGCTTCTGTCTTGTCATTCCTGGGATGTGGTCACATCATTGTCCAGAATAACTGCTCTGGTTCCAGCCATTACATCCACATTTCAGCCTTCAGAAGGGAAGAAAAGCTGAAGAAAACGATGGGAGTAAAGGGCACACGTCGGTTGTTTTTTAAAAGAGACTTCCAAAAGTTTTCGGATCACTCTACTACATCTCTTTGAGCAAACCTTAGTCACACAGCCACACCTGAGAAAGCTGAAAATGAAGTCTTTTTTTTTCGGTATGTGTCCTCGTAAAAATTGATTGTCATATTATTGTGGAAGAAGGGGAGAAATAGATATTGAAGGGGCAACTCCCAATTTCTGTCACAACATATTTGAATGCCTTTTTAGTTTTTCAACAACTTGAATTTCTCAATTGTTTTTTCCTCCTGTTGGAAACTATCCCCATTTAAGTACAAGCCTGCGGAATGGAGGGAGCCCTGTCACAGCTCTGTGTGTAACTGTCGGAAGACTTCTCACGCCTGGTTTTGTTGTGGTGCCGCAGGAAAGAGACAAGGAAGCTGTCTGGTACAATATAAAGGAAAATGGGACCCTTCAGCTCAGCCACAAAAAATAGCTACACAAAACCAAGTAATAAGTAGCAGACAGATAAATCTACCTCGGTCCAATTAAGCAGCAGGACACAGAAAGACATGCTACTGTGAGATAGCACGCCTCAGGGACACTAAGGGGCAGGCCAAGATGCCAGGACTTTTGGAGATTCCTAAAGAATATGTTCTGAAGAAACATGTGCCTCTCAGTTTTTATAGGGACTGTAAAACTGCTACAAAAAGACTAAAATTTCCTTTTAATTAAGACCTCGATATAGGAAATAAAGTGTACTTCAAATGCAGATGAGAAAACTAATTCTCAAGAAGGATGTAGCTGGCACAGAGTACAAACAAAAAAGTGTTGAGTGATTCAACCACATCACACACACACACACACACAAAATCCTTGAGGTGAAGTTACAGTCATAACCGTTGAGTTTTGAAATATATAATTTGTTATGACACAAAGGCAAATCTGCCATGGCTTCAGCTCCTTTCTGGGCCACAAAAAAGCATTTTTCTGGCGTATCATGAATTGGCCCAGACAAGCACCTTGAAGCAATAGAGTGTACTTCTTTTCCCAATACTGATAAAAAAAAATTATTTCCATAAACTTACAAGTTTCTGTAAAATGTTCATATTGTCTTAAGCATGTAATTCAACTTACTCAAAAACCTGTGGATTCCCTTAAGAGAACAGACTGTCCCACCTTTAGATCAATAATGATAAACTGACAATATTAAATCCAGCTTGCTTCCATTTATGCCTCCAAATCATAGGTCCATGTCTGTGAGTGCAAGTGAGATCAGTAATACTGGCTAAACTCATATTCCTGTCACAAATATATTTTATCTTCATTAAATCAATTACACTCACTGAAAATGTAGCTCTCCTAGTTTCTTCAGTGTTTTATTTTGCCCCTGACACGAAACTTGGAAGAAGAGCATTTTCCCCTGTGGTTATGTTCTGACATATCAACAGTCTCAGCCTTTATCTGTGTATTCTTTAAAATAACCAAATATTTCTATGGTGTTTTTTCTTCACTAACATGGAATAAGGCGCTTTTATGGGGGAAACCAGCAACACAGCCATCCGATAGAAGAGAACAGTTTGGTAGCTTGTCCCCAAAGGACCCAGAGCCCTACAGATTCCCCTTGCAGAGGGGCACTCAGGCCATCTGTGTCCACTGGCTTAGCAGTGGCCTGTGTAGGGTCTGTGGATATTTACGGTAGACTTACAAGGAGTCAGACCCCATGACCCCATATTTTTTTTTTTT
>JAQQAC010010508.1:43655826-43675285 GCA_029783875.1 Phataginus tricuspis | reverse complement strand
TCGTGGCTCCATACCTTACCCGCCTTGCCGGGACTCCCGCCGGAGTGTTGGGGTGGAGAAGCGCTCTGGTCTTGCTGGTTGCCGAGTCCTCTCTCCGGAGTGGCTGACCGCCGGAGCTCCGTACGCTGTGCACTTCCCTGTGTATTCTGGTCTCTCTTTTCGGGATAGTTGTATTTGCTGTATTTTCGTGAATAAATATAATGTTGGGAGGAATTTTTCTGCCGGTCCGCTTACGTCGCCATCTTCCCGGAAGTCCCATGCCCCCATATTTTAAATGCACCAAGTTAATTGGTTCTTGGTACGACCCTGTGAAGACTAAGAAAATAGTTTTCCCATGGTTCCAAATTTTAGAAGTGGAAAAGCCCATCCGTTTAACCTAGGGTTCTTACGCTTAGACTCCCTGTTCTTATCCTTAGCACCCAGGAACCTATTCAGTCGCTTACTGTTTTTCCCCACTGTAGGTCAGCAGGCACAGAAGCAGCTCTGGAAACCAGCAATCCAATCATCACATATGAGCACAGGAAATAAAACAAAAGAGCAAAGTAGCCAGTGGATTTCTTAAAACTTCTGGAAGCTTTGCCAGTACTTGCTAGCAAGAAGAGCATCTAGGGTATGGAGTCCTGTGTGTGAATTCAAAACTGATACTGTAAATTTGGAGTCCAGCTTCCTCAGAATCAGTCTTATTTGGACACTAGAATTTCACAGTTGCTAAGGACTTTAGCAAGTATTTAACCCTGAGATTGTCAAGTAGCTTTGGTAATGGGCTCAATTCACTATAATTACATAAACTGTGTAGCCGGCACTCGAAATCAGAATGTTTTCATCTGAGTGCTGTTAGGATGAAGGCGTACCGTATTAGTTAGTCCCAGGACCTGCTACTTCCTAGTCAGTACAGCTAGCCTGGCTCAGTCACACATTTATGTAATCTTCCTTTGGGGTATTTGATGTTGAGACCCTTGGTTCATCTGAGATATAACCAGTCTTTTCCAGAAATGGCTTTTCTTTTTACAAAAATCTTATCATCCTTGGAAAGGAAAAAACGATGTATCAGTGACAGCCACAGAGAAGCAATATGACAAGGAGATATTGGTGGGTGTGGTGTCCATTAAGCTTCAGGGAAGGAACGGGGTGGCACTTGACAAGCCATCTCAGGAAGCAGCTGAGGCATACAGTCTCTTGAATGTCCAGTTTTGTGCACTAGCTCAGTTCACAGATGAGGAGGCCTAACCAGAACGAGTCACTCCCTCAAGGTCATGTGTGTCATGAGGACCAGAGCCCGGGACCTCTGACTCCCAAGCTGGCGTATTCCTGATACACACTGCCTCTGTCATATATCATCTTGACATGATAAAATCAGATTTAAATAGTTTTAAACAGTATTCCAGTGATATCAGTATATGGCCTGCTTCTAAGCAATCAACTTGTATTTACTTCAGCAGGGAGCTGGTAATGGTTTTCCCTAAAGCATGAAGTGACTGTACCCCATAGGTCGTCCATAGCGGTGGATCCACACTCTTCTTTGGCCTACGTGAAGGTGAAGCCTACTAGGATTCCAGTGTGTGGATCCCCAGGGAAGTCATGGCTTGAGACCGTTAATAGACAGGGACCTTTAGACCCGTGAATCATATTGTTCAGTGTGTCTTGCCTACGTTTCAACCATAACTCCTTCCTCCTTGTTTCCAATTGACAGCCATGTGCACACAGCAAGGAAAGCAGGGGTGGCTGTCGCCTTGAACCCCAAACCACTATCTTTTCTTAAGTGGGATTAAATGTAGTCAAATTGTGGACACTATTTTCCCCCACCCCTGATAAAATTATACATCATGGCTCTTCTTTCATTTCAGAAAATGGAACCCTGTATTTTCAGTGGGGTCTTCCTCCTAAGGCCTCAGACACTAGGGAGTCATTGAAAAAGAAGGAAATGAGAGAGGATGGATGGCCCAGCCTCCCAATGCTGGCATCTGAACAGAGGAGAGTTTTGTTGTCTGTAATGCCTTCCTTGGGGAGGACAGTCTAGGTCTTGCTTCTGTAACTGGCAAGGGCAGCATAGTGGCCCTTGGACCCACTAAGTGGGTCATGTGCTCCTTTTTGTCAGTGAGTTTCCAGTATGAACACAAGGATGCAAAAACAGCTGGTCGCCTGCCATTGCCCAGGTCTTGCTGTAGCAGTCACAGAAATTCTTATTTCTTTCTCTTTCTTCTCCTGCCCAATCAGGTTCCATGTGTGCATGTAGGCACACGTGCCTGGCTTTCATTACGGTTTCTTGGGATGATAGCTGTCTGGCTCACTTCCCATCCACAACCTGACTAAAGAGAACAAGAATATTAAAAGAACACAGGCAATTCCTTTATGTCTGCAAAATTTCAGTCCAGCTCAATTCTGTTTGTGACTGTGAGACCGGTGCCACCGTCCTAAAGCCTTCCATGTCCCCCTCTGCTGTGTGCTGAGCTAGATGAGCCACAGTGACGAGCAGTTCTCAAGGTCAATAAATGGTCTTCCTGCTAATGACCGATTACTGCCTTAAGTGATCGTAATGGCCATTGATATTTGGACTCCTGTACAGAATCTCTCTGTAGACTATATTGATTTATTTCTTTCGTTCTTTTTTTTTTTTTTAACCCACCGGAAGAAGTCTTTCAAGTTATTCTGTTCCTCTCACATTGGTGATGCTGTTCCTTACAGGCCTCCCTTCTCCTTGCAGATCCAGGCTTGTCTACTTCTGTTTCCGTATCACTACCTGCAAGTGAGAAGGAGTGTGTTTTCCCACCCAGTAGATACTATTAATATTTATTTACCTCACAGTCAAGTTTTATTAGTTACTTAATTAGCAATGGTGAAAACAATTAGTGTTTGGGAGCAGGGAGTGTTATACACATGCTAAGAACAAAAATTAGTGTAAGTGAGACACAGAGATTGAATTCTAAATAAAGAGAATAAATCAGCCTTTTAATTTGAGCAGTGCATACGCTCCCAACATGGCCTCTGCCGGTGGCCTGCGTGTTCTTACGCGCACACACACACACACGCTCCGGCCCGCCTTTGACAGCTGCTGCCCTCCGAGACCTGGGACCCAGGTGCTTCATTTTGAACATGACGTTTCTTTTCCATGCATCTGTAAGCAGCGATCCGGGAGAAACATGCTGTGTGTACAAGCTTCATGCCTTCCACTAAAGACCCGAGGAGAGTGTCCCCTGTGCAGTGAGTCACGCCTTGGCCTGCATCTTTGCCCCTGGAAATAGAATTAACCAGGCTGAACATGAGGATGCATGCTCAGGGAAAGCCTCAGGAGCGAGACTGCTCCATCTTCACGCTCAGGTTGACACAGGGTCATGGAACGGGCCCACCCACCCTGTAACTCCTGTGTGCGGCTGGGGATCGGAGCTGTCAGTCGCTGCTCTGTTGTGCTTTCAGAGCCATAAGTGAGACCCGTAGCTGCCCTGCATTGGAATACTTAGATCTATAAACAAGAAGTGTTGAGAAGCTTAAACTCTCTCACACTATCACAGGAGAATAAAATTTGTCATCATAATGCCCTGTAACAAAATAATTGCGCATGTGTATTCTCCTAGTGTATGTGATACTCTGCTAGGTGATGAAATAAAAAAGTATACTAATACTATGCCTGTGCTGTTGTTTATCTGAGTACCTTCTTGGCTTGCCATTTGAGGACTGTGTCATCTAATTGACAAGATAAGTCTAGAGCATGGAAGATAAAATCAATACAAAGTATGTATATTAAATGTCATATAGAAGGTGTTGAGGTCTTCCTGGAGTTTTAGAAGTGGGAGCAGTCTTTGGGGGATGCCAGATAAAAGTGTGAGAGAGAAGATAAAATTTGAACTGGACGTCAATCAAAGAGCCCAGCTTGAACTGCTAGAAGTTGGTGGGTAAGAAGGGAAAGTGGAGGTGGGAGGGGAGCCCAGACCTTTTGAGAAGACAAAGCAGATCCTTCTTCTTCACATACTGAGAACAGAAGAAACCTTTTTTTAAAACCAGAAAATAGTGAAAGATAAAATTTGAAATGTAAGAAAGAGTCAGCTTTTAATGAACCTTGAATTGGGGCTTTATTCTCCCTGGTCTTTCTCGAACCCCGTCAAAGAGGGTGCAGACATTTAAGGGCTACGAGCACCTTTATCCCAGGTTAGTTTGAAGGCAATTCCGAGGTGGGATTCCAGAGAAATCCTGTGTTGTAGCTTCCCTCATAGGAGTTGGGGAAAGATCTCCGTGGTGTCTGAACCATTCCAAAGAGCTGCTGCACAAAGGACGCCAGGGTACAATCACTCTGCTTCTCCCCCAGCACTACGACCCAAACACCCCAAAGGGTGTGGGAATCCACTCGGTCAGAGGATGGACATGTTTCAAGTGGCCTGTGAAAGCCTTCACTTCCGAGTTGCTTCCCTCCCGCTAAATGCGTCACTGACCCTATTAGCCCGTGTTGAGAATTTCAACTTGTTTCCACAAGTGACAACGAAAGCCTCCATCAAAAGTGATAGTTTCTTTAGTTCATCACAATCTCTATTCGCTGCAGAAACATTATTGTCCCTGTGGTTTGTGCTTTACAATTGCTTTTACAAAGTCAGTGAAAGGTAAAGTAAGTAGATGGAAACTTAAATTGACTATATCGCTAACATTTACCATATTCAAAAATAGCATGCTAGATTAATGCATTTCTGATTTTAAGGTGCTTTTTTTTTAATTGGTCTTCTCTGCACATAATAATTCTAACAGACATTGGACTGTGGAAGAAAACACTGTATGTGACTTATTTCTGGGGGGATTTGCGGAATAAAAATACTATTTTTTGTGAATGTATCTGAAGTATCAAATAAAATATGGTATATATGCAAATGTGTCTTTCAGTTATAGACTTTTTTTCCCCGTGTTTTTGTTGTAGGATCTAAGGGAGGAATGTGTAAAGTTGAAAACAAGAGTGTTTGATTTAGAACAACAGAATCGAACATTAAGTATCCTGTTCCAACAGCGAGTCAGACCAACTTCTGATCTGCTCCTCCAGGTAAGTGTTTATGTGGAAAACAATCTTTGCTACTGAACTCTATTGACAAGAAGTTATGCAAGTTCAAAAGTTACCAGTAACCTCCCTGGAGAAGGCATAATGCTTCAGAGCCCCAAGGGATGCCCCTCTCAAGGGATGTCATTGAAATTGAGCATCTCTTAAATTTCTGACTTTTAAAAGCTATGTTTACATAAAGAAATGCATCAACAAATCATGAACAGGTGAAGTGGATAATCAGAAGGTGTCTTCTAGTGAACTAACTGAAACTGTGGAATGGAGTCAGGAAATAATCAATTGCTTTGCGGACCACTATTAGTAATGGTGTATTTCCATGACAAGAAGAGTTTCATGTGTTGCCAAAGAACGTTTCTTTATTTCAAACTCTGTAATTAAATATACAGCTGGGATTTGCTTTTCTTTCATATCTCCTGGAGTGTTCCTCCTCACAACACAATTCTTACTTTCTGCCTCAGTGTTTTACAGGTTGTCTTTGTCTAAATACTCTGACCAAACTCTTTCTTTACTTGCCTTCATAACACGCAAAATCATGGAAAGTCAAACTGTTTGAATCATTTTGAAACTCTTCCTGACAAAGCACTAGAGAATATATCTGACCTCAGGGAGATACTTGAATCCTGAAGAGAAGCCGAAGGGCTGATCTTTGCTGTTTGCTATCCTATTAATGTGCATATTTGCTCAAACAAGCTTCGCTGAGCCTTGCTCAGAGTCCGTCAGAAGCTAAGCTGGCAAAGGCTATGCGAGGTCTCAAGGGGCATTCCGCAATATTTATCAGATGGTCCCCGGCTACCTGGCCTGATCGGCTGAGAGAAAGGGAAAAGAAGGAGGTCTCCTCTACACTGCACTGTCCAGCACCATAACCCCTAGCCATATGGCATTATTGAAATTTAAAATTAAATTTAAATTAAGTTCTTGTATCAAACTAGCTATAGGTGATGTATTGAAAAGCCACATCTGGCCAACAGCTACTATATTGGACAGTGCGTATATAAGAACATTTCCATCACCACAGAAAATTCTACAGGACAGCAGTTTTCCAGATGCTTGAGACAGTGTTGCTAATTTACCCTCTGAACTTAAGCATAAACATCTTTCCCTGATTCCTCAGGGAAATAATGAGAAATCACAGTTCATTTCAGAGAAAGATGTTTGGTAAAGCCAAACAGCAAAATGTAATTTCCCCCCAAATTAAAATAAAACAGCTCTCTGAATTGTAAAATACATCTCATCTCTTAAATTAATTTCCTCTCTGCTTTATCTGTCGGAGCATAATTCATAGTTTATGGCTCAAAATTGTGTGGAAAAAAATTGTCTTATCTCTATTCTTTTTCCTGGTTCTCCACCACAACAAATGTTTGTCACAGAATCTTGCAGCTGTAAAAATTGTATGTCTTTTGCTTTCTCATATCAAGATCCAATATTATAATTACTTTTAACAGCTGTTGCATGTCCATGAATTTTCCCATTTTGTCTGTTTCAACTTGAGGCTTTTCTGAAACAACATCTAAGGGTCTGCAGTCCCCGTTTGTGAATCATGATGGTTTGTTACCACAGTAAACATGTGCGCCATGGGTATTTAAACTTTTTCACTGGCTGTCACAAATTTCTTAAAGCCATATCCAGACAGTGTGTATGGTAACAATAAAGCTCAGCGTTTACTCACAGGGTGTTTCAGCCAGCATACTTCATGCTCCTCCCCAGATAGTTCTCACTTCTAGGACCCATTCTAATTTAAATGACTGATGGGCTGTTAGTAATGATAAACAATGATAGAAAGTAAAGAAGAAGATATGGAGAATGATAGACATGTCTGTGCTCCAGCATCTTACAGCTCACAGTGGCAGACAAATTTGCTGGTTTTTCAGGTGGTCTGTTAATTATTTGACTCATGATTTTTAATTTTCTGGTGGCACAAACTACATGCCATGGAGCACTGGTTAAGTAAAGGCAGTCTGAGCTTACTTCACACTATGGAAGATTTGTAATTATTTATTGAATAGAGTAATGAATAAATGACACAATTAATTCTGCAAGTTGGGGAGTTATTTTGCATACACCTAGGAGAGGTTTATGCCCCACCTCTTTTTCTGTACTTTCTCTGTCTTATGGGGATGCTTGGGAAACATGTAGCCATGCCAATCCAGCCCCGTCTGATTGAGCATGTGGGCTCTTGGGCGCAGCAGATCAACCAGTGTGCACGGTTTCAAATATTATTGACCTTGTAGCTTCCGACCATGAGCTTGAGATTCGGTGCAGTAGATTTCTCAGCAGTCTTCTTCATATCTTAGAAGACAGCATTACTTCACCTCCCTTCTGGGCTCCCTCCACGTGGAACATAAATGGGCGAGAGGAACATTTTTCTGATTCTGTGCTCTAGCTGACATTTTGATTAACTGGTCCTCTTGTAATTGAATTGGATCAGAGGGCATCTGCTAAGGAGCCTCCCATATTTACACGTTTCTGAATGCCTCTTGATTTGTGGCATCCGAGATTTTACCCTTTTCTATGTGTTCTGCTTTTGTCTTGTTTTGGACATCTGTGTAATCATTATTCTGATAGGATATTCTCATATTTTCTGCCTAACACATTTTGGTTTCCTTTTTATCTGATATTTCAAAGTGTCCTAGTACCCGTACCCTTAGGCCAAGAGAGAAAGAAATGTTATAATGTAGCTTATTCACATAAACAGGTGAGAATCTGACAGTTTAGCATCAAGGTGTAAAAATTTGCTGTCACTTCTTAGCGTGCTCATTGTTTTTGCTAGCATTTTGTTTTATATTATTTCAGGTAAAATGAGAGGATTTTAAAATTCTACTTGCACTTTTATTTTTTTCTCTCTTAAATCTTTATTTTCAGAATGTAAATCTACATACGAGTCTGATTTGGCAGGACACTACATTATACACTCACCTTTCCACTTGTCCTCAACCCCCGGCAATCGCCGATCTGTTCTTTGTGAGTTCTGTTTTATTGGACTTTACATGTAAGTGAGATCATACTATTTTTGCCTTTCTCTGTCTGACTTATTTCACTTGGCATAATCCCTTCAAGGCCCATCCATGTTGCAGCAAATGCCGACATTTCCTTATTTTTTTGTGGCTGAATAATATTCACCTATCTGTCTATCTATCTACCTATCTATAAATCTCACATTTTTGTTTTCCATTCATCTGCTAATGGATTGTGTGCATGTGTGTGTATGTGTGTTTATCACATTTTCTTTATATAACAATCCATTGATGCACAGTTAGACTTTTGCTTATATGGGCTGTTGTAAATAATGCTGCATGAATTTGTGTTTGTAGGTAATCTCTTTGAGAGAGTGATTGCATTTCCTTTGGATAGATACCAAAAAGTGCAATTGCTAGATCGTTTGGCAGTTTTAATTTTTTTGAGTAATCTCTATAATGTTTACCATAGAGACTGTCACAAATTTACCTTGCCACCAACCGTGCACACATATCTGTTTCTCTACATCATCACCAGCACTTACCTCTTGTCTTTTGGCTCATACTCCTGACACACATGAGGTGATGACTCACTGCGGTTGTGATTTGCATCTCACTGGTGATTAGCAATGCTGAGCACTGTCCGTCTACCTATTGGCAATTGGAGTATCTTCTTTGGAATAATGTCTATTCAGATCCTTTGCCCATTTTTTAACTGAGTTATTTGATTTTTTGCTCTCGAGTTATATGAGTTGCATATATATTTTGGGTATTAACCCCTTACCAGAGTGGTTTGCAAATATTTTCCCCCATTCCATAAGTTGCCTTTTCATTTTATTGACTGCTGCTTTTTCTGGGCAGAATCTCATCTAGTTTGACGTAGACCCACTTTTTTAAATTTTGTTACTTGTGCTTTCAGTGTCATATCCAAGAAATCATTGTCCAAGACCAATTTCAAGGAGCTTTTTCCCTGTCATCTTATATGAGTTTAATGTTTCAGATCTTACATGTAAGTCTTTGACCTAGTTCAAGTTAATTTTTATGAATGATAAAGATAGAGCTCTAGTTTCATTCTTTTGCATGCAAATATCCAGTTTTCCCATTACAATTTACTGTGGAACTACTTTTCTCCATTGAGTGTTCTTGGCTACCTTATCAAATATTATTTGACCATATATGCATATGGGGGAGGGGACAGCTCTCTGTTTCATTGGTTTATATCAGTTTTTATGCCAATATCATGCTGTATTGATTACTACAGATTTCTAACATTTTGAAATCAGAAAATGTGATGGTGCCAGCTTTGTTTTTCTTTTTCAAGATTACTTAGGCTATTCAGAGTTGTTTGTGATTCTAAACTAATTTTAGAATTTTTTTCAATTTCTGTAAAAAATGACAGTGGAATCTTGATAGAGATTTCAGTTAATCTATAGACAGCTTTGGGCAGTATAAACATTTTAACAATATTAACTCTTGCGATCCATGTACACAGGGTATCTCTGTTCTCTTTTGTTTCTTTCGTTTATATCTGACCTCCTTCCATCTCCTTCATCAGTGCTTGTCATTTCCAATATGGAGATCTTGCACCTCCTTGATTAGACTTCTTCGTATGTATTTTATAGTTTTTGTTGCTATTGCTTTCTTTATTTCTTGTTCAGGTGATTCATGGTTAGTATATAAAAACACTGCTGATTTTTGTATACTGATTTTGTATCCTACAACTTTACAGAATTTGTTGACTAGGTCTAACAGTTTTTTGGTGTAGTTTTTCTGATTTTCTATGTATAAAATTATGTCATCTGCAAATAGAATTTTACTTTTTCCTCCCCAGTTCTGATGCCTTTTCTTTCTTTTTCTTGCCTAAATGCTAAAGCACTTCTGGTACTATGTTGAATAGGAGTGGTGAGAGTGGGCACACTTGTCTTGTTACTAATCTGACAGAAAAAGCCTTTGGCCTTTCATCATTGAATATAATGTTAGCTGTGGCACTGTCATATATGATCTTTATTATGTTGAAGTACATCCTTTCTGTATCCAGTCAGTTAAGAGTTTTTATCATGAATGAATGTTAAATGTTCTCAAATTATTTTCCTGTGTCCATTGAGAGGATTGTATGTTTTTATCTTTTATCCTGTTAATGAGATGTATCACATTTACTGATTGGCATATATTGGTCATCTTTGCATCCCAGCGATGAATCCTAATTGATCAGGGTGTATGATCCTTCTAATGTGTTGTTGAATTTGGTTTGCTAGTATTTTGTTGAGAATATTTGAATCTATATTCATCAGAGATATTGGCATGTAGTTTTCTTTACTAGTAGTGTCCTTACTTGTCTTTGATACCAGGGAAATGTTGGCTTCATAAAATGAGAAAGTCTTACAGTAATCTACTTTTCAACTTTTTGGAAGAGTTTGAGGAAAATTAGGATTAATATTTCTTTAATTGTTTGGTAAAATTCACCCATGAAACTCTCTGGTACTAGACTTTTCTTTGTTGGGAAGTTTTGGATTACTGATTAAATCTCTTGTTACAGTTTTTTTCAGATTTTCTACTTCATAATTCAGTCATGGTAGGTTGTATGTTTCTAGGAATGACTCTGTTTCTTTTAGATTGTCCAATTTGTTGGTATGTAACTTGTTTATAGTAGTCTCTTATGATCCTTAGTATTTCTGTGTTATCACTTGTAATGTTTCCTCTGTCATTTATAATTTTATTGATTTGGGTCGTGTGTCTTTTTTTCTCAGTTAGTCTAGCTAAATGTATGTCAGTTTTGTTTATCTTTTCAAAGAACTAACTCTTAGTTCTGTTAACGTTTTTTCTATTATTTTCCTGTTCTTTATTTCACTTATTTCTGCTCCAATCTTTGTTATCTTTCCTTCCTTCTGCTAAGTTTGAGCTTAGTGTATTCTTCTTTTTCTAGTGCTTTGAAAGTTAAAGTGTAAAGTTATTTGAGATCTTTTTTCTTGATGTATGTGTTCATCATTGTAAGATTCCCTCTTTGCACTGCTTTTGCTATGTTGTGTTTCCATTTTTGTTCGTGTCAAGATACTTTTTTATTTATCTTTTGATTGTTCCTTTGGCCCACTAGTTGTTCAGGAGTGTATTGTTTAATTTCCTTGTATCTGTGAATTTTCCAGTTTTCCTCCTATTATTGGTTTCCAGTTTCATACTGTTGTGGTTGAAAAAGATACTTGGATGATTTCAATATTCTGAAATTTGCTAAGACTTTTCTGTTGCCTGAAATCTGATCTATCTTAGAAAATATTCCCTGTGAGCTTGAGAAAATGTATTATGCTGTTATTTGATGGGCTTTTCTGTATGCGTTTGTTAGGTCCATTTATCTAGTGTTGTTCAGAATAGCAGTTTCCTTATTGATTCTCCATCTGGATATCTCTCCATTATAGTGAGTGGGGTATTGAAGTCCTCTAATGTTATTTACTATTCTCTGTCTTCTTTCATTCCTGTTAATGTGTGCTTTATATCTTTCGGTGCTTCAATGTTGGACACATAAATATTTATAATTGTTATAAATTCTTGATGGATTGACCCCTTTATCATTGCATAATGACCTTCTTTGTCTCTTTTGACAATTTTTAGCCTAAAGTCTATTTTGCTTGATATACATACAGCTAGACTGATTTTTGTTTTATTACTACCTTGCTTGAAATATCTTTTTCTATCCTTTTACTCTCAGGCTATCTGTGTCTTAAAGTCAAAGTAAGTCTCTGGTAGGCAGCATATCACTGGATCTTTTTTTTTTAATCCATTCAGGCAGTCTTTTTTTTCATGGGATAATTCAATCCATTGATGTTTAATTATTGATAAAGACTTATTATTAGCACTTTGTTCTTTTTTGATCTTGTACAGACTTTGTTCCTTGCTTATCTTCCTTGCATCTTTTGTGATTTGATACCTTTTCATAGCAGTTTATTTTATTCCTTTATCATAACTGTTTGTATAACTACTACAGATTTTTCTTTTGTGGTTACCATAAGACTTACATAAAATATCATATTTTTAACAACCTATTTTAAGCCAATTATAACTTTGATAGTATACATAAACCTTTCACTTTTTCTTCTCCCCCCTCACATTTTAGTTTATTGATGTTATAATTTACATTTTATATTGTATAACCAATAACAAATAACTGTATTTACAGTTATTTTTAATCCTTTTTTTAAACTTTAAAACTAGAATTTTAAATGAACTATGCACCACTATAATATTAGAGAACCTGTCTTTGACTATATAGTTATCATTACCAATGAGTTTACACATATATTCACACATTTTCATGATGTTAATTTGCATCATGTTATTTCCAGTTGAAGAACACCCATTAGCATTTCAGGTAAGGCAGATCTACTGATAATGAACTTCCCACCTTTTGTTTGTTTAGGAAAATCTTTATATTCTTGAATTCTAAAGGATTATTTTTTCATTGTATTTTCGGGTGATTTTTTTTCTTTCAATATTTTTAATATATCATTTTATTCTCCCCTCACTTGCAAAGTTTCTCTTCAGAAATACACCACAGTTTTATGAAGGTTCCCTGGTATGCGGCATGTTACTTTTTCCTTGCTGCTTTCAGAATGTTCTCTTTATCTTTTGAAAATACAATTATTATTCATCACAGTGTAGCCCTTTTCAAGTTCAACCTATTTGTGCTCCTCTGGGCCTGATGAATCTGGATGTCCATTTCTCTCCACAGGTTTGGGAGCTATTGAGCTATTTTTATATTTTCTGTCCCTTTCTCTTTCTCTTTTCCTTGTGGGATTCCCACAATATGTATATTGTATCTTTTAATTGTGTCCTTTAAATCCCATAGGCTTTCTTCCCTCTTTTCATTCCTTTTGTTTGTTTATTCCTCCAATGACTCTATAGTTTCAAATAGCCTATCCTCTAGTTCACTATTTACTCTGCCTGTCAAGCCTGTTACTGAAGCTGTCTCTTTAGTTCATTCATTGCATTCTTTAGCTTTAAGAATCTGTTTGCTTTAGGGGACTGCTTCTTCTTTTTTTTTTTTTTTTGGTATCATTAATATACAATTACATGAGCAACATTGTGATTACTAGATTCCCCCATTATCACGTCCCCACCACATACCCCATTACAGTCACTGTCCATCAGCGTAGTAAGATGCTATAGAATCACTACTTGTCTTCTCTGTGCTATACTGCCCTCCCTGTGCCCCCAGGCTACATTATATCTGCTAATCGTAATGCCCCTTACTCCCCTTGTCCCTCCCTTCCCACCCTTCCTCCCCAGTCCCTTTCCCTTTGGTAACTGTTAGTCCGTTCTTGGGTTCTGTGAGTCGGCTGCTGTTTTGTTCCTTCACTTTTTGCTTTGTTCTTATACTCCACGGATGAGTGAAATCATTTGATACTTGTCTTTCTCCGCCTGGCTTATTTCACTGAGCATAATACCCTCTAGCTCCATCCATGTTGTTGTAAATGGAACGATTTGTTTTCTTCTTATGGCTGAATAATACTCCATTGTGTATATGTACCACCTCTTCTTTTATCCATTCATCTACTGATAGACACTTAGGTTGCTTCCATTTCTTGGCTATTGTAAATACTGCTGTGATAAACATAGGGGTGCATATGTCTTTTTGAAACTGGGAAACTGCATTCTCAGGGTAAATTTCTAGGATTGGAATTCCTGGGTCAAATGGTATTTCTATTTTGAGTTTTTTGAGGAACCTCCATACTTCTTTCCACAATGTTTGAACTAGTTTACATTCCCACCAGCAGTGTAGGAGGGTTCCCCATTCTCTGCATCCTCACCGGCATTTGTTATTCCTATTCTTTTCTATGTTGGCCATCCTAACTGCCATGAGGTTATATCTCATTGTATTTTTAATTTGCATTTCCCTGATGATTAGTGATGTGGAGCAACTTTTCATGTGCCTGTTGGCCATCTGAATTTCTTCTTTGGAGAAATGTCCATTCATATCCTCTGCCCATTTTTTAATGGGGTTATTTGCTTTTTGGGTTTTGAGGTGTATGAGTTCTTTATATATTTTAGATGTTAACCCCTTGTCAGATATGTCATTTATAAATATATTCTCCCATACTGTAGGATGCCTTTTTCTTCTGCTAATATTCCTTTGCTGTACAAAAGCTTGTTAGCATGATATAGTCCCATTTGTTCATTTTTTATTTTCTTTCCCTTGCCCGGGGAGATGCGTTCAAGGAAAGTTGCTCCTGTTTATATTCAAGAGATTTTTGCCTATGTTTTCTTCTAAGAGTTTAATCATTTCATGACATACATTCAGATCTTTGATCCATTTTGAGTTTACTTTTGTGTATGGGGTTAGACAATAATCCAGTTTCATTCTCATACATGTAGCTGTCCAGTTTTGCCACCACCAGCTGCTGAAGAGGTTGTCATCTCCCCACTGTATATCCAAGGCTCCTTCATCATATATTAATTGACCGTATATGTTTGGGTTAATATCTGGACTCTCTGTTCTCTTCCACTGGTCTATGGGTCTGTTCTTGTGCCAGTACCAAATTGTCTTGATTACTGTGGCTTTGTAGTAGAGCTTGAAGTCAGGGAGCGTAATACCCCCCACATTATTCCTCCTTCTCAGGATTGCTTTGGCTATTCAGGGTCTTTTGTGATTCCATATGAATTTTAGAACTATTTGCTCTAGTTCATTGAAGAATGCTGTTGGTATTTTGATAGGAATTGCATTGAATCTGTAGATTGCTTTAGGCAGATGGCCATTTTGACAATTTTAATTCTTCCTATCCATGAGCACGGGATGTGTTTCCATTTATTAGTATCTTCTTTAATTTCTTTCATGAGTGTTTGGTAGCTAACAGACTTTAGGTCTTTCACTTCCTTGGTTAGGTTTATTTCTAGGTATTTTATTCTTTTTGATGCAATTGTGAATGGAATTGTTTTCCTGATTTCTCTTTTTGCTAGTTCATCATTAGGGTATAGGAATGCAACAGATTTCTGAGTGTCAATTTTGTATCACACAACGTTGCTGAATCCAGATATTAGATCTGGTAGTTTTTGAGTGGATTCTTTAGGGTTTTTTATGTGCAATAACATGTCATCTGCAAACAGGGACAGTTTGACTTCTTCCTTGCCAATCTGGATGCCTTTTATTTCTTTGTGTCTGATTTCTGTGTCTAGGACCTCCAGAAGTATGATGAATAAAAGTGGGGAAAGTGGGCACCCTTGTCTTGTTCCTGATCATAAAGGAAAAGCTTTCAGCTCCTCACTGTTAAGTATAGTGTTGGCTGTGGGTTTGTCATATATGGCCTTTGTTATGTTGAGGTACTTGCCCTCTATACCCATTTTATTGAGAGTTTTTATCATGAATGGATTTTGAATTTTGTCAAATGTTTTTCATAATCTATGGAGATGATCATGTGGTTTTTGTCCTTCTTTTTGTTGATGTAGTGGATGATGTTGATGGGTTTTCAAATGTTGTACCATCCTTGCATCCCTGGGATGAATCCTACTTGATCATGATGGATGATCTTTTTGATGTATTTTTGAATTCAGTTTGCTAATATTTTGTTGAGTATTTTTGCATCTATGTTCATCAGGGATATTGGTCTGTAATTTTCTTTTCTGGTGGTGTCTTTGCCTGGTTTTGGTATTAGAGTGATGTTGACCTCGTAGTATGACTTTGGGAGTATTCCCTCCTCTTCTACTTTTAAGAAAACTTTAATGAGGATGGGTATTAGGTCTTCAATGATGTTGATAAAATTCAGCAGTGAAACTGTCTGGTCCATGGATTTTTCTTAGGTAGTTTTTATTACCAACTCAATTTCCTTGCTGTTAATTGGTCTATTCATATTTTCTGTTTCTTCCTGGGTCAGCCTTGGAAGGTTGTATTTTTCTAGAAAGTGCCCATTTCTTCTAGGTTATCCAGTTTGTTAGCATATAATTTTTCATAGTATTCTCTCATAATTCTTTGTATTTCTGTGGTGTCCATAGTGATTTTTCCTTTCTCATTTGTGATTCTGTTTATGTGAGTAGACTCTCTTTTTTTCTTGATAAGTCTGTCTAGGGGTTTATCTATTTTGTTTAGTTTCTTGAAAAACCAGCTCCTGCCTTCATTGATTCTTTCTATTGTTTTATTTTTCTCAATTTTATTTATTTATGCTCTAATCTTTATTATGTCCCTCCTCCTACTGACTGTGGGCCTCATTTGTTCTTCCTTTTCTAGTTTCATTAATTGTGAGTTTAGACTGTTCAATTGGGATTATTCTTCTTTCCTGAGATAGACCTGTATTGCAGTATATTTCCCTCTTAGCTCGGCCTTTGCTGCGTCCCACAGATTTTGTGGTGTTGAATTATTGTTGTCATTTGTCTCCATATGTTGCTTGATCTTTGTTTTATTTGGTCATTGATCCATTGATTATTTAGGAGCATGTTATTAAGCCTCCATGTGTTTCTGGACTTTTTCATTTTATTTGTGTAATTTATTTGTAGTTTCATGCCTTTGTGGTCTATGAAGCTGGTTGGTACACTTTCAATCTTTTTGAATTTACTGAGGCTCTTTTTGTGGCCTAGTATATGATCTCTTCTTGAAAATGTTCCATGTACACTTGAGAATAATGTGTATCCTGTTGCTTTTAGATGGAGTGTTCTGTAGATGTTCATTAGGTCCATCTGTTCTAATGTTGTACAGTGCCTCTGTGTCTTTACTTATTTTCAGTCTGGTTGATCTGTCTTTTGGGGTGAGTGGAGTGTTGAAGTGTCCTAGAATGAATGCATTGCATTCTATTTTCCTCTTTAATACAATAGTATTTGTGCCACATAAGTAGGTGATTCTGTGTTTGATGCATAGATATTTATAATAGTTATATTCTCTTGCTGGACTGACCACTTTATTGTTATGTAATGTCCTTCTTTGTCTCTTGTGACTTTCTTTGTTTTGAAGTCTATTTTGTCTGATACAAGTACTGTAACACCTGCTTTTTTCCCCCTATTTGTTGCATGAAATCTCTTTTTCCATCCCTTTACTTTCAGTCTGCATATGTCTTTGGATTTGAAGTGAGTCTCTTGTAGGCAGCATATAGATGTGTCTTGTTTTTTTATCCATTCAGTGACTCTATGTCTTTTGATTGGTGCATTCATTCCATTTACATTTAGGGTGATTATTGATAGGTATGTACTTATTGCCATTGCAGGCTTTAGATTCGTGGTTACCAAAGGTTCAAGGGTAATTCCCTTAGGATCTAAAAGTCTAATTTAACTCACTTCATATGCTATTACAAACACAACCTAAAGGTTCTTTTTTATTTTTTCCTCCTTTTTCTTCCTCCTCCATTCTTTATATGTTAGGTATCATATTCTGTACTTTTGTCTATCCTTGATTGACTTTAGGGGTAGTTGATTCAATTTTGCATCCGCTTAGTAATTAATTGTTCTACTCTGCTGTGGTTTTATTTCCCCTGGTTACAGCTATTTAGCCTTAGACACACTTCCATCTATAGTAGTCCCTCCAAAATGCACTGTAGAGGTGGTTTGTGTGAGGTGAATTCTCTCAGCTTTTGCTTATCTGAAAATTGTTTAATCCCTCCTTCAAATTTAAATGATAACCTTGACAGGTAGAGTATTCTTGCTTCGAGGCACTTCTTTTTCTTTGCATTAAATATGTCATGCCACTCCCTTACGGCCTGTAAAGTTTCTGTTGAGAAATCTGATGTTAGCCTGATGGGTTTTTCTTTGTATGTGATCTTTTTTCTCTCCCTAGCTGCTTTTTAAAGTCTGTCTTTATCCTTGATTTTTGCCATTTTAATTATTATATGTGTTGATGTTGTCTTCCTTGGATGCCTTGTGTTGAGAGATCTGTGCACCTCCATGGCCTGAGAGACTATCTCCTTCCCCAGATTTGGGAATTTTCAGCAATTACCTCCTCAGTGACACTTTCTATCCCTTTTTCTCTCTCTTCTTCTTCTGGTACCCGTATAATGCAAATATTATTCCATTTGGATTGGTCACACAGTTCTCCCAATATTCTTTCATTCTTATTGATCCTTTTTTCTCTCTATGTCTCAGCTTCTTTGTATTCCTGTTCTCTAGTTTCTATTCCATTTATTGTCTCTTCTACTTCATCTAATCTGCTTTTAAATCCCTCCATTGTGTGTTTCATTTCAGATATGGAATTTCTTAATGATTGAGTCTCCATCTTAAATTCTTTCCTGAGTTTTTGAATATTTTTCTGTGCCTCCATGAGCATGTTTATGATTTTTATTTTGAACTCTCTTTCAGGAAGATTGGTGAGTTCAGTTTCATTTGGCCCTTTTTCTGGGGTTTGTGAGATTTTGGTCCAGACCAGGTTCCTTTGATGTCTCATAGTTCTATGTGGCACCCTCTAGTGCCTAGAAGCTCTTGTCTCTGGAGCTGCTAAGACCCCAGAGTGAGGTTGGGGGTCACAGGGTTGTGGCGCTGGTGCCCGGTGGGAGGAAGGAGCTGTTTCCTGCTTTGCAGCTGCAGTGCTTGTGTCCAGTGTCAGAGCCAGTGGGCCGAGCACACAGGTGTGAGCCTCTGTGCTTTATGTCTCCAGCTGTTGTAGGCGGGGATCCTTCTGGCCTGCCTGATGCCACTGCAGTGACTGCAGGTTTGCGAGCTGGTGCTGACAGGCCAGGAGGAAGGCGCAGCTGGTTGTGTGTCACAGTGGGGGGGAGCCTCACAGCTGAGTACCAGCCAGCGGGATGGAGCGCCTGAAGCTCCTCAAAGTTCCCCACCTGTTCAGCAGAGTGCACCCAGACAACCTTGTCCCCCTATCCCTTCTCCTGCACAGCAAGTTCCGTGCAAACCCCGCCCCTTCAGCAACCCTCTCACTGCTAGGAAGCCTCTCAGACCACCAGCCTCTCCTTTGTCCCAGAGCAGCTGGATGTGGATCCCATCCTCCACAAATGGCCGGAATCTCAGTCTCTCAAGCACTCCACCTGTCCCAACTCCCCAGTCCCACCAGCCTCCAGAGCACCATACAATGTACGTTTCTGCTCCAAAGCATATCTCCAGCGCTGGGTGTTCGGCTGTCTTAGGCTTCCACCCCCTCCCCACTCCATTTCTGGGGTTTGTGAGATTTTGGTCTGGACCAGGTTCCTTTGATGTCTCATAGCTGGTGAGCTAGGGTGGGGGAAGGGCTTGGGTCCCGCCAGATCAAGGGTTTGGTACGTTACCCTGTTTTGTGAGGTCTGCTCTGTTCATGAGGTCTGCATGCAGTCTGGTGCAGCCTTCTCTCTTGTTGCTCTTTTAGGATTAGTTGTATTAACTACATTTTCATACTATATGTGGTTTTGGGAGGCGCTCTCTGTCTCACCTTTCATGACGCCATCTTGAATCCATATATCCTGGGATGGCTTCTTTTTTGTTGAACTTCTTTTCTTCATGCATTTTTTTTTTTTACAATTTATTTTGGTATCATTAACCTACAATTACATGTGCAATATTATGGTGATTAAACTACCCCCTTCATCAGGTCCCCCCC
>JAQQAC010010508.1:43626308-43650826 GCA_029783875.1 Phataginus tricuspis | reverse complement strand
GGAACCTCCATACTGCTTTCCACAATGGTTGAACTAATTTGCATTCCCACCAGCAATGTAGGAGGGTTCCCTTTTCTCCACATCCTCGCCAACATTAGTTGTTGTTTGTGTTTTGGATGTTGGCCATCCTCACTGGTGTGAGGTGATATCTCATTGTGGTTTTAATCTGCATTTCTCTGATGATTAGCGATGTGGAGCATTTTTTCATGTGCCTGTTGGCCATGTGAATTTCTTCTTTAGAGAAGTGTCTATTCATGTCCTGTGCCCATTTCTTAATTGGGTTATTTGCTTTTTGTTTGTCGGCATCTTCTTCATGCATTTTTTAGTGAATTTTGTTTAGTTGCCTATGTGTTCTTGTAGTTTACTAAAGTTCTTTAAGAATACTATTCTGAATTCTTTGTCAGAGAATGCATATATCTCCATTTCCTCAGTCAGTTATTGGACATTTGTTAGTTTCTTTCAGTGGTATCTTATTTACCTGACTCTCCATGATTCTTGATTTCTTCATTGCTCTCTGTGCATTTGAGTAAGTCATCTCCTCTTCCAGACTTTACTGTTTTGCTTCGGCAGAGACAGTTCTTCACTGACCAGCTAGCTCAGCTTGGGTTTCTGGATGGATCATCTAGCAGTATTCCTAGATCAGTGGCAGTTTTTTTGCTGGATGTCTCTATTTGGGAGGGGCACTTCCTGAGAGCTCTGAGGTCATGGGGTGCCACTGGCCAGGAACTGTTGGCTAGAACTCCTGGCTTGGTTCCTTACCCAAGTAGCTAGAGCATGGGCTCTGCAGTTGTCTATATCTGCTGGTCCATCTTTCTAGTTGGGTGGCACTAGCTGCTACACTCAGCAGTTGGAAAGGTTTGTGATTTGTTTCATTGTCAGGGCAGGGACATAGAACAGGTTCTGTGGCCAGTATGGCTTGATGCCTGTGGACCGGAATCAGGCAAAACTGTCCACTGATCTCCCTGGTTAGACAGGGCCACTGGCACTGCTGATGGGTAGAGCCACTGCCCAGGTTCACTGTTGGGGTGCTGCTACTATTGGCCATGCAGCCCGCCGTGTGCTCTGGTTATGCTTCCTGGTCATGTGAGACTGAGGCTAGACTGAATAGTAGGTAGGACCACAAACCCACTTCCATGCCTGGCTGGTGGAGCAGAGCAGCTTCCAAAATTGGCATCACTCATTGGCCAGGGACCTGAATCAGGCAGAACTGTGCACCAAGTTCCCTGATCAGATGAGGCCACCAGCTGGGATCTGCAGATGGAAGGAGCCACGGGCTGAGCTCTCTGCTCAAGTGCCATTGTAGGTGGGGCTGTAGGATGGACTGCAGAGCTTCCTGGGTGCTCTGGTTAAGTTTCCTGGTCAGGTGGGGCTGGGAGCTGTATTAAACATTACGTGAGGCTACATATTTTCTTCCTTACCTGTGTGGGGCAGTAGGACTTGCCCTCCCTCCCCGAGGCTGACTCAGCTCATTGTTTGGGGACTGAAATCAGACAGAACTGCACACTGAATACCCTGGCCTGATGGAGTCACTGGCTTGTCTCTGCAAATGGACAAAGGCACTGGCTAGGATCTCTACCCAGGTCCTGCTGTGAAGAGGGGCCTAGTCTGTCCAGAGCCAATCCCTGGCCGCTATAAGCTCTGCCCTCCTCTCCCTCCCAGTCCGACCTCCAGTGCCCCAGCTCCAGAGATTCCTCTCTGATCCCCATGGAGCGAGACCTGAATGGGCCTTCCAGGAAGTGGCCCACATGCTGGGGAATCTGGATGTCCACCTTAGGACTCCTTTGTGTCCCTTCCAGAGAAGCTGTAGGTCCCAGGTGAGGTGTTGTGCCAGCCTGTGGAAGGATGATATAGTCAGAGTGTATGTGTTCTTACCCTTCGAAGTCTCTCCCTCTCAGTCTCTCGTAAACCAGAGGGGTACTTCAGCCTCACCCCTGTGTTCTGGTATTTTCACGGTCTTGTCTATGGATAGTTGGTCATCTGTCATCTTCTGAGGAGGACCGGAGTCAGGAATGACCACTGTCACCATCTTGATGACATCAGTATTGTGGGGGATGATTCTACTTGCAATGAGGTTGTAGTCTTAGTTTGAAGACCTTGTATCTTTCTATCCACATATGTGTATTTTTCTATCAATTATCTGTACCTAGGAGGCCATTTACTATTTTTTTTATAATCCTATTGTTTATTTCTGAGAGGCAGATTTTTAGGGATTTACACTCTTTGCTACCTTTAAATTTGTGATTGCATAATGAAAACAGCCACACAAAACTACCCACAGAACTGAGCAATCAATTAACAACCAACACAAAGGCATCTTCTCTAGGGCATTGGGTCATTCAGAGAAACTGGAAAACATCAATCATATTAAATATTTTTAAATGTATGCACTTTGCTTTTTAAAGGGTCTACATGTCTGCCTTGTGGGTACTTTCAAAATATATATACAGCTGAAGTGAGATGGAAAGAAGAAACAACTAGCAGAATATTAGAAAATGCACAGCAATCAGAGAGGAGTAAGTGAATGAGTGAAGGCTTGGGTCAAGGATGAGACAGAGTTTGGTTCTGATTAACCAGCACCTCTCTGGAGCCACAATCTAAGAAGTCAAGAGGCCAAAAAAAAATCCACACAAATTTAGAGCAGCTGCCTGGTTTCCCACACTGCTAAGATGTAAGTTTGTCTTAGGAGTTCCTACAATTGATCAGCTCTTCTGTTAGGCTGCTTATTTGCCAGCCACAGAGGTGGCCTTTAGCCCTGCCCTGCAGACCTGGTATCTAATTGAGAAAGATCCACAGAGTGATGGAAGAAGAAGTCCGGTGGTGCTTCAGGAATAGCAGAGTACCCACTGGCAATGACCTGCCATCCTGCATGATCAGAGGACTTCTGTGGTTTCACTAAGGGAATCTGACAGACATGAAAAGATATGAAGGATGTACAGCAGGGATTCTGTCTTTCCAATAAGCACTGGGAAGGTATGAACTTGTCTAAAGTACAGAAAGTAGCCTTTCCTGGTAAAGGACATTTTAAAAAATCTCACGGCTCCTGCAGGGCAGGTCTTTTGCTGACGCCCTCCGTGAGGATGGTTTGGGACCAAGTAAGAGCAGCAGAGGAGGTGAGAAAGAATCTTCAAGGTTGTGGGAAGATGAGGTCTCCCCTCTTCTAATGCACCTAAATTCCTCTACAGACTTGCTTCACCCTCAACAGCTTCATTTTTCTTTTTTTCTGACACAGATTCTTTACTCTAGCCAAGCAGAAATGTGTTCACTCCACAGAGCATGACAGGCTTTCCTTCAGCTGTTCCGTTTTGTATGTCATTCCCGCATTCAAAATGCTACTCTCCCCTCCCCACCCATCCAGCACGGCCACTTCTCTTCATTCAGTCAACAAACCTGGAGCACCGAAAGTGTGTTAGTGCTGGTGATTCGGTGGTGAAGTTCACTTCCTCTACAGCTGTGGTCTGCAGGTACCACGGAGAGCAGAGTGGTGCCGTGGGAGGCGCATGAGGTGCTGTAGGGGTGCGGGGGTGGAGACTGTGGTAGATCAGGGGCTTGGGGAAAGCCCAACAGAAAAAGAATGTCTCAGTGTGAGACTAGACACATAAATAGGAGTTTGTTAGGAGGACTAGGGAGACTAAAGTGCAACCCAAAAGGAAAAGCCTGTTCAGAGATGTGAAGGCATGAGAAAGTCTTTTTCTTCCTTCTAAACTTCTTCCTTCTAAATCCATATATTCCTGGAATAAAAACTGCCCCCCAACTCAATTTCCTACCCACACATTGCTCACCAGGTCCCAGCCTGTACTGTTATGTTATTTTGTAAGTATGCTAAAACTTTCTTTCATACATGTTCGCTCTTCATTCTCAAATCAGTTGAGGAGTGTTTTCTATTTTTGTTCCTTAAGCAAGACCCAGAGGTCCCGGTCCAGGCACCATGACTACATGCTGTGCTGTGGTGTGCTTCCTGACAGCATTGTTACCAAGTGTACAAAAGTGGTCTATTACAAGGAAGGCAGAGTATGATTCTTACCTTTACTTGCTTGCTGTGGCTTTTATTTTCACCAAGGACAGGGGCCTTGCCTTATCGACCTTTGAATTCTCCCAATACATAACTTGAACAAAAGTGAGCCTCAGTAAATGTGTGACTAACGACTGAGCGGACCCCTGGGATGAATGGAAAGTCTTACCAACTGAGCAGGAGGAAGAAGATGGCCTCGCAGATGAAGTGAGCACAATGGGGAAAGAAGCTAAGGGCCTGCGAACTGTCCTTAGCCTTAGGGCTTGTGTGCATGGGATGGAGAAGGTAGACTTCACGATTGCATGTTTAGATAAGTCAGAACAACCGACTTATCTTTCCTTTTAAATGATGTCGTTTTGTTGTTGTTTGGTTTGGTTTTGCTTTCGCTTTCGCTTTTGTTTCGTTGGTTCCTGTCGCCAGCGAGGTCTCAGATACGGGTCCCATCTTGGAGTTGTCTGTTCCCTGGAGCTGTAGGGAACTGCGTTACACAGATCTGCCTTTGGCCAAGGGGCTAATGTTTCCATACTGTTTCAGGGTCATAAGTTTTTCTCTCTCCCATCCTGACCCCCTACTCAAATTTTAAGTTATTTAATGGAAGATACCTGTCCTCCTGTTCTTTGTATCTTCTTAAAACGAAATATATCCAAAATATGTATTCATTACTTTCAAGAGCACATGACTGGCGCTGCATATTCTATCCTCTCACCTGAGACAGTGAGAACTCTCATGCCCTAAGACTATCACTGCAAACTGAAAGGCCTCAGGGGCCAAGCAAAGGGGAGTATGTGTACTCTGCGGCCGGCTCCAGCCAGTCATGACCCCGGAGAGTGCTGGTTAGCTGTTGCCATAACTTTAAATATTTTAAGAAACTGGAAATGTAGACTTTTGTGCTCAGTCTCTCACTTTTTAAATGGGGGTACCTGATTCCAACAGTTACAGTACTGAGGAAGCCCTTTAAAACCTCTGTGGGCCAGATTTGGCCTGCAACCTGCTTTTCTTTCTTTGCCCTAGTGATCATGTGTTTTAATTTAAAATGTGGTACATATGCTCAGAACATGTGGGTGCCAGGCTTCATAATCATATTCATAGTATAGCCCAAATATACTGCTGTATTTATTGTTTCAACAAAAATTAACTGAGCACTTACTAAGGACACAGAGACTATAGTTTCATAAGGAGACAGACAATATGAACAAACAATGGTGCAGTAGTGTAGTAAATGAAAGAGAAATATTTACCAGCAGAAGAAAGGATGAATAACACTATCTGGCATATCAAAGAAGCCTCAGGAGGAAATGACAGCTGGTCTTTGAAGGCTGGATAGAAGTTTGTTAGGGGTAACAGGTTTCCAAGAGCAGTTTGTGGACTAAATTCAGAACTAAGACTAATACTGGGATTTATATTTAGATTAATCCCAAGTCCTGGCTTTAATCAGAAGTACAAAATTATAAAATTGTCTTAACCTGGCTTGGTCTTGTCTGGCCTCTAAATCCTTTCCAAGAACTTAAGGTTAACTCATTGAGCTCTGTAGAAAAATGAGCACCTCTGAGGAGTGTCATACTAGTTGAATTCCCTGTCACTGTGACCTTCAACAATTCTTTCTAACTTTTTTATCTGAGGAATAATCTAGTTAACCTGAATTAAGATAACTGATGAAAAATGAAGAGTCTTCTATGTCTAAGGTTTGTTTTAAGGATTTTAACATTAAGTGGAGTTTCAAAACCCGAACATAAGTCAATATTATATGGAAATAGACTAAATGGTTCACATATAAATTCAGGAAACGTGCCTTATAGCATGCAGTATCCGTGCTGCATAGTTTCTGTTCATATTTCAGACACATAAGAAAGCTTGAGGATACTAGATTCAGTGCAGTCCATGCAGTAAATGTTTATCATAGTATCCTAACAAGCTCCCCCAGTAAAGACTGTTATTAAATGTTACCATTTTCATGAATTTGGAGTAAATGTAAGGATTTAGAAATGTAAAGGACAGAAAGTACTGAGAAATGAATCATGATGCTTACCTGGGGATTTGATTATGCAGATTGGAACATTAATTTCTTGGCACTCAAAATAATAGAATGTCCATTGCTATCATTGGATGTCACACCAGGGAAATCTGATTCCTGGCATGGAAAGATTAAGTAACCCAAACTCTGACATGAATGACCAGAGTTTCCAGGAGTGAAAAACAATTTGGCTTTGTTCTCTCCCCTCTCTCACCGCAAGGGTGCACTTCTCTGAGACCTGCCCGGACATACCTGGGAGCCGCTTCCCGGAACTGGGCAGTGACTCGCCATCTGCCCCGGCTATCCGGGAGACCCTGACACAAGTGTTTAACCTGTCAGGCTTCCCTGAAGAAGGATATTGTTGAAATCTTAGCTGCATGGTCAGGGAGGGGAGAGGAGTATGGGCTGTACACCAAGGAAGCAAATAGAAGCATCCAGACTGTCTCAGCAGAGCCCACCCAGAGCAGGCTGAGCCTCCATGAGGAGAGAGCTTCAAGAAGATCTGAAGCTCAGGGAATCTTGGGAGGCCCAGGCCCTAGAAACAAATGAGAACAGCCTTCAGCTGTGCCGGGCCCTCTGCAGTGGCTTGGAAGTGTGCGAGGGCTGACCCACTGCTGGGTGATCAGGGGACACAGATAAATATTGCCAGGATAAGATGCTCTTATTCCTGGTGCGCATACTTGGGTATCTGGCTGCCCTAGAACAGTTGGCGCTGATTTCAAGGACAAAAAGACAGTCCCTCTGCCATCTCCCGCCCCTGTCCCACACACACACACACACACACACACACACACAGGTTCAAGTCAAGTTTTCAAAAACTATGATAGAACGCTTTGTATATAAATAAGGTAGTAAGGCACCTTTGTGAGGTTGGAAACCAGGAAAATGTCACTGAATCTCCTGTGCATAAAGCCATCTTTATGAAATCGAATTGTAGCCAACTTTGTTGCCTTTAAAGCAGCTCAATGTATCCCTTACCTGGGTCAGTTTCTATCAATCACTGTCAGCCTCATGTCTTAAAATCAAGAACTAAAATAATGCCTGATGTTTTTTGTGAGCTTTGGAAGTCAGAACATTTACTTGCATGGAGGCCTGCTGGGATGAGGGACACTGCCCTGCATGTCACAAAGCCTGTTCTGAAGACAGTGCCACTGGTGACCTGACACAGGTCACACAAGTACATTGTTACTGCCCCCAGCCATACTCCATGGTTGATACACTGCTACTGTGACATAGCTCACGGGTGGGAAGCTGGAAAAGCCAGGAGAGCCCTGGTGTCCTGGGAAGTCAGAGTGAAAGGGCAGGTAGTACAGGCAGGGTCCACGCTGCGTGTCGGCTCAGAATGGGCTGTACTGAGGCTTCAAGGTGTATTTCTAGAACTGGCTTAGAGCAAAGGCTAGTCATAGTCAAAACTAGAGATCTCCAAATAAATATCTGATTGTTACATTAATAAATTTTTGAGGTCTCACTATACCATTAGCAGACAGAGTCATTTCACTGAACTCTAACTACAAACCTGGTGTATTACTGCTTTTGTACAAATAAGAAAATGAGATCCCGCAGGCTGCTACGCTGCTCTTCCAGAGTCCCCTGCATCAAAGCCTCCTGCCCTAGGTACCCACCGCCTGCCTCACCTTCACTGCTTCCCCCAGGCCAGCACAAGGAAAGGATATCTCAGGCAGCTTTCAGAAAGTCAGCCAGTTAAAAGGCATTTAAGTGTCTGCTTGGACTTGGCAATATGCTACCTTCTGAATAAAGCAAGTTAAATACATTTGGGTGGCGACCTAATAATCTGCTTTACAGACAACACCATTGTGGGCATAATTGATATTTCCCTGAAGAAGGAGAATGAATCTAATAACCTAGTAACATGATCAAATAACTTTCCCTAGAAACATGTTAATGCCAAAGAATAATGGAGTCAGATTATTACATCTCGACTTTGGAATCGTGTCATCTACCCACCTCGTCATCTGATGCCCAGACTGACTCTGCCTAGTGTAAGGGCACACGGTCTGTCCGGAGCAGGCTAGAACCCAGGAGTCCCGGTTCCCAGCACGGAGCCTTTCCCACCATGCCATGAGGTAATGAATTTGAAATTTACCTCAATTAAGAAGGAGGGAGAGCTTGACGTGCAAGATGCGCTTTCAGTCTAATGGGCAGCTTTGTGAAATGGTTTAGATGGAGTGGGACTGCAAACACCCACCTCCAAGGAGGCATGCTGGAGAGGTCTAAGGAGGTAGGAGGGGAGAAGAAATCACTGTGTGCAGTAGCAGAAAACCTGTAAGGTCACGCTGTCTTGGATTCAAGTCCCCCCTCCACCTCAGTTTGTTGGGTGACCTTGGACAGGTTCCTGGAACCTTAACTTCTGATTTAAACAAACAGAGCAATGGCAGGGCATCTGAAATGCCCAGCACCCTGACCTCCCATCATGGAAGCCGCACGAGCGCTGCATATCTTTCCTTTCTCTTCCTGTGAGGAAAACAGGGAATGTGCAAAAAGTGATCCTTTTGGTCAGCAAGAATGTTTTCGAGGAACTAGGCTCAGGGAATGAGCTGTTAGACCCAAACTACACTGTATTAAATCAGTTTCTCTTCATTATTGACTTTTTTATTGTTTGGATTTTCCTGGCGACTTGTATTTCTGGGACTTCTCTGGGGATAGATCCAAACAGGCTTTAGGTCAATGATTCAGAATGAATATTTAAGCAAGAATATGTGTGAGATATGCTGGAATTAGCAATACTCGGGATTAAGCTATCTTTCTAATCTGGTGGTTAATTTTGAAGGAGAAGCGGGAAGGGGATGTGGCTGCATCACAGAATCCTTTGAGAATCTGAGTAAGGTAGTCAGTTTTCTCCTCACATCTGAAGGAAAATTTGCTTATAACCTCAAGATGTTCAGGGACCCTGAAAGCCTGTCTGTTACCTTCCTTAGTTAGGAAATTTAATCCAGGATGATGACACGTACCATAACTGTTCTTGTCCCCTTTATTCCTTCTCCCTGTGTTGGATACTTTCTAATTTATATCCTTCTCTCCATCAGCCCTGTTTGGAAATCCATACCAAGTAGGCTAGATCCCTTAATGTCCACCTTTATAAATTAAAAGTTCAAGTCTCCTGCCTTGCAAATGAGTTTCAGCCCCAGGCAAGTTCACTATAGATTCACTGTGACCAAAGAAATTTACAGCAAAGGGTTCTTGGGGTGAAAACGTTATACCCAGCTTTATTTCGAGGTGGCAGGTCAGTCACTAAAATCCCGTTCACTCAGATCGAGTCTGTGTTATCACTGCTGCTTAGGATGCAGCAAGCCGGTCTCTGCCTCTGGGCCCCTCTGTCTGCACAGCCATCCTCTGGGCCTCTCTGCACAGACGTCCCGCACAGCCGTCCTCTGGGCCTCTCTGCACAGCCGTCCAGCACAGCCATCCTCTGGGCCTCTGTCCTCAGCGCTGCCACCACTCCAGCCTCTGCTCTGCTCCCCTGCAGCCTTGCAGCCCCGCCACCCCGTCAAGCGCAGAGCACTGGGTGGAACTCTTTATATTAACACAATAATGGCTTATTGCCTAAAGGTATGGAAGCGGAAGCATAGCAACAGGCCAGCCACATCTTCAGGTGGTCTAAGTTCAGTGAGGATCCTGGCCATAGGAACCCCACTTTACCTACATCTCCCTAAAAGAGATAATTATTTTCAGCTTTTCTTCTGTATGATTGTCTTCCCCTCCCAAAGAGCTAAATAGTGAATGGGCAGGGATAATGGATAAAGGCTCATGTCACAGGAATCATACTGCCTAATAAGTATATTCAAGGCACTTTTATTGTGAAGAATTTTAAAATAGAATGTGTTGTGCATTTTTTTATATGAGATACATATAAATATTTTCCAATAAGCCTTGCTCATATTTCATTGTTATATTTGACATTGTTCAAGGCAGGCATTGAGATTCTTGAATTAACGTAAAGATCTCATAATAATATGAGTGCACAATGCCATCACTGTTAATACTGCAGCAGAATTTGCTGTAAAAATGGGGAAAGCTGAAAGAGCTAATCTGCAAGCTGATGCCTCTGATGCAAAATTATCTTCTTACAATGTTATGTCCATTGCACAAAGGAAAAATATAACTCACTGCATTAATTCTGTATCGAAACAGAACATTTGAAATGCTCATGTGTGCCCTTCATGCAGCTGGGTGCATTACCACAACTGATTATTCACTAAGTTTCCAGGCTGTTTATTTTAGTAGCTAAATTTTGCTGCTATTCTCTGACCAGATTGATGAAACACTAAAGATCCACATATTATTAATTTGTGACTCCTCAAAAGCAATTTCCTGATATATCTTAGTCCTTCCCCTAATTAAGAGAAACCATTAAACCCCTTCTACCAACTACCTGTTTCTAGAGAATATCCACATTATCTATCATCCACCCCAAAAAGATTCCATTGTTCCCTTTCCCAGTCAATTCCCCATAATCCTCAGCCCCAGGCAACCACTGATCTACTTTCTGTCACTGTGGATTAGTTTTGCCTTTTCAAGAGTTTAATATAAATGGAATCACATAATATATAGTCTTTTGTGTCTGGCTTATTTTGTTTCACATACGTTTAATATTCATCCGTATAGCTGCTTGTATCAGAATTTCTTCTACAATGACTTCTGGTATTTTGATTTGTGACAAGATATTTCATGGGTACTTATTCCATGGCATTCATAGAAAACATTCAGTAAGTTACGTGACCAGCTTTTAGGTTATAGGTGCATTTTATGTCTCAGTTAAAAGTTAAAAACATTCCCAGGACTTGGTGTACTTATGCGGTGTTGCCAGATGACAGGACATGTGTGTGTCTTTAGCTGGATTCTAAGGAAAATAGATAAATAAATAGAAAAGTTAAAGCAAGGGCTTCGTAACTGAATAAACTTGATTCCAGTTCAGTCTTTGTTGCTCACTAATGTCATGATCTTGGACAAGTAATTTCATGTCTCAAGTTCTGGTATCTCCTCTGTGAAAGGGGAAAAAAGAAAGTCAGTATTTACCTCTTGGTTGTTGTGTGTGTATGTTTTAGAGTTAAATGTTTTAGAGTTAGCATATGTAAAAATATAGTACAATGTGTTAAATGCCAATAATAGCTATTTAGTTATATCACTTCTCTATTTTTTTTGCTCCATTTTTTATACTTCCTTTGCCTCTCTCACAATGCTTAGTGAACTTTCAAGGTCTAAAACCTTTTCATTGACTTTCAATCTCAGGCGTTTTGTAACTGCCTTCCACCCCTTTGGATACACTTTGCATACTGTTACATCTAAATGTGAAATTTTTCTTATTTTTTAAAAGTATATAGTTGAAAATAAACAGTATTTGCATGGCATGAAATACTACACAAATTCCATGGAACACTACGATGGATAAAGCTGTGTGTAGAAGCACATACAGTTTGTAAACGAGGCACAGTTAGCCAGCTATTCCTGTTATGTTAGAAAATGTAATAACCATTCTAGAAGTTAATCTAATTTTACAAGTACTACCTTGTGTGACCTTAAACAAGTCCCTTAAATTCTTTAGGTCTCAGTAGGTAAATGAGGAATTTGACAAGGAAACAGGAATCCTTCTTTCTGTTTATAGCTTGACTTTTTGCTGTGGGGGGTGGGAGGTGGGGAGGGCAGCCACTGAATGCTGAGTCAGCATGAAATATAAAGGGGAGTCACACTCTGTACACTTGGATTTGAATCCCAATTCTGAAACCTTAATTGTAAATTCATTAGGTCAAATTAAATGCTTATTATTAAAAAATAAGGTTTTCATCAGCAGAAACAAAATTTTGAAGGATTTTTGAAAATTTGAAAGCTAGTAAGCTCACAAAGGTAGACTGATATTAGATCAACATACAAAAGCCAGTAAGTGTCTTTTATCTCAGTAACACCCAGTTGGAAAATGTAATTGAGGAAACATTCCATTCATAATATAAATTTAAAGAATGGAACTACCTAGCAATAAAGCTAACAAGATATATGTAAGCTCTAAATGAATGAAACAGAAAATTTTTAAAAAGGAAGAGAAGAAATGAACAAGTGGAAATATATTTCCATGGGATGAGCAAAATCAAAGATATAAAATGTTGATTCTCCTAGAGCCGATCTAAAACTAAATGTCTTTTCAATCAAAAGACAACAGAATGTTTCATGGACTTGTCATGCTGATTATGAAATATACTTAGGAAGATAAAAATATTCTCAAATAGCCAAGACAGCTTTGAAAATAAAGAACTACACAGAAATGTGGGGTGGAAAATTATCCTAGACACTTCAGAATGTACTGAAAAACTGTGATTAGAATAGTGTGGGTTTGAAACAAGATGAGATAAATTGATTGATGGGAGAGAATTCTAAAACCAGGCTTATTGTTAAAAAGGAATTTGTGTCATGATAAGAGTGGCAGTAGGGAATAATGGACTATGTATAAATGGCTGGAGCGCACTTGATGATCCACTGGGACACCACAGTAATGACTAGAGCCCTGTCTTTCCATAAAGAAATATAAAATTTACACGGTTAATATAAATGCACAAAAAATAATAAAACAAATACTGAGGTAAATACAAAAGAGCATTTTTTTAAACCTTAGTGCATTGGATGCTTTCTCAAACAAGGTATAAAATCATGACACAATAAAGGAAAGGACTGTTAAATTTGATTACCTCAAAATGAACAATTTTTGTTGACCAAATATTTCATAAAATAGGCAAAGAAGTAACAGACTGGTAGAAACACTTTACTATATATAATAACAAAGAATTAAAATCTAAAATATATAAATAAACAAAATCTAAAGTATATTTAAAAATTAATATAAATAACTAGAGTTAAGAATTTGTTACAAGTTAGAAAAAAAATGGAGAAGGGAGACAAAATGCAATACACAATTGACAGGAGAGGAAACACATATAGCTAAGAAACAGGAAAAGATGCTCACCTCACTACTAATCAGAAATTAAAACACAAAATACCTTTTCTCACCCAACATGCTGGAATTAATAAAACTGTGATAACATTAAGTGCTGCCGGAGAGGTTGCTACATGCAGTGTTAATTCAGGGGATGGATGTGACAGCTCTTCTGTAATGTGTGAATGGTAGTGTTTAAAACACGTATAAAAGATGTTTGTAAGAGTGCCATTGCTCGCTACCTTGACAACTGTCTTATCTCACTGATTGGATGTGATAGCCATTTTGTAATGAACATAGATAAGTGTTTAAAAGTGGTAGAAACAAAATAATCTCATGTTCTGTTGTTGAAAATATAAATCTTATGCATTGCTGTTAAGGTCATCAATAAGTACAGCAATTCTTGGGTGGCAGTTTATTAGTAAGAACATCTACAGCACAGAAGACGAAACAAAAGCAGATGAGAGACTTCTAAAAGTTTTGAGAAAAGGAATGCCAGTAGAGTAACCGGAGCTGAGTTAATAAGTGGAAGAAGCTACAACCTAAGTGTTGGCACTGGGCAAATAACAGAAGCAATTCCCCTGCAGAACCCTTGAAGGGTGCACTCAGAGACCCCTGGGTGCCAGAGGAAAGAGGGTTGTGTCTGCGTCTAGAGTGGACAGACCTCCAGATTCCCTTCCCCACTCACACTGTGCAGCAATAAAGGGTTCATCCTGTGAAGAAGCTGTGCAGGAAGGGCTCTATGCTCAGAGACACCAGTAAAGGTAGACTGGAATGGATAGTGGGGCCAAAAAGTGGGCCCTCCCCACCTCTGCTTCTTCCGTCTGCCTCTCCTCACCAACAGGCAGGTGGACACCACCCTGCTCCCAGTCCAGGAGTGGGCTGGACAGTCATCTCAGGAGTAACCGAACTGCTTTCAGTTTCTGACATTTGGGAATCTCCCCAGTGGGAAAGCCAGTGCATCACCTTCTCAGTGAGGCCAGCCAGGGACAAGCCCTGCCCATGCCCCGGGGCTTTAATCCGCTTTTAGAAATCCTCTCTCATGAATTTATGGGCAGTCAAGAATAGCCAGGCACTTAAGGACAAATTAAAAAATGAAAGACATCAAAATAAACAAATAGGATAAAAGTCCCCAGAGGTAACAGAAATGAGGAGCAAGAGAAAATTGCAAATAAAAAAATATGAGGGAAAACACTAAATCCATCAGTAAAGAAATTGTAACTATAAAAATAAAAATTTAAGAATTCTTGGAAATGAAACTATGGTAACCAAAATAAAAGACTAAGAAAGGGGAACCCTCCTACACTGCTGGTGGGAATGCAAACTAGTTCAAACCACTGTGGAAAGCAGTATGGAGGTTCCTCAAAAAACTAAAAATAGAAATACCATTTGACCCGGGAATCCCACTCCTAGGAACTTACCCAAAGAATACAACTTCTCAGATTCAAAAAGACATATGCACCCCTATGTTTATCGCAGCACTGTTTACAATAGCCAAGATATAGAAGCAACCTAAGTATCCATCAGTAGATGAATGGATAAAGAAGATGTGGTACATGTACACAATAGAATACTATTCAGCCATAAGAAAGAAAGAAATCCTACCATTTGCAGCAACATGGATGGAGCTAGAGGGTATTATGCTCAGTGATTCACAGACTTCAGGAAGGGACTAGTGGTTACCAAAGGGGGAGGGTGGGGAAGGGCAGGTGGGGAGGGACAGAGAAGGGGATTGTGGGGTATCATGATTGGTGCACATGGTGTGTGTGGGGTCATGGGGGAGACAATATAGCTCAGAGAAGACAAATGGGACTCTGTGTATCTTACTGCACTGATGGACAGTGACTGCACTGAGGTATGGGTGGGGACTTGATACTAGGGTGAATGTGATAACCACATTGTTTTTCTTGTGAAACCTTCATAAGTGTGCATATCAATGATATCTTAATAAAAAAAGCCTTAGAAGGATTGCAAGGTTAAATAGAAGTAATCTGGAAAGTTGAGGAAAAGTTAGAGATGAAAATTTGAGTCCCAAAGCAAAGAAATTAGAGGATCAATGCAGGAGGGAGAGTAATAGGAATTCTGGAAAGAGAAACAGAGAAAAGAGAAGAAGGCAACTCCGAGACAAATAAGGTGATCCCCGAGCAAGGGAAGGCACGAGCGTTCAGGCCGAAAGGGCCAATAAATACCTAGCCCAGTGAGGTAGGAAATACCCACATCAAGTATATCATGAAACTTTTGGGTACTGGGAGAGAAGAGAAATGGCCAGGGGTCACTAAGGGATGACAAGGCAATTTGCAGGTTACAAAATAGGAACTGCAAACTGAATGGCCTCAGACTTGTCAGTAGCATTGCTGTTGGACTAACAGTGGAATGATGTGTTCAACCAGATATCTGTAACCAACCAGATATCAATCAAGCATGAGGATAGATTCAAGATATTCTCCTGCTTACAAAGACTCAAACAAAAGAATAGCATGTGTTCTGTTTCTAAAAAGCTGCTGCAGGGTGGTAAGTGGGAAAATGTGGATAAGATGGGAAGATGAAGCTAATAGAGGGTTTGACATGGGAAAGCACAAAGAGAAGGCTCAGAATGATGGAGAAGGGCAGTCCTGCAAACAAACACAACACTGTGCAGTGGGCTTGAGACCGACCAGCCTGGGCAGGGCTCTGGGGAGAGGGCTCTAGGGAAGGAAATGGAACTTAAGAAAAAGAAAAGGAAACTTTGTATTTGAGAATGTGGAAAATATTATTGGTGGGTATTTGGAGGTTTATAAGGAAAATACAGGTTTTTAGAATAAAATAGGATTTTTAAAAATAAAAAGCTACTCCTAAGAAAGTTAGGGATTATTTATGACAAAGGCCACTATTTAAAAATATTATTAAATAGTTCATAATGAATAGTGTGCTATCTGCTTAGCTGTGCAATTAATGGTCATGATAATGATTTATTCACGATGGGTTAAGTAGTAATTGTGAATTACTGTGTAAGGGGAGGCAGGAGGTAAGAATACGTAATGGGAGAGCTTAGTCTTTATTTACCATGGTGGTGATAGCTAAAGTTGAGAAATGAAGAAACAGCCATAAAACATGTTATCAAAGCATTTTGAGAGGCGGTACTTTGTGATTTATACTGCCAGTTTTGAATCCCAGTATTGCAACTTACTTGCTGTATGACCTTAAAGAAGTTTCTTAATGAATGAACCCCAGTTGTCCCCTTGGTAATATAGGATAACATGAATAAATGCCTTAAAATATGTATACTTTTATTATTTTTAAAAAGTTTATCTTTATAACTAGTTTGTACCTTTTGACTACCTTCACCCATTTCCCCCATCTCCACTCCTCAACCGCACTTCTGGCAACTACCAATCTGTTCTCTGTTGCTATGAGATTATTTTTTTTGATTTCACATATGAGTGAGGTCACACAATATTTTGCCCTTCTTTCCATCATTATGTTTATTTAATTTAATATATTGTCCTCAAGGTTGATCCAAGTTGTGGCAAATGGCAGGATTTCCTTCTTCCATAAGAGACTGAATAATAGCCCATTGTGTGTACATACTACATTTTCTTTATCCATCCATCCATCATGGACACTTACATCGTTTCCATGTCTATGTTTTCTTGGCTATTGTAAATAATGCTGTAATGAACATGAACATAGAAGTATAGATGTTTCTTTGAGGCAGTGATTCCATTTCCTTTGAATATACCCAAAAGTGGAATCACTGGGTCATATGGTAGTTTTATTTATTTTTTAATGTTTTTAAGAACCTCCATGCTATTTTCCACAATGGCTGCACCAATATACATTCCACGAGCAGTGCATAGAGGCCCCCTTTTCTCCACATCCTCACTAGCAGTTGTTGGGTCTTGTCTTTGTGATACTAGTCGCGCTGACAGGTGTGAGGCGGTATCTCACTGTGGCCTTGACTTGCATTTCCCTGAGGATTAGTGGTGCTGAGCACATTTTCATGTACCTGTTGGCCATCTGCATGTCTTGTCTAGAAAAATGTTCAGATCTGCCCGTTCTTTAATTAGATTGTTTCTTTGCTCTTGAGTTGTACGAGTTCTTTATATATATTGGATAGCAGCCCCTTATCCAGATGTATGATTTGCAAATATTTTCTCCCATTCAGTAGGTTGCCTTTGCATTTTGTTGATGGTTTCCTTTCCTCTGTGTAATTCTTTAGAATAGTGTCTGATATGTAGCAAGCACTTTATAAGCCATAACTGTGATTATTATTCCAAAATGTGATTATTATTCCAAATATCAGGGGGAAACCTGGTAATAGAAAATAGGCCCAAGAGGTGGAGAAGGATAGGATGAGAGACTTCTATTTTGTGTTGTTGTAATTATAAACCATTTAGTAAAATTTGATTAAAGTTTTATATATTTCACTTGGATAAAATAAAACTAATTAACATGAAATTAACTGGCAGTTAAAGATTAAAAGGAAAACAATGAGATAGGGCTATCATGAGTATAATAACTATTTGAGTGAAAAATGGAACAAAGAAAAATTAATCCATCCATTAAAGGCTGGGAAGTGAAAAAAACCAACACAGGCCTCCCCAAGAAAGAAATCATTTTGAACAAGCCTGATGTAGAAAAAAAGAATTCAAATGCAAATAAATGATATTGGGAATTAGAAAATGGTGCAAACTAGAGATAAGGAGAGCTTTATCCCAATAAAAAGGAATGCATAACATTCTAAGAAAGATAAAAGAGGAAAATCATCTTAGGAGAAGGTATGAAACCTTAGCAGACCAGTGTCAAGAGAAGAGTCTAAAGAGGCAAAGATCTACCCCCCAAACAAAGCAACAGTTTCATAAGAGTGTACTGCCCTATCTTTTTAACATAGACCATTTTTATCATTATTTAAACTATTTCAGATGGGAAGTTCCCAGCTTATTCCAAGAGGCTAAAATAATCGAGATTTTGACACTGGACTAGAAGAGCCTATGTGAACACAAATATAAGTCTCTAACTTATACAACATATATAGAAAAAGATCAAAATAAGTCTGAACATTGACAAATAACACCCTGTGGAACCTTGCCTCTCATTCCAAGTCAGTCCTTTCCTGTGAAACTGTCTCTTTGAACAAAACTGTCACCGAACTGAGGTGGGCTGACTCCACTGCCAGCCCCAGACACAAGGCAAAGGGTTCCCCAGGACCCCTTTTAATTAATGGGGGAAATGCATTAAAATCAATAAAAAACACCACAAAATACCTATTAATAAGTCCACTGAGAGCTCTGTAATCATATGTGAGGCAAATTGTCAAATTGTGTTAGGCAATAAGAGATACATAATATGAAGGATATAATGTCCATGGCTGGGAAGATTTAACAATGCAAAAATAGCAGTATTCCCCAAACTGATGGAAACTAAATAAAATCCAATTAGCCGATTTTATGTACTTTGAAAAGAACTGAAAAAAATTTTTTGAAAAAGAAAATATGTAGGGGACTTGCCCACCAAATTTCAAAACAAACGAAAAGGCTACAACTAAGTATGGCTTGGGCTCAAAAGCAGAAAAACAGATGAAAGAAATAAAATGATATTTCCAGAAATGATGTTTAGACAGAAGTTTTGTTTATGATAGAGATATTTTAAATCAAGAGGAAATGATACACAGTCATCATAATTTTCCCAAGAAAATAGTTTATAGCTCCAAGTCACAGAAAAACAAAAGTAAATGTCAAATGGACTAAAGTATTAAATATAAAAATATATAGAAGGGTTTTGTAATCTCATAGGTAAGGTATTTATAAGCAATTCACAAAACCCAGAAGTCATATAGGAAATAGGCTGATATTAAATGCAGAACCAAACCAACCAAACAAATAAACAAAAACCCTATTGCAAAGTCAGGGTCTATGGACCTGTGGCAGACACAGTGTCCCCAAAGGGAGATCCCCACAGACACTCATTTCCCAGTCTTCCTGAGATTAACAATATGTCTGCAGAAGAAAAATCTTAAGATATAAAGTTAAGGGACAAAAAACAGGGAGGGGAAAAAAACCTCAATATTAGTATTCACACTATATAAAGAGCTCCTACAAATCAATAAGGACAATTAGTCCAATAGAAAAATGACCAAAATCTCCAAGAAGCAAAGGTTCTGTGCAAAGATTCAAAGATTCCAAATATCCAGTAAATAATCAACTGTATTAGTAATCAGTGAAATGAAAAGACATTGTCAAGTATTTTAAAAACTGGCATTCAGTATTTGGTATGTGATGAGTGAATGTAAGTGAGTATGAATTCCTACATATTTTTTTTGGAAAGCCATTCAGCTGTTTCTAATGTAAATTTAAGTGTGTATGTTCTCAGCCACAGAAATACCTGCCCTGGATAGCTCTCCTGCAGAAATACTTGCACATGGGCACATATGGGTTTGCTGAGATATTTATTACAACACTATTCAGAAGACCAGTGACTTGAAAACAACCAAAGTAGCCCTCAGTGGAGAAAAGAATAAATAAAAGATGGTTCCTCCATGTGGTGGAACACTATGCAGCAAGAAAAATGAGTAGGATTTATCTACATCTACTGACACAGAAAATTTCCCAAACACTCTATTATGTTTAAGAAAATTGTATAACAACTATGTCATCCATTTAAGGTTTTTAAAATGTGTTTCACTACGTGTTTTAAAGTCTAAGTTTTATTATTACTTAGCTACAGTGAGGTCAACAGATGGAAACCATTGCCATTGAAAAAAATAGTCTGTTAGGGTTCCCAAGAGGAAGACACATGAGGGAGCTGCATAGTGTAGCACCAGGGCTGCTCAGGAGGCAGAAGGAGCGAGAAGAGAACATGGGCGAAAGCTTTTATTGTGGTTTATCTCAGAAGGAACTGGTGAGGCAGGGGAAGCAGGTTTAAGATTAGCTAATAATTCAGGTAGCCTCTGGGGTGTAGGGGCTGCCCTGAGGCGTCTGATATATAGCCCTTGGGTCATTTGGGCAGAGGTATGGTGTGATAGTGTAATAGCATGTAAGAGGGGGTTATGGACTCTAGGTTGGTTAGTGTGCAAATGAAAGGCACCCATTTAGGCAAGTTGCTTTCTGTGTCTAGGAAATGACTAACCCTGGAAGATGTCTCTCCAGAGTCAGCAATGCACCAGGATGTCAAAGCCTCAGATTTACATACAACCAAAAGCATGATTCATACAGTATGTGTTTGTAAATTACATGCACCTGGAATGTTCTGGAAGGATGCCCACCAAATATAAACAACAGTTACTTCTGGGAAATAGAACTGGGGAGGTGGGGGGATGAAGGCAGGAGACATAAAGACTTTCACTTTCACTTCATAGACTACTACATTATTTGTACTTTTATTATAAGAATATATTCATATTTTTTAAGTGAAAAGACCATTAACTACCACTGACCCTCCTTATATTCTCTGACAATTACTGTATTTTGTTCTAACACTGAACCACTTCAGGAAGTGACTGAGCAGATGATGACGGTGCATCCTTGTCAGTCCCAGTGAAGGAAGAATCGCCTTGTATTGTTTTCATTTCAGTGTTAAGGATGCTCAAGTGTTCAGTACATAGAATAAGCTCATCGGTGCCAGTTCAGGAAGTGACTCATGCCCCCAAAATATCTCTTTTGCTGTGAACCCGAATTCCACCTGGGCCCTTTGTTCTTCAGACTGAGATGCCCTTTACTCTCCTGAGCTCCTGGTAGCGTTGCAAGGGTGGGAGTTCCAAGCAATTACAGTCCTTAGCACGTTGGCGTAATTACCGGGAGCCTCAGTAAGCCAGACTAGTCTCCCAACCTCCTCCCAGCACCCCTTCCAAAAGCAAAGAAGCAAACAAAAACAAACTGGGAGTTCCACTCATAAGAACTTTCTGTTATTTGTTTTTACTTCTGTGCATCTTTTTAAAGATATTTTTTAAAACTTGGAAAGGAGTTGAAAAGGGTAGCGTGGGAATAAAAGTTTCAATAAAGCCCTGGCGGAGGGATGACGGAAGCCGAGGGAAAGTAAAACACAGTCACTGGAAATGTTCTTACGCTTCCGTTAGGAGGAAGGAACTGGACCTAGTTTGTGTCTGTAGAAGGAGCATGGGTTTTATCTGTCTTGGAACTGCAGTGGGCATTAAGAGAGGGAGAGTCGCCATCACTGGTCATGAAATGTGAAGATGTGGCTGGAGCACCAGATGGCGTGAAATGCCTCTCGTGCGTAGAGACAGCCACAGAGCAAACCTAGTGATATGCATGTTTCCTGTTGAAATGATTAAAGGAGAGATTTGGCAAGTTTCTGTGGATCGGTTGTTTGCCATGTTATACCGTACCAGCCGCATCAGCGTCGTCACCTGGCAACATGTGAGAAAGGCAGATTCTCGGGTTCGCTGCAGGTCTGCTGCCTCGGACAGCCGGCTTTCGGCCAGCCTTCTGGTGCCTGCTAATAGTTCCAGGCCTCCTCCTCTAGACTGGGGGTCACACAACTTTTTTCTTCTGTAAAGGGCTAGATAGTGAGTATTTTAGTAAAGGCTGTAGGGCATCTGTCTGGACTACTCCTTCTGCCATTGTAGGCCAAAGTGCTATTGGTAACATGTAAATCATCTATAGTAATCTGCAAAATTGTGACTGTGTACCTTTAAAGTTGTATTTATAAAAACAGGGATTTGGCCCATAGGTTGTGGTTTGCGAATCCCTGCTCTAGATAATACTGACAGCCATCACTTACTGAATATCTCCTGAAGAAAACACATGATGCTTTTCGCAAACGGCCTCATTTATTTCCCCCAGAACTCCATAAAGCATTGTGGCCCTCCTCATACAGACAACGAAGTGAGCTTCAAACTTTCCCAAGGGCATTCAGTTAGCAAACCTAGAATTCAAAGGCCATACTGTGTACTTTGATTCTTGAATAAATGGAAACTAATTGCATTGTACCCATTATTACTATTAGACCAGTAAACCTGGTTAACATTTTCTTCATTTGCTGAGTGGATTTTGTTACTGTTATAGTAAATGTAAAGGAATATTCAGAAGTGCTTTTCTCTGGTTACTAGCTACCGCAGTCTTCCATCCCCATTTTCTTTGTAAATACGAAGTCTTGTAGCTGACAGCTGAGATGATACTGTACTGTTGCTGGAAGACAGGCCTGCCATACAGAGCGATCTCCAGAACAAGCCTGCCCAGAGTGGGCCCGAGAAGGCACGGCTGGACTGGGCATCCCAGCAGTGCTCTCCGGGAAGGCTGGACGGGAGGGTGCCAACAGGAAACACCTACTTCTTAGTCTTGTCAGGTGCTAAGCGAACATGATTAACAGTGGATGGAAGGCCTAGGAGGGAGGGGTCCTCCGAGAGGGATGGCCGCCTTCTGGAACTGGACTAGGCCCGTGTGCTGTGCACGTGAGGTGAGCCATGGTCATAAAGACTATTTGCTCTGCACCCCTGGGCTCCATACACACCACTTCAGTGCTTTACCTGCAGTATCTCCATTTATCACCCTAAAATACTATGAGGAAATACTCCTGTTTTACAAATAATAAGATCACCCCATTGGTAGATGCTTCACCTGAGTAGATTTGAACCTGAGTCTGACTTCAAAGCCAGTTCTTTAACCATTATATCAGAGTGTCTCCACTGCAGACTAAAAACAGATGTGGTGTCTGCCTTGGGCATTTTAAGTATTTGTAAAACCAAAGGGTCAGCTCCATCAGATCTCAGATGCTCGGCTGAAATATATTTAGACCTTTCTGTCTTAGAGGCCCTATTCAAAAACAAGGATCCGTAAATAGACTTCAGGGTCATGAATCCACACAGACTCAGAAATCCTATGAGCTTTTTAGTGCGATTATAACTGCTTCTCGTTGAATCATTTTTCTTAACACAGAGGTTAAGCGCACACATTCTGGTGCCAGACTGTCTAGGTTTTCACCTTGAGCAAATTTATCTTTCTCGACCTGTGTGTCCTCATCTGTAAGATGGGACTGATACCCATATCTACCTCTAGTGAAGTTGTAAGGGTTGAAATGACACAGAAGGACCTGCACCAGGCCTCACACAACAGCTGCCCAGCCATTTTAACTGTTGCAATTGTAATTCTTTCTTGTCATTATTTATATGTGACTGTACCTTCAACCTCTGTCCTCAACTGAATGACAGACATACTTGATATGTGCCACCCTCTATATGGGGTCTTCTGCTCATACATGAAAAGCCATCTCTTCTGTGTCAGCACTTCTGGGGATACCTGGAGTGTCTGTTTGCCCCCAGATACGAGCACGTCCTCTTCCCTGGCCTCTGCTCTTGCCCCGCCTTTCCCAGCCTGCACAGACCCACTGCAGTATAGATGCCACAGAGTTCCAGGCCTCCTACTCTAGACTGGGGGTCAGAAACTTTTTTCTTTTGTAAAGGGCCAGATAGTGAGTATTTTAGTGAAGGCTGTAGGGGACTGTCTGAACTAAGCTAAACTGAAGTCTGCTCTCAGCTACAAGGGAAACTCCTGCTTTCTTTATGAACCAAAGAAGACTTGTCATCTCCACCTGTCTTCTCTCAAATTTTCCATAATGTCTGCTTATGGGCCCCAGAGTTGCATTAATGTGTTCTCCAAGACCAGCAGCTCTGAACACGCCGGTACTATACTTTGAAAAGCAGCTGTTTGGGGCATCTTGTTGGTTGACACACTGTTCGGGAGGCATTGCTGGTGTTTCACGGACTGGAGGCCAGGATGTCAGACCGAGTCCTTTGTGTGTCGCCACCTCACAGGTCCCATGAGACCCCCACAAGTGCTCAGGCTTTCCTGAGCAGAGATCTACCAGCATTTTACATAGAAACTCAAAGCATTATTGGCATGATTTTAATACAAGCTGAATTATCTCAGAATTCTCCAAGACAAAAATTGAACTTTGCTTTATTTATAATTTTACCAAGTATGTTCACTGCTTCAAGAAAGCTCCACTCCAGATAGCTACCTTTAGCATGCCAGAGAACTAAACAAAGCTACGAAATTATATTTTTTATTATAGGCTTCATCAAGCAGAAGTTACAGTTTTTAAAAATATGTTATTACCTGCTTCTACTACCAACGGTCTATTGATGGAAGGGTAGCAAAGAGCACATTTCTCCTCCTGTATCATGAACAAACCTAGGATGGCTTATTTCTTCCCCACTTCTTTACCTTTAACTCCCCATTCACGTGGGCATCGTAGATACTCAATGCATGGCGCTTCCTGTGCACTTCTTACAAGCCCATCACTACTCACTCCTTCTGTAGTAAATCTGAATTTTAATTTTTCTATCAAACCTGAAAATGTCACTGTTATTATGAACCACAAACATGATTTTGACTTGAAAAGCAAGTATCATTGCAACATCAGGGCAAATGGGAGGCATGTAATGCACATAAAAGTGTGATTTTGTGTCAGCAGGTCACCTCTGATAGCTCCCTGGATGAGCCATGCTGTGGAATAAATAACAGCTCCAGCAGCCCTGCTCACACGATAGGCATAAACAACAGGTGTGCTGGGTAATTGTTTTTCTCATCATGGTGCATATTTCACACCCCATAACTCCCAAATGAAAT
>JAQQAC010010508.1:43537750-43626298 GCA_029783875.1 Phataginus tricuspis | reverse complement strand
ATTTTTGCTTTAAAAATTGACACTTGAAGATGACAGTCAATAAAAGTAAAGCATGTATACATTCCTCATGTGAAAGTAAAGCAACCCATACTTGGATGTTACAAAAGGAAGAAATTATCTCATGCCTCTTTCAAATAAGTGATTGAAAACACAGAAGTATAGCGTTATGTGACAGTGGGCTTCTGGTCTTCCATTGCTGTTTTCAAACTAGAGTCTGACCTTTGCAAGTGAGGATCGGATCATGAAGGCCTAGAAGGGACTGAATCGGCGATTCTCTTGTAGCTATTTTGCACCCTCTTTGTGGCACACCCCACTCTCCATGCATTTCAGGCCAGATGAATCTAACTGAAGTTGTGTTATGTGACTTTTAGCACTGTAAACATGTTGTGAAATATTTTGTGTTGCCATATCTTAAGGAACCAACCATTTTGGGGGCATAAATCGGCATGCTTACCTCTCCCATCCATGATAAGACCAGGGATAGCAGTTAAAGTGAAATGCAAGCAACAGGGAACTTGAAACAGCTAGTCAAGCAATTCACCTCCTTTGTATTGAATTCTACTAATGTCCTTCCCCTTCCCACATGACTGGCCTCTGTTTCAGTGGCTTGATACTGGAAGCTTTGGGATCCATATGGAAAAGTCCTGTCACTACTGAATGAATTTCTGTTGACTTTGCTGAGGATGTGAAATATTATATTTAGAGATAATATCAGATCCTTAATGTAACTAAAGAGGCCATTAATGATTTAACTCTTAGTCACAAACCTCCCCCCCTGCCATTTTTTCTTTTTTTTTTGTCTTCCTCTTAAGGGCAGGCCCAGCAATGCAGACCTGCGAACTGTATCACTAACTAGACTTGTCATAAACTACGCCATCTGTCATTATCATGCATTACATTTTTGTAGGTGGTCATCCTGGAAGTTCATATTAAATTTGGTGGCTTACCTTGAACACGCTATGTTTCGTTAGCCGCTGACCTATGTAGAGACACAGGAGAGAGGGATAATTTGTCTGTGTCCTGTGGGAAGTAAAAGGGCGACTATAACATTATGAATTAAAGTCCACTTAACTGCACTTGAAATAGAGAAAGTTAGCTTCAGGATATCATCCCTCCGAAATCAAGATTGGCTCAAAGATCTCTAATACGTTGGCCTGCGTGATCAGTATTGGTTCAACAGATCTCTGATAATACGTGGGCCTGCCGGAGACTTCTTTTGCCTTTCAAACTTGTGCCTCTGGCTGACGTTTCAAACTGACTCGAATCAGGCAAGACAGGCTAATTTACGCTGTGGTAATAAACTACAAAATCTCTGTGGCTTCAAACACAACGATTTATCTCTTCCTCAGGTTGTGTGGCTCTTGTGGGTCAGCAGGGGTGCCTTGTGCATCTCAGACGCCCAGGAGACAGGACTGACGGACAGCCGCCATCTCAGACATTGCTAGTCACCCGGCTGGAGGAAGAGAGCTCTGGGAGGCCCGTGTCACTATTAAAAATATTCTAGTCTGGAGCATTCCCCCACAGCTCACTGACCAGAACTAGTTATGCGCCCCCTGTACCCTCCCCACCACCAGGAAGAGTCAGGAAGCACAGCAGACATAGTCCCAGAAGGGGGGAGGATTAGACTGATTTGATAGGCAGCCCTCGACCACCACGCTCGGTCAACATCCTTCCTTCCTCTACTACTGGAAAACCAAATATGCTGTTCCTCAGCTTCCCTTTTCCCTAGGACAGTCCTCATAGACCAGTCCTGGCCTATAAGATGTAAGTGGAAATCAGCTCTGGGGACTTACACAACAGCTTTTGCTTTCCTCATTAAGGGGGTGAGATACAGCTCTGGCGTTCTTCATTCCTGCCTGGAAGGTGGAGGCAGTGCCAGGATATACAGCGGCCCTCCTGGAAGGAGCCCTGGCACAAAGGGTGGCAGAGCAGGACAGAAACATGGGAAGAGTTTAGCTCTTTGGTGAGGCCAGCGAGCCACTGCCCTGTCCCTGCACGCCCACCTCGGACCTCCTGCTGCGTGAGAAATGTGAGCCCCATAAGCTCGAGACACTGTTAGTCAGGCTTTCTGGGTTTATATTTTTCATTCCTTTTTTTCTTTTATTCAGCTGAATGCAATCTAAGGCTGTCCTTACTTACTTTGAACTTTAAAAGGAAAACATCCCACCATCACCCACTGAAATTAAAGTACAGTTCGGAGGCTTCTGGTACATGACCCTATTTCTGACTACTTTCGCCACTCGATCCTTTTGGCTGGCGTTTCATGTTGGCTCAGTTTATCAGTCAGAATAGGCAACATTGTGATGCAGTAACAAACAACGCCAAAATCTCAATAACCACCTACCTCTAAGGCTTCCTACTGTGAGAAAACAAACCACTGTATGTTCAAGCCCCTAAACGTCCATTTTTCTGTTTCTAAAGTACAATCCTAATGGATGAAGTCCTGCTTATTCTTGAATTTAAAAGGATGTGTTATACCCACAATCCCTAAATGTTTTCAGGTTTTCTTAGGAAGGACTATCTGGGAAGGTGATTCCATATAATACTTTAAGAGTTCCCAGGGTGTTTCCCATGATCAGCTCCATCCATCTGGGGGAAAAACAACTGCTAAAAATGTCTTAGAACATTTTCTTTTCTCTTTCTAAACTGAAGAACTTTCTAAAAGAAACCCTTTCATAAAAATATAAATCTTCCATTCTGTGAAAAAAAGAAAATTCAGCCTTGTTTTCATGTTTTACTAGGATACCTAGGACACTTACAGAATCAAATCTGTTGGAAATAAAGTGAAGAAAGGGAGGGAAAATGTATATACTATAGTTCTAAAAACTTTATAAAAGCTTAAAACTAATTATGAGACTACCTCCCTAAACTGAGAATTTTACAGAGTGTGGCTGAAGTCTCTCAAAATTCAAAACACTTCAGAACTGAAACTGTAACTTCTTGAACCTTACCCTTGAAAAATCCAGGTTCTGTCACAGGAATGACATGTGACGTGTCACATGTGACATGACGGCCTCTGCTCCAAAGAACTCAGGACCTTGAACATCCAAATTGAAGTAGGATAGTGGACAATTATCCTTATCTCTTTCTCCTTCCACCTTCCATGCCATCCCCATTATCTCTTTAAATTTTTAGCAAATTAGGTGAATGACTTGACAAAAACATCTAAGGAAAAAGGCTTCTTCGAAAGCTTTGCTGGATTTCTCGCTCGTCACCACCCCACTCCCTGGAAAGGCAGCGCTTCGCTTTATGACCATGTATTGACCTTTAATATCTCTATTGAGCCTTGTCTCCTGTTTGCTTCCTACAGGCAAAGGTGAGAGTTAGATAGCAGTATTAATTTTCCAGACATATGCACATGTTTTAATGCCTTTGAAGTTTGAAAATAGTTTCTCTGTGAGCCCACCACAGGGCTGAAATGCCATTAAGGCCTTGATTGCAACAGTACATAACAACCCTAGCTGTAGAGCTCAGCTTGGTGAGGAAAAGAAAGCTCATTCATTTTAGTGGAGATTCAAATTTATGGAAATTCCTTGCCCGACCAGGGCCAGAGCCCCCAGGTTCTAGAGATGGTTGGCAGGACTCAGGATGGCTGAAATCCACCCATGCCAAATGAGATGGAGTGTTGGGAGCAGAGAGATCACTGAAGCTTATAACCAGTTTTTGCCTCGGACCATTTTCTCAGATCAGAGAAGCTTATAGTCTTCTTGGAAGAATGTTTTCAAATTCATAAAAGACAGGATTATGAACTAAACCAACTATAATATAATGGCTACATTCATAACTGAAGGAAATGCTAACTTTTAGTTTAAGTTTAGTGAAACTAAAGATGTATTTTCTTCTTCTCAGATTCACAACTGCTCTGAATTTTACCCATGCCTCCCTGAGTTCTCACGTTAAGAACCCACGAGAATCTGTATTTTCCATTTCCTAGAAACTGTAAGTCTGTGTAGACACAAGGATAAATTTTTGGTATTATTCCTCCCATACAGAGTTTAAAATTAGACTTAAGAAAATACCTGGATGATTGTGCATCGTATTTGACGTCATTCCCGACCTCTTCTTAGTGGAGCATGTGCCCTGAGTCAGGCTCTCTGGAGTAGGGGTGGTCCTGTGGAGGCGACCACACCGGTTTCTCCTGGCTCTCTTACAATTAATGAGCAGTTGTGGGGCTAGAAGCACCTTAGAGGACTTGTTTCTACCCCTTTATACAAAGCTACCTGGCCAGGTGTTGGACCTACTAGAGACCCTGTCTCTCCAGTGGGTTTCAGCCCTGGGCAAGTTCGTTGTGGATTCAATGCAACCAAGAAGTTGACAGCAGAACGTTCTTTGTGGTGAAAGGGTTTATTACCCGGCTTGTTCTCCTGGCAGTAGGTCGAGCACTAGCATCTCAGCCTCTGCCCAGAGCACTGGGCCGAGCTCTCTATATAGCACAATAATAGCGTATAGCCTAAAGGTGTGGAAGCAGTAGCCTAGCAACAGGCCAGTTACATCATCAGGTGGTTTAAGTTCAGTGAGGATCCTGGCCATAGGAACCCCAACTTCCCCACACTCCACCCCTCCAGGATTCTCACCTTATAATCTACACACTTTCCATCTTCCGCAATGGTCCCTGTGTGAGAAAACTGGAGCACTGTAACCAGATTCCACAATAGCAACAGAGGATAACAACAACTTAGAGATAATAAAAATTAAGATGCAGCAAGATTTTGATACAGGTAATAAAAATTATAATCATCCTCAAGCCAGAGGAGGTTCCTAATAACAAAAATTATAATAATCCTCAAGCCAGAGGAAGTTTCCAGTCCACAAAGAATTTAGGGGTGATAAGACACGTTTTAATTCCACCAACATAGGCAAATCTTGTCCCTCAGGTAGGATGCATGCAAGAGTGGTCCTGTGATAGGACTGTAGCAGGAATGGGGTCCCTTCCAGGTCTAGTATACCATACTTTTATTCCTCTCCCCGTGGGGGTTACTGAAGGGTCTATATATAGTGCTACTGGAGGGGCATGCACTGGCCATAATGATAAAACAAAACTCCCCGGTAAGATGCTCCTACTTTCTGGCCACTCAGGATATACTACTGTGACCTTTGGCGGCCACTCTGCTGTTATTCCAGGAATACACAGCAGGCCAGCTTCCAGGCCTTTTCCCCAAGGTGCCAGGAGAGCCAGCCATCGTTGGTCCATGTGCTGAAAGGTCCAAGGCCACGTCCACTCAATGGAGTCTCCGGGGTTCAGTGCAGTTGGTGGTGGCAGCAAGATGTTATTCCGGTGGCCGAACCTCAGCTTTAGTGATTCTTCCTTGGTTTGTACTTGCAGCTGTATAGGGGAGGCAGCCATATGTGTTAACATGTCTACGGGGCTCAGGGCTCCCTTTTGGGGTCTCATTCAAATGCCGCAGCACGGTCCATAAGCGGACTGACCATCCCCACAGACTATTGGTATCTGACTTTAGTCCAGATTTTAATAAGCCATTGTGCCTCTCTAGCATGCCTGCTGCAGTAGGATTGTATGGCACGTGAAACTTCCATTTGATTCCCAGCTGTTACACCCATTCTTGCAGTGTATGTCCAGGAAAATGGGTGCCCTGATCACTCTCAATTACCTGTGGTCAGCTATAGGCATCAAAGAGATGCTCCAGGCCTCTTTTGTGTCTGCTGGTCTGCACAATGGGTAGGAAAAGCAACCAGAAGTCCAGTAGCTGTGTCCACACAGGTCATGGCACACTGATATCCTTCTGACCCAGGTAGAGGCCCAATATAATCTATCTGCCACGTGACGAGGGGTATAGGCCCCTTAGCTATTGTCCCATGTTGCTGTGGAACTCAGTTTAAGTCCCTTTTGGAGCACATGACACACTCCTGCCAGGCTCTACTAACTTTTTGAAGGTCAAAGGTAAGCCCAACCGATGGGCTACAGCCCACATTGTCTTTGGCCCCGCATGCAACAAATGCTGATGTAGCCATTGGGCTACACCAGAGACAGGCTTTCCTTCTAACCAACATATCTGGGCGAATTTATCTGCTTCATCATTTCCTGGGGCTGCCAGTGGCAAATGACCTGTCACATGGTAGACTGTATTTATTTTAGTCTGACCACAGGCCCATAAGTCTTGCCAAAATTCTTGCCCCAAAAGGGGTTGGTGACCAACCAGACAGTTGGCATGGTACCAGGTTGATAACCACAGGGTCAAGCCCTGATAGACAGCCTAGCTGTCAGTGCAGACAACTATAGGAAAGGGCTCCTGGCTGATCACAAGCCACACGGCCCACAACTCTGCCCGTTGGCTGCTCCTCCCCTCACCATCTTCCATCCATATTGTCTCAGTCTTAGGATGGAAAGCTATGGCCTTCCATTTGGGGGCCTGCCCACAGCTGGAGCCATCTGTGTACCATGCACCTTCGGGTATAGGGGCTCTTCCCTCCAGATAGGGACTCTCTGCTACTAATGGTTCAAAAGCAAGTTCTTCCTGCTTTTCACTAATATATGTCACTGGCCCCAATAAGCGTTGGAGTTCTTCACTCAGGGGGCTACTAGAGAGGGCACTACACTACTGTAGGTAAGCACCCCACTTGGCCAGTGTGGGTGTTTGTGCCACACCATTCCTTGGCTTTGGGTTCAGTCTCGTACCCACCCCAGAATGGGATAGGTGGTTATTACCTTTATCAGGGCCATTCCAGTGATGGGTTCTGTAGCCAGCAAGGAGTAATACACGGCAGCCAGTTGTTTTTCTATCAAAGTGTATCATACCTCTGCCCCTTTCCAGAGTTGTGACCAGAATCCAACAGGTTGGCGAGTTCGTTCAAGCCACTGCCAGAGACCCCAGCCATAACCGTCTTCAGTCACATGAACATCCAGCTCACAGGGCCTTGATGGGTCTATCACCCTCAGGCCTGCATGGCCTTGAGTGCCCGTTTTGCTGTAGTAAAGGCAGGTGCACATGTCTCATCCCAGTCCTACCTGACGCCCTTTCGTACCAACCAGTATAAGGGCTTCAGAATTTGTGCCAAGTGCGGGATAATCACTCTCCAGTAGCCTAGAGGACCCAGAAACTCCTGTAACAATGCTACAGTTGTGGGGGTGGGAAAGGCCTGGACTTTATCTATAACTGCTTCTGGTATCACTTTGGTCTTACCCAACCAGACAACCCCCAAGAATTTGACTGACAAACCAGGTCCCTGAACCTTGGTGCTGTTCACAGCCCATCCTTTCTCCTGTAAATGTTGCAGCAGTCTAGGTGCTGCACCTTCTAGATCTGAAAGAGAATCGGACGTGAGCATGACATCATCAATTAATGGCACAGCCGCACCATTTGTGGTTTCTCCCATGTAGCAAGTCCATGACAGATGGTGGGGCTGTGGAGGTATCCCTGTGGGAGGACGGTGAAAGTCCATTGCCATCCTTCCCACGTGAAGGCAAACTGTTCCTGACTTTCCTGCTCAATGTCAATGGAAAAGAAGGTATTAGCAAGATCTACCACATAATGATATATTCCTAGTTCATGGCTGACGGTATCCATCAAGCCTGCAATAGAGGGGACAGCAGCATGCATAGGGGGTATGACTTTATTCAGTTCTCTGTAATCCACATTCATATGCCAGGAGCCATCTGGCTTTTTTACTGGCCACACTGGGGAATTGAAAGGACTATGGGTGGGCTTTATAATACCCACCTTTTCCAGCTCCTGGAGAATTTCTGCAATCTCTTTATGCCCTCCAGGCACTTTGTATTGTTTGGTGTTAGTCACCCACCGAGGCACAGGCAAAGCTATGGGCGGGCGCCTAGCATGTTCCCTCACAACTGCCTTCACCACACGTACTCTCAGTCTGAACTCACCTGCAGTGGTCTGCCACCATAGACCCTGCAGGATATCAACCCCCAATATATACTCAGGGATAGGAGATATATACACAATATACTCTTTTGGGGTTAGACGCCCTGTTCCCAAATGGATTTGGGCTTTTTTCACTCTGACAGCCTTCCCCCCATATCCATCTATGATAGTGGGGGTCCTGGGGAACCACTCAGGGTTACATTCAGCCTAGTGTCCACCAGAGCCAGGACACGTTGTATGTTCACTGGGGACCAATGGATAGCTATTTCAACATGTGGCCTCTGGTCCCTCCCCCAAGTCCCTCAGGGCAGATACCTTGACCTTCCCCTCAGTCAAACCGTGTTCCCCAATCACCTTCCTGTGTGGGCTCAAGTGAGGTTGGCTCGCTCTCCAGCAGGAAAGTCTTATAAACACACAGGCTGGACTCATGGCTCTGTCTCTGATCTCTGCCTCTTTGGTCTTAATGGCTGGAACTGCTGCTCTGGTTTCAGCTTTGGCATAGCTCTAGTAAGATCCTATTTGGCTTCCCATCTAATTTCCTTCCATCTGCTCCTGCCCGTATTAAATTGACCCACATCTGGGTCCTTGTAACCTTCATGGGGCCCTGTAAATTCTTCTTATGAGTGACATGTCTTATTTGTTTTCGAGTTCTCATTGCTTCAGCCTCTCCTAAGTCTGCTACTATATGTGTCACCTCGCTTATGGGATGCCCTAACTGATGGGAAAGAATGGCCACTAGAGACCCAAAGAGGGATGTAGGAGCCATTTTAAGTACAGTATTTCTCATCCCAGTAGTGAAAATCTCTTCATCTGGGCCATAATTCTCTGGACTATGGATGGCATTTCTCATGCCTAGCTCTCGTAGCACCTGTTGGAGTTCAGCATATGTCTTCCATCTAACAGGAGAGGATGGTAGATCACCTGGATTGGGCCACACAGCACGAAGTGCAGCCATGAGCCAATCAAGGTGGGTGTGACTCCCTGGGGTCTGCTGTGCATTTTGTAATCGCTGCCTCAAGGCAGGCCGCTCTGTCAGATAAGACAGCTTTCCCGTCTCTGACCCCAACAGAACAATTCCCTTCACCCCTAAGTCCCACAGACGCAGGAGCCAAGCTGATATTGACTCCGAGCACTTCTGCCTAAACTGGGAGCCCAAATCCACCAGCTCAGCCTGAGTATAGGGACGGACCATAAAGTACTCCACGACCTGGGGAGGGGGCTGCTCCTCTCCTTGGGGAACTTTCAGCTTCTGGGTCTTTATTTTCTTTACAACCACTGGTGTGCTTTCAATACAGGAGGGGCCGGTGCCTCCGGCACCACCTCTTCATCCTTCCCCAGCTCCTCCATTTCCGGGGCTGATGGCACCTTTCTTTCCACTCCCCCGAGTGCCTCCTCTGCTACAACCTTTACCTTTTCTACTGTGCCTCACAGCAATGCTACCTCAGTCTTCAGAAGGTCTCTTACCTTCACCTCAATGCTTTTCAGCTAATGTTCTCGTGCCACCTCCACCTGTGCTTCCCTCAAGCGTTCGTCTTTTTCCTTGATGGCCTCTTCTTCCTTTAGAACACCTGGCTGCGCTGCCATCTCAGTCTGTGAAGAATTGTTTACCTCTCCAATGGCACCTTGCTGCTGGTGTCCTCGTGCTGCCTCATCTTGCATCAATGCCATTTCCTTCTTCAAATCCACAGAAGTTTGCAGTTCACGTTTTCATGCTGCCTCCTCTCACATCAATGCCATTTCCTTCTTCAGGGAATCCACAGAAGTTTGCAGCTTGCATTCTCGTGCTGCCATTTCTTGGGTCTCTTCTGTAGACCTTTTTAATACTGTGAGAAGCAGCCAACCCACAGTCCCCGCTGCCTCACGGGTACTGTGCTTCTCAAAGGATCTACTTACTATAGCAAGGTCCACCCCTACTGCCTCAGGTGTCACCTCCACTTGCCTCCAGTCCTGGGGTGGGGCCCAGTCCTCTAGGAGGCAAGCCACCTCAGACCACATACCCATTGGGGGATAATCCACTGTCTCCCTATTCACAGGGGCAGCCCACTGAAGCACCCCTCCCATAAGGGCAGCCTGTCTTTTTCCTTGGTCAACAATGAACCCTGCCGACTTTTGCCAATTGTCTTGCCAATGAGTTTCAGCCCCAGGCAAGTTTGCTGTGGATTCAATGTGACCAAAGAAATTGACAGCAAAACGTTCTTTGGGGTGAAAGGGTTTATTACCCGGCTTGTTCTCCGGGCAGTAGGTCGAGCACTAGCATCTCTACCTCTGCCCAGAGCCCTGGGCCGAGCTCTCTGTATAGCACAGTAATAGCTTATTGCCTAAAGGTGTGGAAGCAGTAGCCTAGCAACAGGCCAGTTACATCACCAGGTGGTTTACGTTCAGTGAGGATCCCGGCCATAGGAACCCCAACTTCCCCACACTGACCTTTTCACGTTCTCTATGCAGCTGGCCAAGGTCACCATACAGATTGTACCTGTTTAAAATCTGACATCTGAAACTTCCTGAGAGGAGAGGAAAAATGGTTTCAAGGAGCGTCATGTACATTCTTGTTAGGATTCAACATTGGTTCTCCCATGGAACACTGTTTTAAGGGAGAATAAGTTCAAATTAACCTCTGTATGTATGTAATTATCAGGGAATTTCTTATAATTGGAAAAATTAAGACTTAAAACAAGGAAAATGTTTATGTTTGTAGCATACTAGAGGAGCTGGTTTAGCTTGTCCCATTACACGGTGATAAAGCAGCATTTGATAGCAGCAGCCTGTGTGATAAAGTGATTATGGCAACACTGAGAAAGAATCTAATCAGGAAACTGATCTGCAGATTCCAATTCTTTGAGAGCCAACATCGATCAACATAAATGTCAATAATGAGACAGTACTTAGAACTGGCTAATTCCTTCAGATGATTCTGGGGTGTAGGGACAGATTCAAGAAGTAAATGTGAACAGGAATTGAAGACTGTCACAGTCCCTCCGTTGACCAGCAGCAGGCTCTACAGTGCTTCTGTGGTACATGAATCTGTCTTGGTGTGCTGTCTAAAATTAATCAGAGCAATTGTTAAAGGATTTCCATATTGTAAGGAATGTGGTACCAGCCCCACGTGGTGCAGTGTAAAAACAGTTGTTAAAGGAGGCAGTGATTACCAGTTAGACTTTGCGGTTTAGGGAGGAAGACAGGAAAGACTTAGTCCTCCTTATTGTGTCTGGGAGGCCATGTCTAGACAGGGCAGTGGCAAAGAAAACTGTCAGTTCACAGAGATGGTTAGGGGTAAGTTGTATATGGCAGAATTCTGACGTCAGCGTGTGCCATGTTATATACCTTCATTGACTCTCTGCCCAGGGTTTTTATTAAGAACCAGTCCTCAATTCAGCATCAGATGAGGACCGTGGGTACTAAGAGGACAAATATCAGCATGTGAATGTCAACATCTGGAAACCTGGGAGTGTTCAGGCAGGTGGAGCTGCCTACTAGTCGGGAAGGAATGTCGGGTGAGTGGGACTAGAAGTTAGGATGTGAGTAAGGTCGGAGCTCGGCACACTCACTCCTGGTGCCATCCTCCTGTCTCAGGGAGGGAATCCTCCCACATCTCCTGTCTATATGCAGGAGCACCTTCCAGGACATGGGCAGCCCTCCTGTGCTTACAGGAAGGAAATAAGGAAATAAATGCAAACAGGCAGGAGCTTAGAGCAAGCCGCTCCTGGCATTCTGGTTATAAAGCAACAGAATGGATAGAACTGACTTTCCCAGGGAATATGTACCTCCCCTTCCCTTGCTAGTCGCACTCTTTCTGACTCTGTTGGCCACCCTGCTGTTGACGCTTTCTGGAGTCTGGGATCTCGTCTTGCAAATTGTCATTATCACTTACATGCTGCCAAAAAGGTGGTTCTTCAGTAGAGGTGATTCTCATATTAGGGGGCTGTTTAAGGACTTGTTTCTGGTTTGCAGTGTCAGGCATACATTTGGCTCTGTCACTAGCTGAGGATAGATGGAGCTGGGGGAAATCATGCTACTCTGTTATTGAAAATTACATAAAAATCCAAGTCCACTCTTACCTTAGTAAGCTTCGCAAAGAGAATGTAACTAGGTCCTTGTTTGATTATAGGGTGTCTTTCATAATCTAATGATAATCAGATTAATAATAGCCAGGGCTGATTTCATGGGTGTGAACCTGTACACTCACACAGGGGCATAGGCGGGCCCTGTGCTTGAAGTAACGTGTTCTGTCATCATCTGGAAATCCTTAATACCTTTTTTTACAAATGGGCCCCTTCACTGGGCCCCAAAAATTATATCACTGGTCCTGAAAATAACTAACATTTATTGATATTTACTATGTCCCAAGCATCTTAACGAACTGAATCCTTAGCATAGTCTTATAAATTCGGAGTTCCTTCTTTTGAACATCAAATTTTCAATAAGCCCCTGTGAGCTAATATTGTTACTGTGATACATAAAGGAAATGAACACTGAAAAGCTGAAATAACTTCCCCATGTCACACGAAACCAGGACCTGAACCCAACCAGTGTAACGCTTGGCACAGCATGCTCTCCTGCCTCCCTGATTAGGGATGTAGCAAACAGGAAGGGTGGCTAATTTGTGAGCCCGAACTCAGGATTTACCCTGCATGTTTAAAAGCTTGTTTTTGTAGTTATAATCATCTTTCTTCTTAATATGTCAGTTAATCAAGGGTTTGGATTGATTTGATTATAGTTATTGTTGTGTTTGGTAATACAGTGAACGTGGCCACAGCTGTGGACCTGGACTTCACCCTAGTGTAGAACTTGATGGTACATTGGACTAGATGGTATCTTCCATGACTCAACAATTGGATTTCTGAGTCAATGATTCACATTTTACCTAATGACTTTATGCACTCATGTTAGAGGCATCTTATTTCCTAAGTTTTTTATTAACAGAAAAGTATTTATGAAAAGAAATTTACCATCCCATATAAAACAGCTAAACAGAAAAGTAGAGATTTATATGTAAGAAATGTTTGCAGCCTCTGGAATTATTAACATGGGGCACTCAAGAATAAATATTTATCACAGTCTCAGAAAAAAAAAATTCTCTTTAAACCAGCTGATTAATAACAAGTATTTAAAGTCGACCCTTAATTTTACAATAATAATTGCTTCTTGGGAATTTGGAGTTTCCCATAGTTTCTCACATTAGTCTAAGAGAGTTTCTTTTCTGTGTAATGCTCATTTCTTTTTAATAACTATTTATAGCTCCATAACCAATTCCCCTGAAAAATAAGAACTCACTTTTGGTATTCTCTGAGGTTGAAAATGCTGCGTATGATATACAATGAAAGGAAAGCTCAGAGAAAAATTACTTTGCATCTTTTAAGAAAGTTTCCATCACAGCAGTTTATGAAAATTAATAAATCTTTAGGGATTTGAGAAGACAGAATAATTTTAGGATTATAGTAACTGGCAACTGTCTCAGAAGAAAATAGAAAGATTATGCTATTTGTATTTATGCCTCAAAATAGCCATTTAATGCTTCACAATTTCCACCCTAGGAGATTAGGAATTGCTCTTACACCTTCTTCTTAGAGCCTGGTTTGCAAAATCATAGTGTTTACTGAACATTCTTGATCAGAACAAAGTGTGCACGTCTGCAGAGTCTGAAGCAAAAGCAGTGGCAACACGGCCTTCTGCCTTGTGGAGAATATGCCTTTATGCTGGATTTTCTGCTGCAGTTGTACCTCCCTGATCTGTCATAAAAATGTTTATAATGTCACATCCGCATACTTTCCTCTTGTATGTCACAGTGGAGTCTTTAGTCAACTTGCTGGGGGATTTGCTGGGGAACCCGAGGAGCCTTTTGACTTGAAAGGCTGCCATCATTTCTGTCCCAGATTCTGTTTTCAGTAACTTCTCCTAATATGCCTGAAAACAGCAACAAAATTCCAAAAAACTGGAATTTAAATATAGAATTTATTTAGCAAATGAACAGAAAAATAAAAATAAATCCACTTGACTTGATAAATCTTACATAATAGCTGAAAACTGCCATTTGCCAAGAAATAATTTAGCTTAGTGCGATGTAGTTTCCAGCTAATCCTTTAATGTCTGTTTTACATATTACCCTTCCCACTGTTAATACTGAACAATATTGTGAGCTAGTAATTTTATGCCCTATATTTCAAATTGCTATTAGGAAGCCACATAAATAACAATTTTCAACTGCTTGTTTATAATACCATCAGGCATTTCCTACCATGGGGTAAAGTAACAGTGGATTCAAAGTGTGGGGATAAAGCTACAGAAAAACTGATGCAAATCTGTGGCAACAAAGCCTATAAAGCAAACCAAAGTCATCAGTCTGGAACTCTGGTGATGCACAACTTAGTATTAACCACCAAGGGAGGAGAGATGATGGGCCTTGGTCAGACATTCAGCTGGGAATTGCACGCACATGCCCATGTCTTCAGAAATGTTGTAAAATGAATGGGACTGCAGCGACTTGTCCTGCTGGAGCCAGGACCCTGGGCTGTACAATGCCACTGAGCGCACAGCACAAAAGTGGTTTCCATCCACACTCTGGCCCAGTTATGCCCCTGCCAGGAGGTGCTGTGAGGGCGGGTCCCGCAGCCTGCGAAGGCCCTATGCTTATATCATCTCCCATACTCCAGAGTTTGTGTGTTCTCATCTTTCCTTTAATCATGTAAGGAGGCGCCTATCTTATAAATAATTCTACGCGGATTTTTTTCAGTTCTCTGAAACACTTACAAGGCATTTCTCTCCCTGGAAGATTATTTTCTAGTCCTAAGCAATAATCACTTGGTTGTGATGTTTCCTCATGATAGTTGCAAGAACGGAGCAGAGCCCGGGGAAGGTTTCTTGGCCGGAACCCGGATGACACATGAGACCCTTAGGCCTCACAGAAGGAGGATAAGATGTGTCTAACTACTCTGTGTCTTCAGGATTAGCGATTAGAGAGTTCTGGAGTGCGAGTAAAGCCCTTGTGCCCGCCTTCAGGAAGGAGTAGGCTGAGAAGGCAGAGAAGCTGTGTGTGTCCACAGCACCTCCCAAGGATGCTCCTGGTCTCTTCTTACAGACCTTTCTTTGTTTATGCAGAGAAGGGGAATGGAGGCCTACAGCCAGGTTGAGCATCAGGAAAATGGGAGGCCAAAGGATGGAGACAAAGCATGTATTTTGGAGTGAGTGAGGGAGTCCACCGCAGCCCTGCTGCGTGCTCACTGTGACTTGCCACAGACAAGCTCCTAATGGTGGAGACCTCTCTCCATCCCCCTCCTGAAGTGGCTCTGTGGCCTCCCTGAACTTTCTGCAGAAAAGTGTCACACTGTCTTTTATCTCCGGACCTTCGTGTGCGCTCTGCGCAGGAAGGGCCCTTTTTCTCTTCTTGGCCCCTTCAACTGAGTAATTGTTTCTTGTCTGTGAAATCTCACCTTAGCAATTACGTCCCGGGAAAGACCATCCCGGAGGCCCCCGCGGAGGCCTTCACGCTCAGGCACAGGATGCCTGGTGGCTCTCCTCTTACATGCACCCTCATGGCAGGACCCAGGTGTGTGCACCGTCCTACCCAGGATGGCAGAGGAGGAGATGCCCTAACAGGCGCCCTGGCATCTGTGTCCAGGCTCAGATCCCTGGCTGAGCAATACCTTGCCTCCTCTTGCTCCTCGGTTTTCTCATTTGAAAAATGGGGATCACAGCAGTTTCCACCTCGTTAGGTGATTGTGAGGATTGAATAAGGGAAAAATAAGGGAAGCCCTTAGCACGGCACCCGGCATGCAGCAAGTCCTCTGGCGACGTTCTTCGGTCTTTTGCTCCTTAGTTCTGTTTTCAGTTGGAGCCAACTTTATGCATACAGTTGTGTTTCCCTGGGAAGAGTAGGGAGTTCTAAGAAGGAAACAGCATCATTAATACCAATAATATTGCCAGCAATAATAATGCTGAAATACTTTAAAAAGTGTGTCTTTTAATAAACGAATGAATTCTGTGGGATGTAGTTAAGGGAAGATATCACCTTGGGCTTAGAGGTATTATTTTGTAGCCCACTGTCCTTCATCTCGTTGTTTAATTTATATTGTTGTTGCAGTTATTGTTTATGACAAGCTATCATTAACCAAATTTAACTGAAGAAATTAAGAGAACAGACTCTACAATCAAACTGCCTGGGATTTAAATACTATTTGTGTGGCTTTAGGCAGGATTTTTAGCTCTGTACCTCAGTTTCTTCACCTATAAAATGGGGATAAGCACATCTTTACTGTGGATTTTGATAAAGACTTAAAGGGATAATATATGTGAAATACATATTTAGTGCTAAAAAGTGCTCAGTGAATGTTCACAGCTATTATTGTTACTGTTGGTGTTGTCATAGTTGTTTTATTTTCCAGTTTTCCATTATCTGCCTCTAAAGATCCAGGCAGGAAAATTCCCAAGGCAACATAGTTCACTTGATGGGGTGGCCCAAATTATGGCTTTAACAGTGAGACAAAAATAAGCAACTCACCTGGCCAAAGAGACCAATGAGGATATCAGTTCCCTTCCTTCGAGAAAAAAACAAGCAGAATGTGGTACAAAGAGTTTGGACTTAAAGGAAGGCAGATCTGAGAGAGAATCTTGCTCTACTGTCACAGGAGAAGCAGGAGGCCCTGGGCCTCCGCCGCGGAGGGTTCTTGGCTCTGCACGGGATGGAAATCAGCTGCAAGCCAGGTACAGCGGGAGGCAGATTTATTAAGAGGCAGAGGCATAAGTTATAGAGGCGAGTGAAGCGGGCTGCTCCAGAGGCGGGGAAGCCCCTCTCGGGGGGCTTGTTAGCTCTTGTAAGGAAATGCAAGGAGGATGTAAAGTAGAGGTGGAATAGTCGCAGCTTTCCAGGGAAGATTCTGGTGGGGGTGGACTTTTCCTTATTAGGGCTCCTCTGGAGGAGCTGTCATGACAATCATAAACTGCCATGGTGCCAGCAGGCATGATTTTTACTGAGACAATGAGATTCAGTGAAGTTGGAGGTCTGTTCTTGGTCAGATCAGTCACTATCTTGGCTCGCTCTGGCTTCAGCCAGTGTCCACCACCTCCGTTCATTCATCAGACTAGTTCAGGCCTCTAGTCAGCCTCAGCCAGCCACCTCCTACTCCCATCTCACTGCCACTTACTGCAAAATATAGCCTTGTGCTTGGGCACCTTCCTTAGACTCAGTTACCTTGACTACTTCATCTCTAAATTAAGATAGTAAGGAGGTAATTAAGCAGGAGTTAATTCCTTTCTTCCCACTAAATGGTACCTTGGACTCCAGTGACCATCAATGCAGTTTGCAATAGATTGGGTAAAAATAAAAATATGAAGTCAAGTTGTTTGGGTTTTTCTCCCCTAATCCCTTTATCTGTGAAATCAGAGGGAAATTTTGTTCCCCCACCTGTAGAAAGCAAAAAGCTTCAGAAATCCAGGAGACTTAAAAAAAAAAACAACCTTGATTAAAAATATAAAATGCAGTGTAGGTAGTTTTACGAAACAGCAGGGGCAGTTGGAAAGCACTTACTAAAGTACCTGTTAAAGTAATTAGTGATAAAAATGGAAATTTCAAGGCACTTCTGTATCTCTTAGATCCCAGAATAGTCTCAGGCTGTGCTGAATCACTTCCTCTTTCAGATCAGAGTCAGGGAAGAAGACAGGGAAGCTTCAGAGCGTTTTAGGTTATGCACAGGCAAACGAGGGTGCAGCACTCGCCCGCCCACTGGTGAGAGACCTGCCTAGAAGCCCTGACCCCAGTCCTCTTTCCCAGCATTCTGTCACTTTGCTGTTATATGTTAAATACTTCTGATCCTTGTTTTGGTTTGGTTTGTATAGAGACCAAGAGATTTGGGAGCTTGAGAGTGAGAACTAAGCCCCCATTGCCTGAACATTGTTGCACAAAATAGTTATCTTATTCCTGTTTAACTTACCACACTGGCCCTTAACCTCCTTATGCCCCCATTACTCTGCCATGATCTCTTTAGCATATTCTGCGTTTAGAATTCATGTTTTTTTCCCATCTGTGTGCTTGGGTTTCTCACTGGTATTTAGAAGGCTCCACTAATGAGCCTCCTTGAGTCTGTTCATGGTTCATAGTCAGGACTCAGTACATAGTAGATGCTTCAAAATGCTTCTTGTTGGACTAATTAGAGTGGATGCTCCCAAGGACAAAGTCTGCTGCTTTCATGCTCACCCATCTTCCTGCCAGTCCTGACCCTGCACGTCCTCAGGGCCCTGGTAATGGAATTTTGGAAGATGGGACAGATCTGAGATACTCCGGTCATCAGTCTGAGCTGCAGAGGCCCCAGATAAACTTCCTAGTCACCAAACCAAACTTTCCCTTAGGCAGCTGCCAGATAGTCAGGTTGTCATGGTAGCAAGGACCCTGAAGAAGGTTTTGAATATAGCTATGGAAGAATTGCTTCAAAAGCATTTTATAACCTTGGATCTCAGAGTAGAAGAGAGGATATAGAACCATGTCCTTTGCAAAGGCACCATCCAGAGCAAAGCAGTATGCACTCAGGGCACCTAAAGATTGATATGCAGGGCAAGTCTAAAGGTTGTCAGGAAAATAATAAGTGCGACAAAGACCATTGTATATGGCTAAAACAAAATAGCTATAAAATTTTTAGACTCTTAAGTGAGATCAAATCTTGATAAACTTATTTTCTAAAGGGCCTCCAGGAGAACATCTGAAAGACATATTCTGTGTCTCATCAGCAGGATGACTGAATGCAGATACTGTGTTGTATCTTTGTACCCTAAAATGGAAATAATGGCATAATTAATTAAACATCAGTTTTTATCCAAAAAGGTTCTGTCCTAGGCTCAAATTTTTGTAAATCTGAGAAATGACCATTTAATACTCAGTTACGTGATATGCAGTTATATAATACTCCGTTTTGTAATAAATTCTTAATGGAACAGAATGAATCCTGTGCAGTGTGAACCAGGGGTGTCCCACAGTGCCTCTTGATGGGATTGGGAAGGGCTGGTGCATAATCACATCTCTGAGTATGGCAGAAATGTAAGTAAAATGTAAGTCTGGTGTGTGACTGAGGTAAAACTTTGGAGGTTTTTTTTTTTTTTTGGAAGATCATTTGGCAAGTAAAGCTTCCAGTGAATCGACTTCAAACTATTTTAGGTAATTTCCTTGAACTTCCTTTCAGAGCCTTATGAATACCTATGAAAACTGCCTTATTAGCCAACAAGAAACAAAGCTCAGACCCATATTTAGAACAAGTCTCTGAAACATACACCAAATCTACCACAAATGTTTTCTACCCCTGTTAACAGAGGATATCCAGAAAAGTGAACTCACAGGAAATCATATGAAGTTTGCTCCATCAAAAGATGCAGAGGCTGTCATAGTGGCCCACTCCTGACTTGCTTCCCTTGAGGTGGGATTAAAGGGATGAAAACATGGCCCAGGGCCTGCCTGGGACTGAGTTGAAGGAGCAGGAATGGGGTTCTAGGAAACTTTCTGGAAGCTGTGAGTTGAGATCAGCTCTGCAATGTGGAGACAGGGCAATTTGAAAACAAAGCTGAGGAAGCAATCAGTTCTTCATTCAAGAAATCAGCCCAGGAGCTGGGCCACTAGATCCTAAACAAGGCCAAGTCCAAACGAGCACCCAGCCAGGACAGTGGGAGCTGCAGTGCCCAGCAAGGGAGCAGGTGGGAATGGGGAGGGCAGGCAGGCCGACAGGGCAGACCAGGGCAGCTGTCGGCATTGCGTCTCTTAGGGGAGGGGCTGAAGGGTTAAAGATGCCAATGGTGACTGAGCAGACTCCAAAAAGCCCCCCACTCCTCTGCTTCTGAGAGTAGAGACATACCTTCAAATGGGTAGAGCGTATAGTGAATAGAATTCAGAGAAATGTGGTTGGTAAAGGTTTGGCACTAGATCATGTGGCAATGACAGGCCTTCTCACTTTACAAACGTAACAGGAAATCAAGAATCGTGGGCATAGAAGCCATCCCCTTTGACTGAGAGAACTTTTCCTCAAGAGGGAAAAGCCACTCTGGAGAATATAAAACAGGGCCAGGGTAGAATATCAATCCTGAAGGTATCCACCAAGGTTAAGTATGTCAAGGATATTGAAGCAGAGCAGATTAAAATCCCTAATTCACGTCCACCTTCTGTTTCTGAACCTAAATTTCTCGTGGTGGTGGAGCGCATGAATCTGGTATGTGCCATATTCACTCTCATGACTTCTCTTTGTACACGGGTTTGGCTTTTAACAGGGGCGAGAATCTGTGTATGCATGATTATGGTCATAGATTAATTCTCTCCCCAAATCTGAAGGAAGAGAAGGGAGGGATGGTTAAATGATCCTTTTTTGTACTTTCCTCTTTACATCTCAGACTGAGTCATTAATTTCTGAAGTCCTGACATGAAAACATTCACACGTTCTTCTCAAATCTTAGGAAGTACATTAGTGAATACAGAAGCTGCCCATCACCCTATTTCACTTGATGGTTTCCAACCTGCTTCCCCATGCTGCCCACATTTCTCAGATAAAGATCTGCTTTTTGCCCTCACCTTGTGCCACTAAATAAGGTCTCAATGTCTTCCTGGCCTCAGCAATGAGTGTCTTAGAGCTAAGATATCATCTCCCTACTAAGCAAAATCCCAGAGGCAGAATTCTATTAAGGGCAGCAAGCATTCACTGGGTACCTAAAGAAAGGCAGCCCCTGCATGAGGAGAGAAATGGAAAATGGAGAGCTGGTCTTCCAGCCAAGCTCCGAAAGCCTCGAGTGCACTGTGTTCTCCGGCCTCCACCACCACCATCAACTGGAGAGCTATGGGATCCATCTCCACTCCTCTGAAGGGGTCACTCCACCTCCTTCTGCCAGATACAGGACAGCCAGCTGGTCCTGGGCACGGTCTGTTGAAGGCAGGTTTCTCTGTCTTACAGATTCGTGGGCATAGAAGCCCAGGACTGTGCACAGTTCTGATGGAAGGCAGGGTAATCCACCACATGCAACTGGCCCCACTGCATGTTCCGGGCACTGGCAGGTCCCCGAGGCTGACCTTGGTATTTTACAGTGTACGGGGTGGGTGTTCTGACTGTGGATTGCAACATACCTGAGCTCACCTCACAAATCCCCCCTCCCCTGCCCCTGCATAGTGACAGAAAGTCGGCTTTTTCTCCGTGAAACTGAAAGTCCTCAGTGTGAGAGGTCATTTTGGCCTACTGATGTAAACATTATATATCCATGTGTGAAAATGTATATATGATGGTCTATGTTTGTGTGAGAATATGTGTGTGGTTGATGGACAGATTGAGTGGCTATGCTGTGTGCTGCAGAGTACTTATATTATAGGAGGGCTTTATCAGCCATCATTCTCATAGAGCTGATCGTCCTGTTAAGAAAATAGAGCCTGCACACAGGAGCCATTCAGAAATCATACATTTCAGTTAAGGGACCAAAAACTGGGAGTGACATAAGCCTGTGGGCTGGAGACGATGCACAGCCTTATGGGGGGCGGGGGTGGGCTCCTGCAGTCCTGAATAGCAGGCAGATTTTAGGTAAGTGGGCAGGAGGAACAGGGAGAATGTGCCGTGGACAGATGGACAAAAACATCAGCTGAGAAACGAGAGGCGCCCATTCCAGAGACAACAAAGCCAGCGTGGCAGGGAGCGAGAGGTAGATTCCAGAGACAACAAAGCCAGCGTGGCAGGGAGCGAGAGGTAGAATGTCACCATGAAAGGAAGCCCTCGAGCCAAAAGATCTCATCGATCTCTGGAAATGTGTGAGGATAGGGTCTCTATTTCTAAGACCAAGTGGAATCTCAGTTACTGAAAGAACGTAATGGTGTGAGGTCAGTTCCAAACTACACTGAATATTCTTGCTACCTCTTATATCTAAACCATTAAAAAAAAAAACAACTCATGTCTAAGTCAGGGATTCACCCAGATTCACAGGTTAAAAGATTTCAAGTTTGAAGTATTTCAGGCAAGAAATGTTATCCAGTTGGACACTCACAGTAAACATGAACTATAGATATGTATTTGACAGAGAATTTGCCCTCTAACGAAGCAAGGTGGACTTTTTTAAGAGGCTGCAGTGTTTTCCTGTGAGTTATACTCTTTCCTCTTTCTGTCAATCACTCTAAGTGAATTTCCCATGTGCCCATTCTACTGGCTTGTCACTGAGACCTGAATGAAGCACAGATAGTGTGACAGCACTGGTTTGAAAACTCATGTACCTGCTCTCTTTTGTGCTTTCACTCTGTCTTTGAAAATATACTTATTATAGTATTATATGTTATACATGCATATGTAAATGTGAAAATACAAGCCTTTCATAAAAATTCTTCTAAGTGTAACATCTATGGGCCTGTGAGCCCACGAGGTTATTTAGGGACATTACATGAAAAGGAGATATTTACCTACCATTTTCTTGCCTGCTGCCATAGCACAGAAGAAGACTGCTTTCCAAGTCAGTTTTTATTTTCCTTACCTATATGGAGACCACAGCTATAAATGCTTCATCTGTACCTCAGCATTTAAGAAGCTGCAGACCACCAGCCCCCCGTTATGACAGTTAGTTGGTGTAAGGCTTTGTGAATTTCAGCACGCCACCTTATTACCTTTTGTGACTGTAGCAATACTTCTGTCTACCTGTGAGGTAAGTTACATAGCCACTTCCATCCCTCTGTGGCAGGCAGGTAACCTGGGATGCAGAAGGTAAAATCACATTCCCAAGGTCCGATCAAACCTACACCTCAAACAGGGTTGGAACTCGGGCCTCCAGCCCCTCACCCTAGGACCTGTTCTCTGCCACATGGCCTCACCAATTTCAGTGGAGGAAACTGACCATTTGAATAAAAACTCCTGAAGTATAACATCATTAAGAGAATGGGTTAATACATACACATATTCATGCAGAGAGCAAAGGATGACGTCATGTATTTGATAAGGAGAGAGTGCAACCATGAGCCGAATAAGTCAGATATCTAATCTGCAAGGACTCTTCCCCCAAGTCACATGACATACCACTCAAAATCATCATTTCCTTTCTTGAGTGTCATTTCCTATAACTCCTGGGACTCTTTGCATATTGATAAATGTATTCTTAGGTCTCGGAATGCTATTCTTTTGGCACTTGCTCAATCTTTCAAACCTGTATCTGTGGGTGCAGGGGTGGCATATAAAGACATCTTTTTTCTTTCTGAACTACAGTAAGCTTCAGGTGGGTACTTACTGAGCATACACACTCTGACGGGTCCTGGGGACTAAATGACTTTTGCCCCCAGAAAATTCAGATTCTACAGGGAGCTTGAGGTAAGGATTATAAAAATTGGGCAGAAACAACATCCTGGTTCTAATTATCTACTGATGTCTTAGCTCTTTTGGTGAAATTAGAATTTTCAGAATAACAGCTAACCATTATAGGTTGTATTTGGGAGAACGGGTTAATACATATACATGTTCATGCATAAAGCAAAGGGTGATATCACATATTTGATAAGAAGTAAGTGTAACCATAAGCCAAATAAGTCAGATGTCTAACCTATAAGGACTCTTCCCTCAAGTCACATAACATACCACTCATGTGGTATGCTTACTATTTATAAGGTTTAACTTGCACATGTATATATGGAGCCCTGATAAACTAGGATAAACTTTTTCAAGTCAGGAGATACGTCATTTCATCTAGAAAATGTCAACTCTTGAGATTTAGCTATCCGAGGCAAGATTTGAAACAAATAACAACTCACCACTAGTCAGTGTTTCTGCTTGTTTTTATCTAGTGAAAGTAACTCCACAAACAGGGTGAGAGAAGCACGAGAAGTGTGAAACAAGAATTCATCTGGTGTGCCACTGATACGCAGGAGAACTAATTCTTAGCAGAAAAAAAATACCTTCCCCCAGCCCTGCAGAGGGGTGCAGCCCAGCCCTGCCTCAGCACTCATCCTTCAGAAAACACGTTTGTTGAGTGACCAGCTAAGCAAGTGCATAGGGCCCTCGCACAAGTTCAGCCTGAGGAGTCAGATGGGGAGCAGAACAAATGTGCCTCCCCTCAGGGGAGCTTGCAGTCCCTGCTGAGGACATGGTAGGTCTGCTGGGGTGACGACCCGTGGGCGACCCCTGCCCTCTAGGGTGACCCTAACATTACCTGCTGGCAGAGGCTCTCAGACCTTTCCCAAATGCCCATCAGTATGCAGCCAGGCCTCACTGAGGAAGAAGAAGAGAGAAACTCCAGAGGTGAGGTAGGCACGCTTAGCCACATTATTTACTCACTAGATTCGACTTTTGAGTGTCTGAAGTCACACAAGTTGTAACCAAGACAAACCAGGCTAGAAGCACCATTTTTAAAATATCACCAGCCTAGCAGAAACATTAGACATAAATCGTGAGTTTTATTGTATTTGCAATTAAACAGATCAAATTTAATGTCCACGGAAAAGCCTTAGTAATTAGGATCAAGATTAATATAGTGAAATGTCCCTGGTTTAGCAGGCCTCCCAAGCAAAGCTGAAATAAAGAATTGAGTGTATAACCGAAGAGCATGTGAGTATTAATGTGCAAAATCCTCCAAGTCCCCAGATCCCTGACGCAATTATTTTCTATTCGCATTAATTGTTCCTAACAGATGACATTAATGACTTTGAGTTAAAGTGTGGCCAAGGGAAGATTTCAAAAGCTCTTTAGAAATAAGGCCGCTTTTATAATTGTTTGCTTGGATATTAGCCACTGCTCAACATAATAAGGTTAACATGGAGGTGTTTTTTAATATGAGTATCAAAAGTTAATTTTCCAACTAGACAGTAAGTGTACTGAGTTATTCACATTTTCCCTGCTTTTATTACCCAACTGCTACTTTTTTCCCCCTATGACTTATTTTCCAACAAACTGACAGACTGCAAAAGTGTGCTTACTATTTATAGGGCTTAATTTGCACATGGATATATGGAGCCCCGATAAACTAGGATAAACTTTTTCAAGTTAGGAGTTATATCATTTCATCTAGAAATGTCGACTCTTTTGAGATTTAGCTGTCCGAGGCGATATTTTGAAACAAAACAATTAACTCACCAATAGTCAATGTTTCTGCTTGTTTTTATCTAGAAACTTCACTCACGCATCTTCGACCTTTCATCCGGGGATTTGCCCGCAGAGGTGGAAAGCAGCCGAAGTCTAACGCCGTCACGAACTGGTGCTGAGCCGCATGTGAGTTGCCCTGTTCCCTTCAGAACACCTGTTTAGATTGTTATTTTCCTGCCATCAAATATGATGTCACAGGTGACCCGTAAAGCGCGTCCTTGAGGCATTATCAGGCAGCTAAAAATACCTTCCTTTCTTGTGTTCCCTGAAATTCAGTATCATGTCCCCTAGCTGATAGAGTAAGCAGAAAGTGTCACTCTGGGCAAAAATATCATAAATCTTGGCTTTGTCCCCAAGACACCTTTTTGGATATTGATCACATCTCAAAGTCTCTGAGAAATGGTCAAGGAGCTTTTTATTAAAGCCCACATCCCATATTATTCATCCTTCTTTTATGATATATTATGTATGAACTTTAAAAAATTCATGGGCTGTACATTTTTTTTTTCTTTAGCTAGGGTTACCTTTGTGCTTATTTGGTAAAACTTTAACCAGTCTGGCTTTTAACTCTCATTGACATTAAAAGAAGTAACCTGAGAAACACAAAAGCCAAATAAATATACAATGAAAAAATGTTAGGCCTAAAACAGTGACAGACGAACATTTGTGGATAACTGGCTTCTTATTTTACTGTATAATTTTATCAGTGTAGCTAGGTTAGTCTACATCAGAGATGTAGATTGGAAGTAAGTTTCAGTGGAATGCTGTCACTTAAAACATTCATGAAGACCTTTAATGGTGTCCAATCGTGGCCTTAAGGTCAGGAATTTTTTAAGTGTGCAGTTTTTATCCAAGAAACTCTTGCCTTCACTCTCTCCGTGTCTCTCTCCTTTGTTAAACTACAGTTGTGGATTTTATATCACATTTCTAAGGATTTTAAGACATATGAGTCACTTTAGGTGCTAATCTGAAATACACAATGAGAAAAATACACTTTGAATAGCACAGAGTCATTAAGATAATGTTGTGATAGAAGCCAGTGTACATTTTCTTAGCAAAAAAGAATTTTAATAATCATCATTATCTATTGTTAATTATGACTCTTCCCAGCAGTATGCTTGGTGGTCTGTTCGTGTCCAGGAGTTCTGCTTATTGTCACGGGCCTCACATGCTGCTGGAGCATGATGGCGGGGACCTGACATCAGACTGTTGCACTGGCTGGCATGGTGATCTTAGGCAAGATATTAACACATCCATGACCATGTTTCCCCATCTGAAAAATAGGCATAATGATATTTCTCTTCTATCTTTGAGAAACGTGGTAAGGACTAAATGAGGAAATGTGCATAGCACAGTACCTCTAACAGTACTGGGGCATTAACAAGATCTCTGCTGCTTTAGCTCCTGCCTGTTCTTCTTGAGTATGGGACACCATGCCAAAGCCACAGAAAGTCATGGGAAGGAAGGAGAGTGGTAACTGAGAAAGGCATCTACTGGCATGTCTCTCCAGAACTCACATCAATTCCTGGAAACACAGTGCACCCACCTATGGCTACTGTTTAGCACTGTTTCTGTGTGCAGGGCATCCGACAACATTGGTTTATCAAGAAGTAAATACAGGGTCCCCTCCCCTAGTGAGACTGTAAAATTATATTTAGTTTAAGAGCCAGGATGCATGTATATTAAATTTTTTTTATATAATACTAGCAACACCTAGAAATTGCTAAGCATTATTATATGCCAGGGGCTGTTCAAATTCAGTGATCTTACGTAGTAGGTGCTTTAATTCTCTCCATTTACAAAGAAAGAACCTGAGGCATGAAGGGGTTAAGTAATTTTCCCAAGGTAAGAGTTAGCAAGTGGAAGGTCCAGGATTTAAGCCCACAAATGGCCTGAGAGCTCAAGCACTCAGCCACCGAAGCGCTATTCACTGCAGTAGGTAATCCTACATGATAATCGTGTGCTGCTGAAGGAAACTGAGGGAAAAAGAAACTTGCTTTGCAGCCATGATATCAGAGATTCTGGGTCCCTTATTAAATTCAAATGTTAATTGTCAAAGGTGGGGGTAAAGTCAGGAGGAATTTCCCAGTAAGGAGGATTGGCCCCCTCCTCTTCTTTACCAAGTATTACTCTGTAAGCATGACAACACAGACGCACACACCCCCTCCCAGTACACTGGCCCATGGGAGGCTCAGACCATTCCTTTCGTCCTGCTTCACACAGCCCTGGTCATACTGGGAGATGACACAGCATGCTACCAGGCAGGACACAGAAGAGGTGGCCCTCTGCACTCAGAGCTTCCTCTTGGGCCTTTCTGCTCAAAGCCCAGGTCCTGGGCCAGCAGCACTGAAGCACCTGGGAACTTGTTAAAAATATTCCACCTCAGGTCCCACCTAGAATTACTGATTCAGAACCTGCATTTAACAAGATCCTGGACCATTCGTGTACACATTCAAGGGTGACCCAGGACACTTCCGCTTAATTATCCCCAACCCCAACTGTCTCCACATGACATTAGTGGGTCTTCCCTACCTCCCTGAACTATCCTCTATCACATCTGGGCACCTCAAGGTCAAGATCAAGGGAGAAGCAGAGATTTCTTCTCGAGCTCATCTTCTGAGTTCTGATTTCCTGTCGTCTTACTCCCGCATCTATACAGGAGATGCGCACATGGGCAACGACTGAGTAAGAATGCCTCCTTGTTGAAAGAGGCCTGGGAATTGAGTTGAGTTGTAAAAATAGATAAATTTTGATAGGTGTAGTGGAAAAGGATAGCTGGGAAAGGTAGAGAGAAATCACATACAAGCTTTATTTAGTACCTTGGGAAAAGATAGAATATAAACTATAACCTAAAGCCATGCCAAGTGTGAAAAGGGCCATTACAGAAGTTTAGATCTGGGGGGCCTCACAGGACACAGACACAATCTCTCTCTGGGTAGTAGACATATCTGTTGGAGCAGAGGTAGTCCTAAATAAAAACCACCACTCCGCTTGCTCAAACAATAAAATACAAGAGAACAGAATGGAAAAAATGGAAGACACACAAGTAGGAGTGGGGCATAACGCGCTATTTCTGAAGCTCGTTCAGGACACATTCCAGATGTATGCAATGGCAGAACCTTCAGTGCCAGGTGCTCCTATGCAGTAGGACCATTGGGGTGGGCATCTGTTGAGATGCAAATTTGAACTCCCCTCAAGTAAGTTATAGCCAGCAATAATCAAGGTCATAAAATAGTAGATACTGGCTCAAGCTGAATTTTTAAGACAAGTTTCTCCTCTCAGTAGAAGGGGAAATAGAGGAATAAAATGATCACCTAGAAAGATTGTTATACAGCAAAAATGAAATATGGCTAACAAGACAGATGCTCGGTATTGGAAATCTAACATTACTAAGCATTATGGATATTGATTAGAGAGCAAATTCAGCACGCCCCCTGCACTTGAAGAGGGGTTATTACAAGCCCCAAGCACTCGCAGACAGCATCGCCTGCCTTCCTCAAGCTGCTGCTTAGTCCCGTCATTTGGAATCGCATTTAGGAACAGTGATAAGTACTCAGGTACTAGAGGCACCCATAAAGTGCCAGTGAATTGTGTAAGTAGGAGGCTTTGCCATTCTGCGAGTGATACAAAGACAGATGGTTCCCCATCAGTGAGTTTCTGGGACAAAGCTTTATATAGATAGGAGACAGGAACGAGACTGTAATTCCATCTCGTGATCAGTATGCTAAATTAATTTAGCCTGTCCAGTCCATGGAGCTTCATCTGTTACATTAGGGGCCTATCATGTGGCTTTCAGGATGTGCTCGAATATTTACAGCTTTGTCACCTGTGCCTTATCAGACCCACTAGAATTTTAACCACTTGGATCTTCCACGTGGGACTCAGATCTAGGTGATGTTGAGAGTCTTTATCGTTTGGACAGCCAGTTGATATGAAAAGTCCTATAATCTTTACAACAAAACCTCAGGATTCCTGAGTCTGGTGTCCCACTGCATCTGGCTTCCTGGGCATTTGATTCCTGACTTAGCATGATGCTGTCAGAGCCCTGGGGGACCAGCCATAGGAGCGATCTGGTAGAACTGCCCCACCCTACACACGATGTTAAGGTCCATGGAAGTTAAGTTCTTTCTTTGCTCAGTATCTCATATCTAGCGGCAGTGTGCAGCCTGAGATCCAGTCGTTAGACTCCCAGTCTACTGCTCACACCGTTGAACCCCACAACCAAAGATGCTACTCTTGTCTTCTTCCTTTCGTAGCATTTGAGTCATGGTTTGATATTGGTCCGATTGTTTAAACAGTACTTCTGCATAAAATGGGAAGCTATCATTGTGACACTTCTGCCTAATAATGATAGTAGCTCATAATAATCAAGCACCTATTGAGGCCAGATACTGGGGAATATGCTTCTTGTCCAGAACCTCATTTGGGCCTTGCAGCAACCCTATAAGGTGTAGGCAGTATTATTATTGTTCGCTTTTGAAAAGGAAAATGTAGCTCTGAGGGATTAATTTCCCCTAGCATGTTTGTGAAAGGCAGAGCCAAGATTTGAACCCCCTAGTCTGTCTTACCCCAGAGTCTGTGCTTCCAACTATTATGCTATATCCCTCCTACCTCACCGTGATGCTGAGTTGGTACTTGCTTTTTCCCAAGCAAAGCCCTTGCTCAGAGCTGTCCTGCCGTTTTAGGAATGCCAGCCGAATGCAAAATCAGGAACCCCTGCTCTGAAATGCCCCAGCCTGGGGCTTGTCATCCCTGGTGCTCTCTGTCCCCGAACGAGCTGCAGCAGCAGTGAACTGTCTCTGTCAAGCACCTGCAGTGAGCACTCCAGCGGCTCTTCCTGCACGTGGCATGATGGGAAGAACCTCAGGAAAAGGGTAAGGCCGCCTTTAAGGGCATCAGCATTGGTGTGAACCAGAAAGAGGGGTCCTGTCCTCATCGGAAGGTGGGTGGTGGGAGGGAGCGCTAAGAAGGAAATGACCATCTGCTGAGCACCTGTTCCCTCGTTCCCCATGCAAGTCTTCAGGGAGATACTGCCCTCCCCATCACAGGGATGAGGAAATTGGCTCCAGAAGGTTGTTACTTTCCAGAAATCTGCAGCAAGTGAGGAGCGGACTGATGACTTGGCCCCAAATGACTTGGACATCCTGGGAAGGAGCTTGGGAGAGGAACACACTTCCCTTCTGAGCTTTGGTGGAGCCCACTGAGTTCATATTTATATCAGGTTGGAACCTGGAGCTCCGTCCTGGTGGACCTGACCATGCTTAGACCAACTCAGAGGCTTCCAGTTAGTTTCATGGACCTTCTCTTTCCCTGGGGAGACAGTGATACCAACTGAGAATGAGCCTGAGCAAGGCCCCTTGCCAAGCCTCTCCAGACTGAGCATCCCATGAGAATACAAGGAAAATATTTTTTTTTCCTAAAGAACAGAGAGGGTGCACAGAATGAATGTTCTAAAAGTGTCATTAGTTTTGTAGGAATTCACCACTCAAAAATAACAGGTATTTTTTTGGCTCCCTCTCCTCAGTTCTGTAGTCTCACAAACTACTGAGTGACTATACACTGGAGGGCAGAATTGATAGAGAGAGAAAATACTGTGGTAGAGGCCAGGGACCATGGCTTCAGTTAAGGGAGGTATGTCCCTCCCTAGATGCCTGGAGTTCCTATCCTGGGTTTTGTAAAAAACTCCCACTGCTAGAATGACTCACATCTGCAAAGTGGGCTCACACCACTGAAGATTCCTTCATGCTTTGAACAAGCATCTTTGCATGTTGGTGTAAGTCAAGTGTTTGGAATAGCTGATTTTATAATTTCCTAATGTTGAAGAAAAGCAAAGAGTATATGAGAATGGAAACCCCAAATCAGATTATTTAGAGACCATTTTTCTATCATTCATATAAATTTAACTTATGATTTTGGAATCACAGAAACTAGGAAAATTCTGTAACTGCCAGAAAATATTGGTGAGAGGGCAGCTTTGTCATACTCTGCACAAAAACTCAGAAAAAGATTTAAAGCTTGAATTTAGAGCTTATTCCCTTCAGCTCAGACTTCTACTGCAAAGTGTGGAGCCTGGTACATTATCAAAATTGTTCCTTCTAAGCACATATTCAGAGTTCTGAATCCTGACTGCTCGGGGCCTGGCTCAGAACAGACCGGGAAGATGGTTAGTGATATTCCCTCTGTGTGAATATCACTGGCTCCCAGAACCCCTTGCTCAGCAATTTTCAGTCTCAGGCCTCTTTTCTCTTTCTCTCACAGACCCCCTTCTCACCCTTTCTATTTTTTTTTTTTTAGGTGGGAGGACAGCTAAAATTCTTTCAATTACAACAATCCTTGATCTTCTAGAGAAATCTCTCCCTGAAAGAGGAGAAATAAGGGTCTTAAATGCACCGTACACATTCAGGTGGCCACCATCTGAAGGTTCAGTACAGTCTGTCTCAGCATGAGACACGCTGAGAGAATGAGCATGCCTGTCATATCTCACAGAGAAAGACCCAGTTCTCAAGGACCTGGCAAAGTAGGCCCAGTCCCATAAAGACATTTTAAATCTTTATTATTTAAGGAACTTCTATAGTTGCTACCATGTTTCAGGTACTCATTTAGTATTAACTTACATAATAAACTCATATAATACAAATTCAAATGTGCAAATATTAACTTACATTTTATATTTATATATATATATATATATACACATACACATTGTATATTATAGTATTAGCTTACATTACATATATGTATTTACATATGCATACATATATACCTACACTACCAATGGCTCTTTGATGGCTCACAAGTCTTTTTTTTTAATATTGTTTTGTGTAGAAAGAGAAAGGAAGCCTGTATGAAATGTGTTATCCTGCCCTACATGGGTGATCACTCTGTGCCACACCCCTTTGTGAGCACTTCACAAGTATTACCTCATTTCATGCTCATGATGGTCTATTTAAATAGGTCCACCTATTCCCCACATTTAACAGATGAGGAAACAGGTTCTGAGACACTAGGTAACTAGCCCGAGATCTCACAGCTAGTCAGTGACAGAGCTGGGCAGTTGGTTCTAGAAACTTAATTCTTATCCATTCTACTATGTTGTCCTTGTTGAATCAGCCTAAAACTTGGAGGATTGTTCCGTTGGATGGATTTGTTCCCATTAAGACCAATAACGTCCTTTAAAAAAATTGTGTAAAACTGTTATTCACTTAAGACATAGAAAAGGACTGTGAACATGAAACCCATGCTCCTACCTTACCAGCAGCATCTTTCAGCCAACTCCACTGCTTCCCAGAACAACTCTCTTGCAGCTTTTTCCAGCAAAGAATAAAGCTGCCTGTGGAAATGCCAGCACGTATCCTCCTATAGGGGATTCATGCTTTTTTTTTTTTTTCAAGTTTCAAGATTGTTCCAAACTTTTCTCAAGTTATTAAATACCATAGCCTCCTGTGGAAACTGATAGAAGAATGTGGCTCATCTCCCAGGGCAGAGAGCTTGTGCCCTAGTTGGTTTGTAGCCACCAGCCCTGGGAGGTGTCAAACTGCAGCATAGGCAGGCCCTGGAGAAGCAAAGGGCTGTGGGTGGGCCGGGGCTGCGCACATCTTCTATAGATTGAGCAAATGTGCCTTTTTCAAGCTCTTGCAGGATACTTTTGCCTGGCTTCTTTTCTTTACTGTAAACATGACTATCAGGATTGTGGAAATTCTTAGAAAGCCAAGCTGTGGCAGCCTGCTTTTGGTCTATAATACCGAGACATACTATGGTATTTCTTCGGATTTCCAAAGGAGTTTTTTAAAGATGCAGGGGAAAAGGCTGGTTAAAGGGAAGCATCAACAAATAGCACCTATCCCCAGCAACTTCTGGCCCTGGAGAATTTTCTAAAGAAAATATATAATTTGACTTAAAAAAATAAGCATATAACAAAAAATAAACAATATATGTTGTTGATAGCAAGAGCAATTTTTATGAAAATGTCTTAGATGTAAAGCAAATGTTCACAGCTTACTAAGGACCAAGATTCCAATGGAAGTTTCTGACACTTTTACAACCTCTGCATATTAGCATATTGTTGGTGTTCAGAGTTATGGGGTGGGGGTCCAGCTGGTGCGGAGATGCACACGGGAGCTACCCTCTTAGCCAAGATTGGCACAGAGCACACATCTGAAAGCACCAGATTCACTCTGGTGCTCTTTACCATTAATCATATTTTTTATAAGTCGTGAAGTCAGCCCTCAAATACCACCAATATCCCTGAGAGCTGGTTTGTGATTGAACTCTGCAATTTCCATTTAAGAGCAGAGTGTGAGGCTAACCTATGATCTCTGTGATGACACTGACTAGTGCAGGGGGGATAAGAGAGGCTAAGCTTGACTCTAGCAAGTCAACTATAGCAAGTATAGCATTATGATTAGGCGTGCAGGCTGTAGAGGCATTCTGCCCAGGTTCAAATTTCTATACTGCCACTTTGTCATAGAACTAAGTCATAGAGAGAGTCCAAGAAACCCGAGTTCAAAGCTTTGCTGCAGCTCTTTCTTCACTGTGTGCTCCCCACAGACGACTCATGCTGAAGTTTCCTCCCTAGAACAATAGGACTGGTAAGGTCTCCCTCCTGGTGTTGTGGAAATTAAACAAAGCACTGTGTAAGCGGCTGGTACACAACAGATGCTCAGTAATGTTAACTCTTCCCCTCTGCCCTTCCATTTCTTGTTAGCAATACTATGAAAAATATGGATGTCTGTGCAGAATGCAGTATTTTTTTCTGTCATTTCTGGGTCACTTCTCCAAAGCTAGTGCTTAGGGAAGTTTGAAGGATAGGAAATCAACCTTTCTTAGTTAGTTGGTAAATGATTTCTGTGGGAGCAAATACCCAGATGCTATATGTATAGATGTATTCCTCAGATATTCAGTGCCTGTCCAGTAAAGTCATGAAGTCACAGAGCTATCAAACGTTAGAATGGAAGGAACCACAAAGACATGGAACAACTTCCTTTCCCAGTTACCCCCTTCCACCTCAGTACACAGGGCACAATGAGGCCCTGTTGTCTTCTGACTGTTCCCTAAGTATACCTTGAGCATATCTTCCCAATATAGCTCTTTGCCATCCCATTTCTTGGAAATCAGCTTCCCCATATTTACACTAAGGCAGACCTGTCCTTCACTCTAGGGCTTTTCCAAACAGAGAGAGGTGTGGTCTCCCTCTGGACTTCTCCAGGACCTCCTACATTTGCCCTTCGCATTTGTTCTCATTTTGTGCAAGTCTCCTCTTCCCTGCTGGACTGCATACTCCTTGAGGGCAGGGTCCTATCTTCTGCTAATTTATATCACATACTACTTAGCTCAGGCCCTGACAAAGTAGAGATTTGCTGCATCATTAGTGAAACAATTCACACTAATTAATATATGGATTTATAGGGAAATACTTAACCACTAGAACAAAGTAAGTTCAGTGATGGGCTTTTCCTTTTATATATTTGTGACCCACATGGTTCAGTCATTTCTGATGTCTACTTTTCTTTCCTAGCAATCATCACAAAACTGGGATAAGAGGCTAAGTATTGACTCTTCGCTCCCAAGTGGCTTTGCTAGTCCTACAGATGAACTACCTCCATCTCGTGTCAAGGAAAGCCACATTTTGGAAGGACTGAGAAAGCTCCAGAAGCGAAAAGTGTTACTGGAACCCGCATCAGTGATAACCAAATGGGGTTATAAAGATTGCATGAACTCAAACGAAGGAATATATTCTCCAGGAATTAAGAGTAGCAGCGTCAAGGAGCATGCCCCCCACAGACCCCCTGGGGCCAACCGCGAGGGGCCCCGCAAGGCATCTGTGTGCGGCGCAGATTCCCACGATGCTGAGGACTCCTCCTCCTTAGCATTCCTCCAAGTGGTTCCGAACCAGGGCTGCAGGCTGCACGGCTGTACATTAACCCACAGTGTTTCTGACAGTCTGTTTGGCTGGGATCTGAATGGAAAACACTTTTCCGAAGGCACATCTTCGGTTTGCCCCAGGGAGAGGCCTGAAAAGCTGACCCGTTGTGCCAGCAGCTGTCCCGTGGGGACGAAGCTGTGCCCAAGGGCGCGCGTGCCTCAGGCGCAGAGAGAGAGTGATCCGTGCAGCCAGGGCCGCGGGGCTCTCGGTCTGCCGCTGTCCGACACCGAGGATGACGCCCTCGATGAGCTGCGCATAGACAGCAGCGACGGGAAAAGCCCTTCAGACTCGTCCCTGACCGCCGACACCGACAGATCCACGGAGAGTCTGGACCAGCTCACAGGATTTGGAAAACCTAACAAGGAGGGAGAACGAGTGCCCGTCCACGTAGGGGGCAGGCCCAAGACGTTCAGTCTCATCAAGCAGCAGCGAGTCGTGAAAAGGACGTCTTCAGAAGGATGTGCGACTGCGATGCCCGGTGCGGAGGGGGGCGAGCCCACTGAGCCCGGCTCCCACCGGGCCGGCGTTCCCGCCGCCGCCGGGGACGACATGCCCATCGGGCCGGCCCCCGCCAGGCCCACGGCGGAGCGCGCCGGACTTCCACCTCAGGGCCTCCCTCGTCTACCGCCCCGAGCCGCCGCGAGAAACTGCGCTTTCTTACCAAGCCCCGAAGAGGACGCTGAGCCCATTCCAAGAGGCGGCGCAGGTCGCGCGGCCGCAGCCCCCGCGGCGTTTCCCGGCCCCAGCACCGTGGCCCACGATGCCCAGCGGCAAAGGGCGGCCAGGCCAGCCCGCGGTGCGCCAGGCCAGGGGGGCTCCAGGCCCTCGGGGTCCGCGGGCATGTGCCCGAGGCGGGGCCTGACGAGGATACCTGCGCGGGGCGGGTCTGCACCGCGGACATCGGAGCCCCCGCAGGCGGCGGGCACCCCGGGCGCGCCCCCGTCCGGCCCCGTGCCTCTCGGCAGATCGCCCCCCTCCGCTCCCGGCAGGCTCTCGCGGGCCGAGGAGGCCGGGCGCCGGGAGCCCCTCGCTGGGCTGCAGCCAGAGTCACACGTCCCAAGACACCCCGCCCAACCTCCCCACGGCTCCAGCGCGCCCCGCGGGACGGACCGGGCCCCGCGCTCCGGGAGCCCGGGTCCTGCGTCGCAGCCACTGTCGAGGCGCCTCACCGGGCCCGGCGACGACGAAGGGCCCCCCGCCGGGGACAAGCGCGGCGACGCCGGGCCGGAAGCCGGGGGCCCCAGCGAGACCGCGCGGACCGTATCCACACCCCCGCCTCTGAAAGGGTCCCCTGGGCCTGTTACTTCCTCTGATCCGCCCGTGACGGACGCGCCCGGGAAGAAGCCGTCGGCGGCCTGCAGGGGGCCCGTCTCCGCCCAGCCTCTGCCCCGCCCAGAGCCGGGGAGCCAAGCCGGACGCCCCGCCCACGCCGGGACGGCCCTGGGGCCCCCAGCGGCCTCCGCGAGGGCCGGTGTCGCCGGACCCCCGCCTCCCCAGACGCTTGCGGCCGCCCACGCGGACCCGGAGTCGCGGGCCCCCACGAGCTGCCCCGCAGCCCGGGAGCCCCCGGAAGCGTCGTCCTCCGGAAGCGGCGGCCCGGGGGGAGCAGGGCAGCTGAAGGGCAGCGCCGCCGCCCCGTCTGGGCCCTCCGCGCTGGGCGTCGGCGAGCCCCCGCCGGCCTCCAGGCGCCGCCCCAGCCCCCAGGGCGCTCCGCACGCTCGCGAGGGAGGCCCGACGGCCCGCCTCCCGGCTGCGCTCCGAGTTCTCGCAAAGTCGCCCCGGTTGCCCAGGAGAAGTTCCACGGTGCCCGGGAAACACGAAAAAGACAGCCTGAACGAAGCCTCCAGAAGCTCTGGGGCTGCGCGCAAGTGTCCGCGCGAGGCCTCCGGGGCGGCGGCAAGCCCGGGGACCCCAGCGGGCGACAGCGGCGGCGCTCCACGGGGGCCGCGAGCACAAGGCAGTTTGGCCGAAGGGCTCCGGGAAGCTGCCGCCCCAGAGGCGCTGGAACACGGGGCTGCCGCTGGACAAGACGGGCTAGAAAACAGGTCCGTGAGAAGATCGCCTTCCTCCAGCAAGCCGCACCCGAAACCAGCTCTGGGCATGAACGGAGCCAAGGCCCGCAGCCAGAGTTTCAGCGCCCGCTCGGGAGACCAGCCCCCGCCCGCCCTGGAAGGGCCGGGCAAAGTCCGAACCCAGATTATCACCACCGCGGCCGAGAGAGGCGGCTCCCTCACCCGGCAGAGCTCCGCCCCGGAGGGCTCCCCGCGCAGGACCCCGGCGGCCCCCGCGCCCGACAGTCGGCCCGGACCCGGGAGCCCCCTGGGGCAGCCCTCCCCCGGGCAAAGCCCCCTGGGGAGCGCAGGCAGCCCCGGCAGGCTGCCTGGGAGGATCCCTCCCAGCTGCGCAGGGCCCCTCGCCCCTGCTGGACTGGAAGACCAGCAGGCCTGCCCTCAGGGAGGGGGCCCTCGCGGGGCTGTCCCTGCGGGACCAGGCAGCGGCCACTGCAGATGTCCACCCACCCCGGCAGACTGCCCACAAGCCCCGCAAAGTCCAGGGAGGACACAGCGTGCCAGCAACGCTGAAACAAGCAGAACTCCCAAGCTAGAAACTTCTGGAAGGTATCCAGATGATTCCACAACCAGGACTGGTGCTGTGAGCCCAGAAGCCCCCCTCTCACCCACAATTGAAGAAAAGGTCATGTTGTGCATTCAGGAAAATGTGGAAAAGGGCCAAGTGCAAACAAAGTCCACGTCTGTGGAGGCAAAGCCGAAGCCCGGGCCTTCCTTTGCCAGCTGGTTTGGTTTTAGGCGGAGCAGACTTCCAGCTCTCAGTAGCAGGAAAATGGATGTTTCCAAAGTGGAAAGGAAAGATGCAAAAGGTTTGGGGTTTGGAAACAAACAGCTAAAATCAGAGCGAAAAAAAGAGAGAAAGAATCCCGCACTACAGTTTGAGATAGAAAACGGGCTTAGCAGGGACTCCGAGGTGGCAGGTAGCCCAGGTAGTAGTTTGCAAAGCAAAAATCATCTGAAAACACCACTGGACATTTACCACCAAATGACATTTGAACCGCGAAGCAGACCCAGCCCTGTTATGGGTTCAACAAAAGATACCTTTTTGACAGAACTTTTGAACAGGTAACACATTGGCAAAGTGGGTGGTAGTGTTGAGGGGTGCCCCCCCCCACCGCCTGTCCACAAGGAGACTTGTTTGCTTCCTGCATATTAAATTCCAGTCAAGCATGGTTTTCATACAAGCAGAAATTCATAGTAGCAGTTTTTTATACATTAGCCAGAATTTAAACAATGAAATAAGTTAGCAATAAAATGATAATTTAGACCATGTTACTTTGTTAACCAAACCAATGGTCTTTGAAATTAAAGAATGGTAAGTTTTATCAAGGTTGATAGAAATTCCACCTACACTGGGAACCATGAATGTACCCACATGGCATGAAATGGAAGAAAATTACACATACGTTTCAAAGTATGCCGGTCCCATTGATTGTACCAAGTGAACATATATTTAGGAACTTTCCAGAAGTAATTACATTTCCTGCCGATCTTAAGCCAGAACTGTGTTTAGCAATCACTCTTCGGTGGTTTTTATTTTGCACCCACCTATCCCCATCTCTCAAGTGTTCATAAAGTTAAAATAAATTATTACATTATCATATCTAAATTGACACACTACTGGAGTATCAGAGGAAGATTTGATAAAGGCCAGTTGAGAAACATTGATCACTCAAAGATTTAAAGACAAAGGGACACAGGAAGGTTACTTTAAACATTAGAGGATTGGGGAAAATAGAGCGATTGGGGAAGAACAATGTAATTTATCAGAGGAATCACTTTCTACCTGCAGAGTTGATAAGAAGGCAGCTCACCAGACAGAAAATGGATCAAATAGTGTTGCCTGCAGGAGTGTGTTAAAGGGCAGCTTCCAGGGCTCCGGTCTCACCTGCAGCTCTATCAACCCTCAAGGAAACCACAAAAAAAACATCAAAACTAAAGCTGACCTGGAAACACCAAAAGGTTCACTGGTAAGTGCTCCACCATCTGGTTAGAAGGTGTTAGGCTTTGAGACTGGCTGGTAGGGTTCTTTCTACCTTTGCTGATGAAAATATGTGAGCTGGAGATTGGGGGGCAAGGGGGTGCACTGAGAAAGTTAGAGAAAAGAGAGAAACTCTGGTGACCACTATAGCAGAGAGAGAGAGAGAGGGCAGCTGCATTGCGAATGGGCGTGGCTCCCTCCAGGGAGGTTGCTTTTTTAGCCCTCTTTTTCAGGACGACTGTGTAATCACAGTGCAGGCAAATGATGTGCAAATGGCACTGTTGGTGTCATCTTCAAATTACACTCTTGTGCTGGAAATCTGTTTTGATGATTGTTTCCATCATTTCCAGCAACATAAAAAGGAATGAACATGATTATAGAAAATATTAAGTACTAAACAATTTAAGAGAATATTGGCTATTTTGATGATTTGATTTAAATATTTTTCATTTTTGCTGCAAGCTGTAAGTACCAGTTCATCCTCTCAAGACAGAAGGTGTTAAGACTAAGAAATCCTTTTGGGAACTTGATGCATTATCATTTTAGTCTTTTAATTATGACGTCCAGAAGTCAGGGGGTAATTTCCTTTAAAAAAATTAATAAAAGGGCATTTTTATATTTCCCCTGTATATGCTGGTTTTGAGTAATATTTATGTTTTAAAATCACCTGAAATTGCGCTTAGTCTCCTTACATCTTTTCTGTTCATGCATAATTCATTTGGTGATGTTCATTGTTCTTTCATGTAAGTTTTAAAGCACTTACTCTATAGTACATACTACTGTTCCCTCAGGAAAAACCTGAAAAATGAAGTAATTATACTTTTTTTTCCTGAAGTTCAAGAGTAGAGGAGATTTGAAAGATGTTCATTGTCAGTTGTTAATTATTAGTTTAACTACTTTTTGATGTTTAGAGTTCCTTAGAGTTTCATGGGCATACTTTAATTTGAGACAATGTGCACTGTTTTTTTCAAATAGCTCTTGAATCTGAAGAGCCATAAGGTATTTTTTTTTTAACTCTCTGAACTCACACAGACTATGTTCTTTGCAAAAGTTTTTTTTTTCTTTTTCCCCCATTTTTGCTCTTGGCTTCCATGGTATCCTCCCTTCTTTGAAAACACAGAGGTCCCTGTTTTATAAAACCACAAATTACAAGCATATCTAAGGCTGCCCTTGTAGTGTCAGTGAAAGGAAAGAGAAAATGAATGTGTGGAAATGTGCAATATGCCGGAAATTCAATCCAACTGATCTAAAACTTTGATATCCCGGCAGAGCCGCTTATCCAGAGGCACTCAGTTTAGCTATGCCCCATTTAATATGGTTCTGACAGCTAAGGGTATATCTTCACTGTACAGAAGTATCCCCCCCCCCCCAAAAAAAAGAGACCCTCTGTTTGGCTTTTGCAATTTCATTCTTACTTCCTTCCTACTTCCCAATGCTACAGGAACTGGCCCTGCTGCTCTCTTGTCTGCAGCCTTCTCAGTGCAGTCATAAGTATTCTTTGGCCCTTCCAGAATATCTGCAAGAAATGCTCTTTATTATTTTCTAAGAAGTACAAAGATTCCCATACCATCCCAAATATACATAATCAATAGGGATATACTGGTTTTTCTATTAGCTGCAAGAGCAAATTAGTCATACTGGGAAGCTTTTCCATATGGAGGAATATTATTAACCTGGATAGTTGACCAGGGAGTCTTTTTTTTTTTTAATGTAAAATAACAGTATTTTTTTGTTTCATCTCCATAATCATCAACATGGATTGGGATAAAATTAGTAATTTCAGAAAAGGCATTGCCATAGACTCTTTGGGACTAATACAAGAATAGCAGTGAAAACTTATTTATTATATGTTATCAGCCTATAGAGGAAGGAAATTAGATGAAAAATAAAATATATTCTAATACCATAGCACATTGATGTGAATACCCAGGACCCTTTTAAAATTAAGGGATTTTTCCCATACAAGGATTTAAGGTAAATTTGCTATCTGCTTATTTTAAAGTGTGTTGCAACAAATTATTCTTATAGAAGCTGTTTTGGATGTAAATAATAGCTGCGCATAATGCATTACACGTCACACTTTTTTGTGAATGAAATCACTGTTCAAAACCTTAAACCACCACCCTCACCCTTTACACACTAAGGCTATATTTAATTATGAGTGTTCTAAGGCATTTTAATTATTTTAATCTATGATGATAATAGATTCTTTCTGTACCTTATAACAAATTCATTTATGTAGCAGACCTCCACTTAGTTCACTAGCAACTGCATCTCCATTTCCAGGGTTGCTAGACATATTCTTAAATATGTGTAAAACTCCCATTAATTCTTTGCTGAATTAAAATATTTTTCTCTTTTCAGAGCCTTAATTAGAGGCTTATATCCCCATTTATGGCATCATTTACCAACCACTTAGCTCTAATTTTTGTGTAATTTAGACAGGGCTCTATTGCTTTGTACTTTTATTTAAATTATATAAAATCATTATAAGAGGGGAAAAGTCATCCCCAGGAAAGATTGCATCAATATTAGGTAAATAACTCAGAAAGAAATGCACTCAACTTCCCACATGTTATAGGTCCTTCCTCCCTATGGATTTAAATAATTTTTCTGAAATGAGAAGTCTCAGAGGAAGACAGTTCCAGGCTTCAATTCAACTATCACTGTACAAAATAAAAATTGTTGACAAAATTAACAAGACCATATACCTTCATCATACACTGGAAAGGGAGGCCATGCTAATATGGGTATTTTAATTTAAATTATGAGTATTCTATTTACCCAGTGTCTTCACCACAGTCTGAAGAAAGATCACATATGCTAATAAAAAAGCATCAAAGGCCATTCCACTAAAATGGTGTGGGTGATGAAGGAGTACAAAATAGTACAATAATTATACAAACTGTTATATTAAGTTCTGGAAAATGTTGTAATTTCAACATCCTTAATTGAACAGTTCTGTTCTAAATGTCATTTTGATGCTAATAAAAAGCATGCATATTTTGTCCTCCCGCAAAGTTTTTTAAATGAGTAACTTTTCTAAAGGTAATGCTTTCTGGAGTTTTCTTCCAAAGATCACTTCCTGTTTTGCTTAGGTTCATTGTGTTCCTTTTCAATAAACTTTGACATCAAATGTTCTTTTCTTTGGAAGCAATTCATGTTAGGATGATTCAGAGAAGAAATATATGCAGAATCCCAAATGAAGGATGTCTCCAAATATTGGGCTTAATTCTGAAATTATGCATATGTGTATGTACATGTCAGTGGTAAATTATTTTCTCCCTTTTCTTCCTGTGTCCTTTGTAAGCTCCCTTTTCCCTGCCTTTTCTAATGGTAAGGTTAGTAGAATGTAATGGGTACCTGTACTAGGCTGGCATTTGGTAGCGCTCTTGACTCACCACTGCAGATCCCAGAAGATGCATAAGAGTTGGAGGTGCACCACTGACAACGCCCGAAGTGCCAACAGTAAACTGAAACCACAGCTAGCCCCTGTTACTGCCAGGGAGTCACCTGCTACTTCTTACCAAAGGGGACATTACTGACATTGATCCATGGCTGCTCCTGACAGAGCAATGGCTAAGAAAATTCTCAGGCTCTAACCACCATCCTTTTCTGAGCCAAACTTCTTTGTCCTCTGACCACTCCTGTCTTTGAAGTGCTTCGCCACATGAAGGCTGTCCCTGGTGTGCCTAGTCTATACCCCCAGGAAGGTTCCATTCCCACATCCTCTCACCAGCACCCAGCCATTGTGTGATGAGGGTGAAAATTAATTTTAATTCCAGCCTATGAAAAACATAATTAGCTAGGGGAATCTGCTGCCAGAATAAATGATGCCCCTCATTTCCATAGGCAAATGGAGTTTTTTAATTACTCACCACTTTGCATTGAAATCTATTTGTATGGGTAATTAGAGCTGCCAGCGTGCCGTTCTATGACACTCCCCCATTTTCCATTCCTTTGCTGATTCTTCATCCATCCGTTCAAATTCAGAATCTTCTCTCATGGGTCATCTGCCTCTCATGGGTCCAGGAGAGTCCCGGAGAGCTGAAAGAACTGGGGGCCTTGTCTGCAAGCCCAGTGCCTCTGATGAATCCCCAGAGGCCATGTGTAGCATTTGCTGTTAAGCACGTAAAGTCCTAGAAAAGTTCTGACAGGGAGCTGACAAGTAACCTATACAATGGCTTTTTCTTTCTTAAATATGATACTTTCTCCGAAGGGTGGTGATCTTGGGACAGTCTGGAAAGAATGGTTGTAGCAATATGGCACACTTTGAAAAACTGAATTACATCAATAAATAGGGGTCAGGAATGCCCACTCTAAATATGAAATCTTTTGTGACCTTGAATAGATCACTAACCCTCTCTGAGTCTCTTTTCCTTTATCTGTAAGATGAGAAGTTTGTTCTAAGTTATTGGATTCTTTGGTTTAGAATCTCTTAAGCTCATGGAGATGGTGATTCACCCACATTCCAGCAGGTTAGCAGGGCACCCTTTTAGGTCTAAACATTCACAAAAACCTAAAGGAAATGCTATTTTGCATAACAGGGGTGGGGGGGTGGCATTTGAACATGTCAAAAGAACTGATATGGGCTGAAAATATAAACTGATTTCCTTGATGTTTCTGTCGATGAGGATAGAAGGTCCTTGTTCCGTTATCAATAGGAAGTCAGGTGCCTGAGGATGCTTTCCGCAGCCGGGTCTTCCGGTTGCCTGGTCGCAAACAGGTTACTGAGCCGGGTGAGACTTGGGAGACAGATAAGTACACATGAGCCTTGCTGATGCTCATGGCGCCTTTCCTCCCTTCCACCTGTAAATGTGCACTACTAGAAGATCTTGTTGAGAAGCCTTTCTCCCCCATTCCCACTTTCTTCCTTGGGAAGCACTAACAAACAGGGAAGCACCTGCCGAGCTGGTGGGGAGGGAAAGTGATGAAGCCTGGCCTCTGGATATTCAAGTTTAACAATCTCAAGCCATCTACATAACCTCTTGAGTGTGCCACCTTCTGGCTATCAGCAGGTACAGATTAAGCAGCAATTACATTCTAATGTTGGGACTGCACTCATAAAATGTAAATAACTGGTCTTCTATTAAATATGAAAAACAGGAGGTAAAAACTAGAAAGTTAAATCTAGCTCAAGGCCAGTATGCAACCATATGATTTACATTGTGAGTATAAACCAAAGGTTTCTTGGCATTCAGCTGGAGCCACCGGGCAGACCCACCAACAGCCCCTAATGTATGTGCTAATAAGCAGAATGCCATGACATTCATTGCACTGTTCACATTATTACCAATGGCTGTCCAGGTGTCTGGCTGGGATGTACTTTAAAAGAGCTATTTAGGGTCATTCTCCCAAAGGTCACAAGCTGTCTTGATATGGAGGCTGAGTCTACACTGGCATAGTCAAATGGAAATTTGACAACAAAAGTCCTTCAAATGAACACAGATCAGAAGCCAGATTTGCTGCATTTGAATCCGGGCTCCACCCCTTGGGCAGTTGCTGTCTGTTTCTTCAGGGGCCATCTCTAGAAGCAGGCTAACAGTAGCACCTGCCTCCAGGAGATTGGTGAGCACCATGAGTTCCTGGGTGTGACGAGTTTAAGCAACGCCCACTCCCTAACATTTCAGTGCTTGTTCTTTTAAATTGTTATCATTGACATCACTGATGGTACTGTTATTACTGCTGCTACTAGACTGGGAAGGAGTGGATGGGCTTAGCTCATGTTGCCACTTACAATATGTTTAAGGAAACTTGCTAGATCTTAAAATTCTCATTCATAAAATACTGTGACTTTATTAGTCTATGGGTACCACACTGTTCAGCATTTGGATGCTCCAGCTGAAATATAAGGGGAATGTTTTTGACATGAAAACTCTATATAAATATGCCACTGCTCTAGTTTACTAAATACACATCACAGTCACCTCATGTTTCATATCGAAAGAACAACAACAAAAAAAATCGTTTACTTAGAGTTACATTCTTGGAAAGGGTCAGGAGATCAAAGTGTATTTCTTTATATCAAAATAACTTGTGGTAGAAGTCACTGTCTTTGGAGGAATTATATTTCCTTAGACCTTAATTCTTCCTAACAGCTCTGTTACCAATTTTATTAAGTATTAAAAACCAAAGCTGTGATCTCCAAAATTATGCAGAATTAGGTACCCTGTAAATCCTCACTTTCAAAGCTGGGGTTGTATTTCTGAAAAATATGCTTTTTTAATTAAAACTTGTAATAAAGTGAGGAAAAGTAGAATGAAGAAAATATATATGTATATGTATACACACACACACGGTACATGTTACAGAATGTACCATTATTCTGAATATTGCCAACAATCTATTTAGCATAGTAAATAAGAACTTACAGTGTTTTCTTATTGCCACAGATAGAAGAGGCTAATGAAAACCTGCAAGATGATGAAGATACAGTTGCAGATTCCACATTCCAGAGCCACACCATAGGTAAAAATTCATGTCTTCATACATGTTTAACTGAGATATTTTCTAAATAGGACCTTCCTTTAGACACGGTGTGCCCCTGAAGAGCATTTCTTATGGCCCCCTCTGTCAGGACTGGGTCTTAACCTCTCATACATGATTATCTTTATTTTCTTAGACATTGGAAGTTACCACGTAGTAAGTGAGTCAAAGCAGAACCTATGAAGAAAACATAGGTGTTTGCAAAGGAATGCCAGGTAGATTGATGAGAAGTAAGTACTTGTCAATATAAAATGAACATGATACTGAGTGTAAATAATTTCTCTCTGAGGAGGTCAACTTTGAATGGATCTAGGTTCTATAATTGTCTCAGGAAGCACTTTGTGCAACCACTGTTGGTGAGAAATGTTGGGGGGTGGTTTTCTTAAATTGAGTGTTTTTTTCTAATTGAATATGTTTTACACATAGAATGAAGTAGATTAGGTAGATATAGCTTGCAAAAATCTTGAACTCATTTTCTTCATCATTTCTGTCAAAACCCTGATTATAGAGAGTCTTGTCTCTGAAATAAGTTTGGCTTGCAGGCTATTTCTTAAAACTGTTCATAAGCCTAGATTGAAGGAACTCAGGTTCCCAGCACAAAGGGACTTTGCTGACCTGTTTCTGGCAGCTGGGAGGCAGCTGGTGGTGGAGTAGCTGTCTGTGACTGTGATCCTTGTCAGGAGATAGAAGAGGTGATAACTTGAAGAGCTCTGGGCCCCCTTGCACACTTGCATAATTAGCTGTTCCCCAGGCTCTAAGAATAGCTGTGAATGCTGCTTATTTAGATCTATACAGGATATCAAGGCATGATGGAATCAATTCTTCAAATCACATGTGGCTGTAGTCGATGATACTGAATACCATGATCTAGAGCATGACAGCCCCACAGATTTCTGATTCCTGGTATAATCAGTACCTACTGCTCTTGTCCTTACACCGGAGCACCTTAGCTACGAACTCCAGTGCTTCGCGCTCTCGGCACCATGCTGGTACCCTTCATAGCTCATTTTCTAGGCATACCCAGCAGTCTTCTGCACACTGTAATTTGTAATTTATCTCAGAGAGTTCTTGTGCCCCCACAGCTTAATGAGACTGGCACACCACTATTATTCTTTTCATTTGTAATTGGGAATACAAAAATCTTAACAAACAGCTGAATGAGTGCAGTCTGAATGAGATTATCATTCCCAAAAGACATCCTGTGTTATAGTTGTCATTGTAAAATGCTTAAATTGGTATCAGTTCTGTGTAGTTAGCCAATATTCAAGTTAAATATTGTTTAACAACCTTCAGGCGTGACACTATGTAAAGCCTCACTGAGTCATCATTTTTTCATAATGAGGATTCCTGGGCCTGTAAAATAACATGCAGAGTTAGAGGCTTTATATTAGAATATTTTTCAAGGAACTACAATAATCTTGTGCTTTCTAATAACCTAAAAATTCTTTAGAACTGCATTGTTCAGCATGATAGCCCATAGCCACAGGTGATTTCAGATTCAATTTAAATTAAGTAAAACTACACTACGTAAAATTAAAAATTCCATTCCTCAATTGCACTAGCCACATTTCAAGTACTCAATGGCCACATATCCTCAACGCTATGTATGGACATTTCCATCATCACACCAAGTTCTGTTGGCAAGCTCTGCTTTGGATTACTCGCATGGAAGTAAATTTGGGCCATGTTCTCACAGAGAGCTGACTTGAGCTTAACACAACTGGAATCTCATCTCCGGAAACCAGTGGAGAACTCTGAGAAGGCTCCAAGTTATGACAGCGGCGACAAAGCTGCCTCACCCTTGCTGGAGCAAAGGGTCATTTACTCACCCTGTGTGCGGACCAGACTGAAGGCAGGCATGAGAGAGGTGCAGCAGCCCAACAGTGTTGTCAGAAGCTCTGACTCTTTGTTCTCATGCTTGTTGCTTCTGGTTGCAAATTGATTCCTGCCACTCTCGGCAACCAATCTACATCCCAAAACACAAAACATAAGGGAGAGTGAAAGCTCCTTCACTGTCCCCCCACAGACTCCGGAGGCCTTATGTGTCATCTGTCATCAGTGAGGACCCAATCATAAAACCAATGCTAGCTGCAGATGATGCTGGGAAAACCATCATGTTGCTTTCCAGCCTCAGTTGCACAAGGTAGCAGGGAGAAGGGTGCTGAGAGTATTCCCTGGGTTAGCCAATCAGGAAGACCACCACAGAAACTTTTAAAAAGTTTGATGATTTCAAGACTAAATGAGACTCAGCAAGCCAAACTGCCAAACTGTTACTTACTTTTATTCCACCAGAAGAAGTGAGAATATATTTTTAGCACTCCGATAATCCCAATGTTCTTCATTTTATCTAGACTTAAGTGCTGTCACATATCCTTGTGATATCTGATAACCATAAAGTATTTCTAATCACAGCAACTGAGCAAATCTAAATATATTCCTCTTCTAACCAAATACCTGCTAATGTCTTTAACAATGAAGAGTAATCAGGAAATTTGTGAATCTGAATGTTTGCATTTCTGTAGTTAAGGATAAGGGTGTTCTTGGCTTAATCACAGTGTTATGAATTAATTACAAGACAAGAAGATATTGTTAACTAAATCTGCTCTACATTGATATCCAAGATTCATGAATTATGTAAAATAATAATAGTTTTTTTTCTTTAAAATTGCCCCAGTAAATGTCAGACTTCTATGTTAGTAAGGAACAAGCAAATGACTAGCTTAGCCTCCTAGAAGGATTAATACAAATGCTCACAAGCACATTTCTAATTATTCTTTCCTGCTATTTCCTGCTAATAGTTTCACCCTACATATCATACTTATTATCCAATAGGATTAAATGATCAGTAGGAATTCAAATAACATTATCTCGTATTAAAAACATCAGCCAGTGATAGCATCAAAAATAACCTCCTAAGTGGAGGCAAGAGACTGAGACATTCCTGAAAAGAAGAGAAAATATCTTTTGGGGAGTTTGAGGAAAAAGCCGAGCAGAATTAAATGATATCCAAAAAAGTCAGAGATGCGTGGTAGACTCTTGGGAAGTGAAGGATACATGTTAGTTGAAGAAAATGTTTTCTCTGCCCCAAGGGCTGGGTGTACTCCAGTCTCTTCTGGAGGGAGAGCACCACCAGAGAGCGTGACACAGCGTGCGGCCCGGCCCTGAGGTCTGCCTTTCTGTGGCTAAGCTCTGCGAGGTTGTTCTGGGGCTCTCCACCACCTCAGGAATTGCCTCTGCTGTCCTCCTCCTATTCCTCCCCAAACTGGCCTAAGCCAGCAGCTAGTCTGTTACTTATGCAGGAGGACCAAAGCTATTCATTAAGAGCTCCTTTTGACTTACTTAAGGGACCACACACCAGGTGATTGTCATTCCTCATTCCTTGTTCTCCTAAACTGAGCTAGCTCATCTGGTAAACTAACTACTGTCAGGGCAGTAATACGTAGGTCAAACACGTACTTTTTCAGGTCATATATCTGCATTTCAACAAGGACTTAAGAAAGTTACCTCTACTGAAGAGGAAGTCTTGGGAGCTGAAGTTTCAGGCGTTTGTATTACCAGTTTGAGCAAATTAGAGGGCGAGAAGGGAAGGACAGTAATCGACCAACTTCAGACGGTGAATAGCACAAGAAGCAGAGCGGTGGGATGGGGAGGAGGGAGGAAGAGTTATTTTATCATATAACCCTGACCTTTGAGAAGTGGCCTACCTGCAGGCAGAAAGGTGAGACAAAGCTGTGACGAGCCTAGCAGAAAAGATGTGGGTCACCAGCTCCAAGGGCCATTTTCCCTCTAAAACGCATGGACCTTGTTCTTGCAACCTTTTCTCATCTAATCATAAAGCATCTAATCCACGGGAGTAATGTGCGCAGCCTGGGCTTTGGTAGAGGCCGAAGGCATTAACGAGTCATGGAATACATTGTTATTGTCAGGGAATCTGTGCGTCAGATCCCAGGGAAAACAAGCAAATGCAGCAGCTTCTTCACCCAGCAGAGCAGAGAAGGTCTGGCGCAGCGTCAGAAACAGAGTGTCAAGCCTGGTGCGGCTCTGATTCTTTAGGAGAGAAGTAGAAGGTCTCACAGATTCCTGAACAAAGTACTTCAGTTACATGGAAAGCAAGAACCCAGAAGCTTCTCTCATCTGAATGGAAGGACTTCTGGAACCTACTTTATTGTATTAAAGCCCTAATGTAATATGGTCAGCAGTTGTTATCCATACATGAGTTATACAGTTTGAGTTATCCAGACCATTATTCTCAAATCCAAGTTAGTTAATAATTAACTAATCATTAATACCAGTAGGATTAATTTCAAATTGGGAATGAAAGAAACCCCAAAGTTCAGTGGTTAAATAAGAATAGAAATCTCTTTGTGGCACATGTAACAGTCCAGAGGGAAGTGGTCCAGGCTGGCAGGACAATGCCAGGCTGCTCCTGTGTTGTCCCTCTGCTTCATACAGTCTCCATTCCCAGGCTCACCTCATGGGCCAAGATTGCTGCCAAAACACCATTCCTTTGGTCTGCTTCCCAGCCAGTGGGAGGGAGGAAGGAATGAGGAAGGGTATTGTTCATCCCCTTAAGAACACTTTCCAGCATTCAACCCATCCCTTCTGCTAATGGTCCATTGGCAAGTACTTAGTCCCACAGGATGGGAAATATTATTTCATACAGGATGTTATTTATCTAGCAAGAAAACAAAGGAGGTTCTCAACTCTGGAAGAAAGGGAGAATGGACATCAAAGGACGTGAAGCAATCTCAACCTGCTGCCCTCCCCCTACCAAGGTTATCTCCTTGGTAGAACACAAAGAAATGTTCACTGTCGTTTAAGAAAGGCATAGTAAAATATATTACAGAGTTGTTGGGAGAGATATAATTAATTTCAATGACCTAGGCTTCATTTCTGTTTTGCATGCTCTGTATTCCCACTACTCTCTATTTGCACAGTTAACCTTGAGAAGTTTTTTGAGAAAACAAATTGAACTTGGATTAGTTTCCCACCACCGTATTTATGAATAATATATAATTGGTTACCCACAAAGTACATAGAGGCTCAAATAAATCTTCTGTGGAATACAGTGCATGTAGAATTTTCCTTTTTCTAAAATTAAAACTAATAGGGCACCAGGGCTTCCAGTACTGTAGCTGCCAATCAGTTAAAGTCCTTGATAATTATCTGTCTTATTTCAAGAATATTACTAATTATCCCCACTGAGAAAATTTGAAAAAATATAGAAACTTAATGTACAGAGAATGACAATCATATTAAAAATAAAATTAAAGCATATCTCAGAAAGTTGACCAGACTTTCACAGTGTTTTGGGCGAAAGGCTATTTGAGTCAAATGTCACATTTTGAACAGTGTGCTGGCATATTTAGGCTTAATTGTAGAAAGAGTGAGCTATCATTGATGATCAAAACAAGATGTGAGTGGGAAGTACAAATGTTCTCAATAACAACTTTGATAGATAATGTTCTGTCGACTGCTAACAGACTGGCACTGAACAGAAAACTGCTTAGATAATAATGCCTATGGATGAGGAATAAGATGGAGTCATTTTACATAATTTGGTTCTCATATTAAGACTTCCCAGGATGATGATATTTCTGTACTTCCAAACATTCAAAATGACATCTAAAGAGGTACTATAGAGTAATAGCTTTGGCAAGGAAATTTCCAGTGTGGCTGCAGTGCGTTCACTCATTTATAACCGCAAGGGACAAACTCCAAAGAGGGAGCTTTGCATCTGGCATTCTGAAATATAAATTCCACCTGTCACGAAGATAGACTCATGGAAACAGGACCATGTGGTTCCTCTGACCAGTGTTAATCTCCCCCCACTGAGTATCCACAGTGTAGCAAGCCCTGCCCTTGGAGCACTGCATGTCATCCTCCTTGTTGCTCATTTCTTTGGAACTGGTTCTCTGTTTTTGTCAGTCTGTCAGCTTGGTTCTTGTGCCAGAGATAGTCGTGAGGTAAGGCTCTGGTGGAGAGTCTGTATTTGGGAGCACACTAAATCCTAGTCTGTGACTCCTCTGTTCCTCCGTTTTTACCCTGGAAAGAAAGAGCATTATAGACGTAAAGAGTTGAAAGCATGGCCTCATTACTCCTATAAAGCATTTTCTCCTATAGATTGCACCAGGCATTTGAGTTCTGTTTAGTTCAACAAGCCTACACTGAGCATCTCCTACAAGCCACACCCTTCGTTAGATGCTGGGGATATGGAAATAATAAGACACAGTACCTGCGCTCTGTAAACTTCAGTCTAATATGAAGCAAACAGATCATTCTGATACAGTGTGATCACAGATAAGTTAGAGGTGTGTTCTGCATACATATGAGTGCACAGAGCTGGGTGTGGAGCCCAGCTTTGGTGAAGCTGGGAGTGTTGGTTTTCACCCACAAGGATAAGAGAAGATAAGTAACATGTTGAAGTTTAAGAGCATCTGCCATTTATACCAGTGGTTCCCAAACTTTGCTTCACATCAGAATCCCTTGGGAAGCCTCTAGAATTGCTGATGCCCGGGTCACCCCATAACACCGCATAAGAATTAAATCACATGGTTTAGGCATGGGTGCCAAGAATAAGTATTTTTTAAAGATGCCCAGTTGATTCCAATACGAAGCAAAGTTGGGGAACCATTGTTCTAAGGCATAGGATTTCCTCAGCAAAGGGGAGAGAGATGTCCTTCAACGCAAGGGACAGCAGAGCAGAGTCCTTGAGGTAAGAATGGGGTGCCCTGTGGGTGAGGGGAGTCACTGACAGACCAGCTTGGCCAGAGTGGAAGCTAAATTTTGAGGAAAAGGTACGTACAGATAGAGTTTGTTTTGTAGGATGGGAACAGATGAAGACCTTGAAACCCAAGGTTAGATATATGAACTTTATCTACAGGCAATACACAAACAGTGAGGACTTTTAAAATAATACCAGCATGATAAGTGGTTGTCCAGTCACTATGATGTTCACATTTAGATTTTTAATATAAAAACACATTGTTATTTTCTCTCTTTTGCCTGGGACCAATCAAATGAGCTAGTCACCGTACCATTTCCTCACGCATGGTGTGCTGTGATGAATCCAGAAATATTTAAAGGTTTCCAAAGAGCTTCCTGCCCCAGAAGATCTCTACCTGCAGCCTATCAGAGTGCATCTGAATTTCCAACCCATTGGTAACTCCTTTAGTTAAAGGTCCTCAAGTTGCCTGTTATGTAATATACCTGGTCTCAGAAAGGGGACACGCTGAGTACCACTGCCTGCTACATGCAGTGTGTCCATTGGGTTGGCGCCAGCAGGACTCTAAAGGAAAGAGTGGTGAGGCTGGTGCATTCTCCTGCCAGGGAACTGAGAAGCACAAGAAGGGATGGTTTAACATTTAGGAAAGAGGAGGGTGGTGGCTTCAGATGGGGAGCTCAGCTTCCAGGAGCAGAGGCAGGACGCATGGAGCTTTGGGGGGGTGGCATAAATTAACCCAGGTGCCAGAAGGGGAAGGGCTCACTGAACAGGTAATGGGTGGACGCATTATGTACGTTTACCTTTGTTCCCACTTTATCCCAAGGTTTGTTGCTATATAGTACAAGGTCGGAAAATCTGAAATAGCTATCCAAAGACTTCTTTTTTGTACAGTTCCTTCAATTTCTTAAAAGGCAACTAATTTTACTTAAAGTAAATATAAGAAAGTGTGTGACTTTCAAGGGTGCAGTAAGGAATAGGTGGAGGTCAAAACAAAGTCAAATAGCAAGAGTACTTCAGCCCCTGAACCAGAAAGCAGCCCCCTGTGACAGAAAATTCTGAAGGAAGACGATGACATATATTATGCTAATATCTACTCTTTGTTAAGAGTTTTCTATATGCTGGGCACTGGCCAGAGTGTTTCATGTATGTTGCCTTGTTTTATCCTCACATTGACCCTGCAAGTCAGGGACTGTGGTCACCGTTTGAGATGAGGAAATGGATATCCTGAAAGCTTATGTACTTTGCTCAACAATATGGCTAATGTGGATTAGAGCCAGCATCCAAACCCAGCTTAGTCCATACCTGTGGAGTAAAGTTAAATAACACCCCCAAGAGTGCTAAATGATGACTAGGTACTTTTCTTGGTCACCTTGTAGGTGTCAGAGACCAAGGATCCCTTTAGTGGATTGACCAGGAGTTGCGGTTCACATAAGCTGCTGGGTCCATGAGTGAGACAGGCTGCACTTGACACGAACATGCATGTATTATATGAGTGATGGGAGTTTTGAAGAATGGAGAGAATACAGCCCATCCAGGGGAGCAGCTACTTGTCAGTTCCCGTTGTCACCATGGAATAAGCTTGGCCTGATCTAGCCAAGGCTTTCCATTTTTCACCAGAAGCCAAAAAATCTAGATTTTTCTGTGACATATGATACACTTAACAAGTGGGCACAGTTTTAAAAATGAATCTTCAGAGACTTCCTTTTATCTGGAAGTATTTCAAATTAGAATTTCAAAATCCTGTCACAGAATGCCACATCTAAAAGTATAGAATAGAATATAAATATATACATATTATTTTTAGATGCATGGTTGCGCTGCAGACAAAGAATTCATCAGAGGTTGGGGAGAGCAAGAAAGCTTGAATCCATAGGATTCAGAGTAGTATAGCAGCGTTTGCCCATGGGATATTTGTTTATCTCTGGTGACCTAGAACCAGGGTGACCACTGTCCTAGCATATGCCTGGGGCATTCTTGTGTTGGCATTGAACGTCCTGCCTCCTAGGGAACCCCTTGGACCTGGATGGACTGAGACAGTTCCTCCCCCAATGTGGTGCCTGGTCTTCAGGTGCTAAACTGTTGACATATGAAAGTCTAGGACCTGAGCAGGGTGAGATGTAAGATCAAAAACATCCCTTCCCCACCCAGCATAAAGCTGCACTTTATTAAAAAAGAGCAATGGTGACAAACCCACTCTGCTGAGGAAGGCTGTGGAGATAAGCTCCTCACTCAGCCTCGACTCAGTCTAACTCTAGCTTGAAAAAAAAGTGTTTTTAAAATATCCCCTCTGAAGATTCTGAATCATTAGCTCACACTCATGTGGATCAGGGAATTAATTCACTCTGTCTTTGTTTCCCTAAACCCCAGCTTGAAATTTTTATGTGGTCCAAATTATGTCTTTAAATACTCCAGATGAACTGGGAAAGGGAACAGATGAAGCAAGAATGGCAGAACATTAATGTTTTTGAGGCTGGGCAGTGGGTATATGAGGATACATTACAGTGCTTGAGAAAATTTGAAATGTATCATAATGAAAAGATTTTTGATTAATAGTACTCTCAGGAATCTGGCAGAACCCAGCTCAAATCCTCTCCCAAGTCTCCCACTCTAAACTTTACATACATATAAAATTCTAAGGAAAATAACTCACAATAGAAAATTACTAAAAATATGAGGAGGAAATGACTTTGTTAGTGAGTGTCAGAAAAAACAAACTATTGAATGCAAAGACTGCAGACTTGAGGATTAGCCAATAAAGAATATAAAATAAAGATATTGAATGTCCTTAAGCAAAAATGGAAATGAAAGTTAATGAAGGAACAAACAAGTAGTCAAATTTCCAAAAAAGGACATAATAGAACTTCAAAAAATATTATAACTTATTAGTTACTGTTTATCACCACTGAAGAGAGAATTACTGAACTGGAAGATAGAATTTTAAAAATTACAGAAAAGGTGTCAAAGAGAACTAAAGCAATAAATAATATGAATGAGAGTTTAAAATACAGCAAGTAAAAGGTGATAAAATCCACATACATCTATTTGTAGCTCCTAAAGGAGAGAATAGAATGAACAAGTCAAACACAATATTTAAAGAGTTAATGTCTGAGAAATTTGCAGAATTGAAGAAAATAACCAACTCTCAGATTCAGGAAGCAAAATTAGTTCCAAGCAAGATAAATAAAAGGAAATCTACACTTAAGGATAGTGATTTTTATTTCCTTTGATTATATACCTATACATGGGATTGTGGGATCATATGATAGTTCTATTTAGAAATAAAATCATTACTTCAAAAAGAGAGCTGCACCACATGTTCACTGCAGCATTATTTACAGTAGCCAAGATGTGGGAACAACTCAAGTGTGTGTCAACAGATGATGAATAAAGAAATTGTTCACTTTTATTTGTATAATCTTACCATTCTGGCCCTCAGTTTCACTCTTTATACAGATAGAATCATATTGTAAGTATTTACTACATTCGGCTTTTTTCAATCAATATTGCTTTTGCAGTGAATCTGTGATGGTACATGGAGCTGCCGTTCACTCATGTTCACTGCTGTTTAGTATTCCATAGCATATATATAGTTCAAATTATATTTATCCTAACAACTGTTGGTGAACATTTGGGTTGTTTTCCATTTTCGCTGTTATGACAGTGTTGCTGTGGTCTCTGTGGTATATATTCCCTGATAGTACTTGCCAGGGGTTTTTCTAGGGCAATGCCATACAAACTTTTTTGACTAGTATCCACAGTAATAAATTTTATGTCATAAACCAATACACCTCTAAATGTTTACCTATACATAAATGTAGTCAAAATGCACATTTAATACAAAAACAAAAATACACAGGAAATTAAGGAGTAACATGAAATTTAACAGTGGCGATGCCTTATGGAGGGGTAGCAGCAGAAAGATTTAATCAGAGAGGGGCTCAAGTGTGGCTTAACAACACTGCTTAGATGTTAAGTTCAATTGTGGATATTTTTTAATGATGCTAATGATTTAAACTCTTGTGGGTATATACAGTCTGTACACAATTGTATACTATCTGTGGGCTGCATTCTTCCAAAACAAAACACTGTGTTGCCCTTCTGATCTATGCCATACATCCCCACCCTCTTCCTGCCTACTTTGACCAACTCATTAGTGTCTCCAGAAGAGAGGACCGCAAGAGAAGAGAGAGAGAAAAAGAAAGGGGCACAGCTCTGACCACCAAATAAAATTAGCCACCATCAATTCTGGAGCGCATCAGTTATCAGAGGAGCAAGTTAGAAACAGAGGTTGTGGGAAACTCTTGAATTTTAATTCGTGTATGTTCCACGTGGCCGCTGACAATGCTGCATTGACCTGACACTGTGGATGGGCTGAACTGTCCATGCTTTGAGTGCTGTTAAGGCCAGCAGCTCTTCTTATGTCTGAAAGCAATAAAAACTGGTGACTGAGAAGCAGCAGTGATTAGAAAGAAATAAAAAACGTTGCCAGAGAGAAGCTTGTAACCTTTCAGAAGCCCCAAATCAAGCTTGGAAAGCATCGTGCCTACTGTCAGAACTCAATCATACATACCTAATGAAAAACTAACTCTGTTCAGGTGATCTGCACACTCGGTCCACAGGGGTTCCCAGTGATGTCCGGCACATTTGAGGAAATACCTGAGCTTAAGAGAGGTGTCAAGTGCTAGAATGACAGATCAGGTTAGGGCTCAGGCAAAGTGTGGAGATTGACTGGTGTGATGAAACATTTGACTGAGGAAAATAAAGGGCGATGGTAGTCTTGGGAACAGGGTGCCCTTAACTTGAACGAATTCTTATTCAGGAGGTCTGATAGAGAAAAAGAGAATGGAATGAAGAGAAAGGAAAACATCTCAATAAAATTGTTACCACCTGAAGCTGATCTGGTCACTTTTTAGTAAGTCATAGACATGCAACCAGGGCTCAGTTGCATTACAAGAGAAACCCTCATTTTAGAAAATGGTAGTGTCTGAAAAAATAATTTACCAATGTCACTTAATTTCTTTCATCAGCCCATTGATGGAATTTGAGAAGAGTCATTTAGCAATCATTCAGTGGTGCAGTGCCTCTCTACTCATTTTGCACACAATCAGATAAAACAATGATGTTCGCTTTATCTTTGCTTTGCTACCCTGGTGCAGCTAAAAGCTTTTCAGAAAGCAGAGAGAACAACCTGAGAGGTTACCGGGTTATGAAACATTGTAACAGCCAAGCCAGTAGCATTGAATCAATTTCCAATATGTTTCTTATGTAGCTAAAACCTGTACTCTGGAGATGATGTTGTTTGATTATAAAAGCAGGAGGAATTTGAAGAGAGACTTTCATGCCACCTTGATAAACAGTCTCTGCCTGAAACTCGATTGTGTCAACTCCCAAATGGAAGGGAAATATGCTTTAAAGGTGACTTTCTGCCCATTTGAAACTCAGCCATGTGTTCTCCCTTCAGAGCACATTTGGAAGGAATCCTATGTGTATAAGAGCACATTTGGAGTAGGTGTCAGCTGCTTCCGAATGAGTGGATTGCATTTCCAAAGATGGTATTTCCCCTCACCACTGACCTGCCCATCAAAATGTTTCCCTGGTGTCAAAAGTATTTGTGTATAATTCCACTTTAAAAACAGGAGGTCTCTTTCCTATGTAACTCATTGTTTAAAAAATAAAAGTGCTTCTCATATGCTGGGTTAAAATTGAATCTGGTTTTTAAAAAGAGAAAAGTGATGAGCAGGCAGTATACTGAGGAAATGAATGGGGTGGAGGTCCAGGGTCCAGTTTTGGATTTTAGGACTTAGTGCAAAAAGCTGCATCTCTCTGGTTCCTCAGTCATGAGATGGAGGACTTACTCTAGATATTCTAATATGTTCTTTTCTGGCCCAAACTTCTCACATTCTGAGGGAGTGGAGAAGTGGGGGCACACCAGAACTTCAAAATGCCTGTCCCTGTCAAGTTCTCAGATTCCCATGAGTCTGTGGAAAGACAGGAGTTTCAACCACAGGATGCGAGTAAGCTAGAAAAGGTGTAAAGCTTATCAAGAGATTTTGGGGCAGGACTTAGACATCGCCCATAGTGCAATGTCACTGCCGGGTGTCTGCTTGGAGCTGTGCATCTTTGAGAGTGCTTCTCCTGACCCCTCAGCAGTCTCCCAGCCTGGGGTTTGCAGTCACCTAGGCCTATGCTCCAGGTCCCCTTTGCCACCTAACAGAGCTACAGTCCTAAGTAAGCTTCTGAACCTCTCTAAGCCTCCGTTTCCTCACCTGCCAAAGGGAGATAGATAATAGCAAGACCTGCTTTGAAGTACTGTTCAGAGCATTAAGTGGAGCTTCTGCATGTGAGTGATTGACACCATGTCAGGTGCAAGCTCGAGCTCACTGTTGGTCTTCATTGTTGTTGCGGCTATTAAGGGTATGCATGAAGTATAGGAAGCTATGGATTTCATCTTTCTGTCTTTTTTCTTTTAAGTTATACTCACAGCCATGATTTATTACAGTGAAAGAATGTAAAGCAAAACTGGCAAAGGAACAGGTGCAGGGGGTGATGTCAGGGGATGATCAGGCTTCCGAGACTTCTCTTCCAGTAGAGGCACAGGGCACGCTGAACGCCCCCAGCAACACCTGGGAAACGGGATCTACCTGAGAAGCTCATTGGAGACCTCAGAGCCCAGGGCTTTTCCTGGGGGCTGCTCACACAGGCCCCATCTTGCTTAGCACTTGGGAAAATTCCAGATTCCCGGAAGGAACATAAGGGAAGTAGGCATTCAGCATAAATCACATGGTTTGCAGGAACAATTCAGGCACAGTGAGCCACTCTCATCAGTTAGGTGGTGGGAAGCCTCTCAAAATCCAGGTTTCCAGGTGCCAGTGAAGGGCCCCCTTGGAAGCATGCCTTCCTAAGGGAGAGCATTCTCAGGCCTGTTACAGTAGCTTGTTTTATGCATGATCAATCACCTTGGCCATTGTCCAGATCATCTTTACAGCAAAACTACTATCAGTAGGACTCCATACAGCAGGGTGAGACTAAACTGTAGTGTTGACTTCAGTTCCCTTTCTGGGTTCTCAACCACAAGCTGCTGACAGGACTCATGTTGTAGACTAACATGCCTTAAGGATGAAAAGATTTGGTCTTAGGAGTTCCCAGCCATAAGTCTCACACTTGGAGAGGAAGTTCTAAGATGGCTTTCTGTTTCTCCAGCCAGTTCTCAAGTGTTGCATTTCCTGCATACTGTACATGGTTCTCAAACACAACTGCCAGCCCTGGCAGCACCCCACTGAACCTGCTCCTAACCCACTGCCTTCCACCTTCTTCCTCCCATAGTGTCCTCCTACACTGCTGTTGTACCCAGTTGGTAAATTCCGGTCTGCAAGAAAGGGATAATGGGAAAAACCTATTGCTTCTTCCCAGGCAGGGGTGAATCACTTTCATGTTCTGGTATTCAAACCTCAAGACACAGCCATAAACCGAGTTCAGTCAGTTAGTAATTATTTTTTAGGCTTTGACTCCATCACAGGCATTGTGCTGGTCTATAGGGATATAAAAATTGAGAATACATGGGCTCTGGATTTGATAAGCTGAACTCATTCTGAACCAGAATCCTTATTTACATCTTTTTCTTAAATTTTAGTTGAAGACTGGCTCCCTCAAATATCTTGCCTCATTACTGGACTCTACAAAAAGGTCAATTTCCCTAACCTGTTTCTCAAAAAGTTTGTTGGACATTATTTTTTAAAAACTTGATGGCTATAAATAATCCAGTCCTCATAAATAATCAAGAACTTAGATGCCTTAATAGTTCCTAAAGTATGTGAACTTATTCTTCTTGACATGCTGGCAAAGACAAACAATTTCTTTTGAACAGATGGCCTGCAAAGCCGTTGTTTAAATGTCAACCCCACTGCTGTTTATTGCCCTATTTCTTCCGAGAGATATTTGCATGTTGGATTCACCTGGGTACTTGGTCTGTGATGCTAAGAAGTTAGGAAATTTAGTTGGATGTGACTTCCTTATAAAGCCTTTTAGATATTACAGGATGGCATGGTAATGACAGATGATAGAACCATGATATTACTTCTAGTGGCTATTAAAGCCATGTGCATTATTGTTTCTTTTTTTTTTTTTGAACAGTAGGATGGCTTTTGTCAATTATTTATGCTGTTTTTCAGGATTTTAATGACACATTGCCATAGTCAAGTTTGGGGTCTCCCAGAAGTAGACCTGGTGAAAAGATTCCAGGACAAGTGAAATAATCAGGAAGTATAGCAAAGACCAATAGAAGAAGCCAGACAGGGAAAGGAGACCAGCTAACAAAAGGCTTGATATCATGCCAGCTACCACTAGGATGTAATTTGCATAGTGCAGTGCAAAAATAAAACTCAGTGCCCTTGTTTAAAAGTTATTGAGCATCTCAAGATGGCATTAGCAGAGCAGGAGGTCACCCATACATGCTGCCATCCCGGGCTACCATTGTGGGTGACAGAAACTTAGCCCCAGAAAACTCTAGGGGATACATGGGTTCTAGACTTGATGAGGATAGAGCCTTTCCTAAGTGAGGATAGAGGATAGGGGACAGAGCCCAAGTCTGAGCTCTCTCACCTGAAAGCAAGGAGCTGGGTATTCCTCACTACCTCCCATCACTGACTGGTGGAGGCCTGCCCCTGGGACGTCACCTCCAGGCAGAGATGCAGATACCGGCAATTGGAAGTTCACCAGGGTTGCAAGTCCCCAGGAAGGGGGATGCTCCAGTAGCTCTGTCCAGCATGCTTTGCAAATACCAGTAAATCCCCTACTCCCAAGCCAGCAACAAGTGTCATGAAAAGTAAGCAGCCTTCTTGAGGGCACACCTACTCAAGTTCCCTCTCTTAAAAGTAACGTCCCCTTGGGTCCACCTGCTTCTCAGCCAGCTCTTTAAAAACCAAGATACCCATAATTTTCTTTGTGTGGAGTTCCACCATACTCTTTTAAAAACCTGCAATTTTGAGTTCTTAAAATGCAGGCACAATCATTTTTCAAATATTATGATGCTAGACAAGCTATTTCTTCCCCCAGATGCTTCATTTGCCTCATCTCAGAAGAGGGCTTCGAATCATGCTAGTCTGTTTCTACAAGATTTGAGGAGTCTGCATTAACAAAATATTAGGAAAGCAGTTTTAGAACAATGATTTCATCCCTAAGTAATGGCACTGTGTCTAAGAGCTTTGGGGTGGGGTGGGGGCACTATTAGCTATTAGTGTTTCCATTGAGTTCATCCTTAACAGGCCATCTTGTATGTGTTTATTTGAAGGGGGGTATAACAGTTATGCTTTAATCAGAAAATGCCAGCCCCCATTTGGCTTTAATCCCTGCTGTGTGCCACAAACAGCTCCTTCATTACTGTGATGGTTAATGTTATGTGTCAACTGGATTGGGCCACAATGTGAGATATTTGATCAAACATTATTCTGGATGTTTTTCTGAGGACATTTTTAGATGAGATTAGCATTTAAGTCCTTGGACTGAGAAAGCAGATCGCCCTCCTAACTGTCGTGGGCTGCATCCAATCAGTTGAAGGCCCCAATAGACAAAAAGAGAGTTCTTCCTGCCTGACTGCCTTTGAGCTGGGATGTCAGTATTTTTCTGCCTTTGAGCTTTTGAACTGAAACACTGACTCTTCATTGGTCTTCAGCCTGCCGGTCTTCAGACTGGAGCTACACCATCAGTTGTCCTGGATCTCAGGCCTCAAGCCTCAGACTTGAACTATACCATCTTTCTCCTTGGTCTCCAGCTTTCCATCTCAGCCTGCAGGTCTTGGACCTTGCCGCCCCTCATAACTGCATGAGCCAATTCCTTATAATACACATATACATACACATGCATACACAATATATACATACCCTATTGATTCTGTTTCTCTGCAGAACTGTAACAGTTATGTGTGATTAGATTTTTAACAGGATGGTTAGAATGTCAGCTAGTTAGAGAAAGTTGACCTGTTGCCATCCGTCCAGGTGACTACAGACTTCAGATGGCTTCACCGAGGCCAAGGAAAATGGAGTAGGTACACTTATCCTAGTAACTGGGCAGAGCGTGGGAGACTGCAGACATCAGGGTTTGAGTATCAGGCAGCCCACATCATCACCACTTATATGACAACACAAGTAAGCAGGTGGCCCTTGTGAAACTCCAGTTATTAAAAGCCTTTCAATCTAGTAGTACAGTTTTATGTGAGCAAACAGAGCTACACATTTCTACTTCTACTAAATGTGAAATCAGAACTCCTTCAGATGCCTGTGAGATGCAGACCTCCTCGGGGAGGGGTGTGCCCACTGCAGATGGGCACCTTTCCCAGTGGGATCACAGATTTGAGAGGCCTGTACACGAGGAAGGGCCCATGGCCCTTGGAAATCTGCATGCCTGCACACAGCACATTTATTCATTACATAATAACTTACCCCTGTTAGAGAGAATTTGTGTTTTAAAACAAAGCTTCTCTAAGGGCAAAAATGATGGCATCAGGTATTCATGAGATGCTCTTGCTGCAGGTCAGTGGGAGCTGCTTTCCATGCAGATAACTGTGCTAGCTGCCCAGAATCATGGGTAACAATTAGTGCACTGTGCAGTATGCATGTTGCTCTGCTCTTCAAGGAGACTGGGCTGCCAGGAAACCTGGGTTAAATGGCTTTCTTCACCTCCAACCAGCATGTCTGGGATTTCACAATGGATGGAGTGCTGTGCTGAATTTATGCAAGGTCTCCATTTACAACTTGTGTAGAATGTTGTAATGAAACTGCATGGAGTGAGAAAGCGCCCTTGTTCACCAGCTGTTATAGGAGAAAGTGACACCGTAGAGCACATATGCATGCCTGCTTCTGCTTCCTTAGTTGCACAGGGAACCTTGAATCCAGACAGACTTTGTGTCAAGCATGTGAATGCTGCCAAGTTGAGTGAGGCATCCCAGGATGATGAAGGCTTGGGTGATGATGACTAGGAGCAGACAGAGGCTGTGGGGCACGTGCCTTGCTTCACAATAAGTTGTACCTATTAGTGAGTTTGTATTTACAAGGATAATAAACTCCTTTTCTAGGCTGATGTTCTGCAGGCATATGGAATAGGAGCTAAGATGAATCCTTCAGAAACAGGTGGCTTGAGTATGTGGTTCAGAGCAAAGTTTCTCCTTCCCCCACACATTTAAGCAGATTTAGCTATTAAAATCCTTTCAAGCTCGGGCGTGGTCCATTTTGCTATAATCCTTAGGACCCCACAGAGACCTGGCTCAGCCTCTGCATTATTTCCCTCATATTTTTCCATCTCTGACTCTCTCCGAATCAGCTGGGGAGAGGGAAGGTCTGGGGAGGGTCACAATGTGTCCCGTAGCTTGCTTGCACTTTCCAGAGACATTTTCCGCCTTTATATTCTGAAATCCTCTGACCTCCCCTTGGCTTCCTCCTTAATGCCACCTACAATGCTGTCTGTTGTAGCTTCCCTTTCTACTTCTCCAGCAGGTCTGTATACAAAGAAAATCCCCAAGCCTAGCTCCAGATAGTTCCAGTATTGCCTGTGCCATCATGGTTCCATTCAGCCCCCCCACCGTGGTCACTCTCCTATTGTGACCTTGCCCACGCTCTAATTGTCTCCTTGCTTTAGGAGACCCCCTCCCCATTACTGGACTCCCAAGTCTTCATATTTAGAAAAGTGAGAGTCTTCCTTGATGCCTCTTTCATCTTTCTTCTTGCTTCAGGAAGATACACTTTTTCTAAAGAATCAGGAGCACGTTCAGTATTCTTCAGCATGCAATATAGTATCTTTCTGTTGGAAGGCCAAGTTGTGACAGTTGCCCTAGGTGGTACCAACATATATTCTTGATAATGTTCCTTGAAGTTTTGTATGTTGGCCTTGGTTCAAAATGGTTGCAGCCTCTCATCAGATTTTCTGTCAAGTCTTGTTTACTTTTCCTGACCACCAAAGGAAGGCCAAAAATATATAAGAATCAAGGCTAAAATCCAGGGTCACAGTTGCTAAATTAATTCCTAAGCCTTCACATCTTTCATACAACTTCCCTAACTTGCAAGAATCAAAATAATGCAGCATGAAGAACACTGAGCCTGGAGCCGTTTTACTGAAGTTGCCGTCACCATTCTGGCCCTTCTCGGTCAAGCAAATTTTTGCCTTGGTTTCCATAATCTGTGAATTGGATGTATTGGTTTCTGCCTTCCCCAACTTACTACACGATTTTTGGGAAAATCAGAGCAGGTGAACTTCATGGCAGCACATTTTAAACGGAAGATGGTCCTGAAGTTCAAGGAACTCCCTTATGCCCATACCTAGGGCTCTGCTAGGTACTAAAGCCACATTCATCTGCCAGCCAGCCTTCTATTTCCATTCAGCTAGACCTGGAACTCTAGCTGAAACACTGCCCTGTGTAACTAAGCAGATATTTGAGGACTTTTTTCCATGTTATTGCTCTCACATATCGCTTTTAGGAAAAAGATGCTACTTTTATGACACTCTTGCTTTCAAAGCCCAAAGGCCAGAACATTCTCCGTAGGTCTATTAAGGAGAAGTATACAGGTGGTGAAAGTCAGGAAGCCCAGGGACATGGTTTGACAGCACGTTGATGAGAGATGTGGAAAAAGAATGTGAAAAGGAAAGTCTCTTTGAACATGAGATTATTTAGAAAGTGAGACTGAAGAGAAAAAAGAAATCCTACATCAAACCAACTAGGTTTTAAGGTACATCAGACTATGTATTTATTTTAAATGATAGCTATAAAACTTCACTAGGAAGGAAGTGCTGAAAAGAGTCCCCTGACTTGGTTATAAATGGCTTCTGGAGTCCATATGGAGTTATTAAATTAGAAAAAAAACGATGATAAACACTAGAGGAAGTAACTCAGAAGATGAACATATATATTCTCAACAGTATCTTGGAAGTTCATCCGAATAGGGAGAGTGGGGTAGGTCCCAGGCAGTGGAAAGTGCTCTGCACCTGGAGTCAAGGGCCTGGCTCTGAGTCCTAGCTGCTGCGTGTTCTCCTGTCCCTGGGGGGGGTGTGCACCGGTTTTCTCATCTGTACAGTGGAGATGGTCAGAGAGACCTGGTGTTGCTGTAAAATTCAGTTGACTCAATGACTAAGGAAGAATGTAGTAGACATTATGGTTGGCTTTCCAATGCTGGTTTCCCCTCCAGGGGTACTGCATGACCAACACAGTCACAATAACCTCCCCTGGAAGTGACAGGCACAGGAATGGCGTTCCTCAGGCATAAGCTTAGTCAGTGAATGGCATTCTCCCTAGTGACATGGACTGATTCAGAAAGGAGCTTGTGACCTCATGTGGCTAATTTCCAGGGAACAGGGTAGCTGGAGGGATAGAGAGAATCACATAAAGAGTCAGCTTCTCTTCATCTCTAGACTTGGGGGCATACAGCTGGCTGGTATGGAGCTGCTGCGGCCAGCTCCTGCCAACAGGAAGATAAGGCCAAGACGCAGGAGGGGCAGAGCAAAGGGAACTGCTGGGAAATGCGGGCAGAGCCCCTAGAGGAAGGCAGCCCGGAAGCCTGCTCTAAGCCTGGCCTGTGAGCTAATACATCCTGACAGTTAAAATGTGTTACTTTCTACCAAATATACCCTTACAGATGCAGAGTGCTTGGTAAACTGAATACAGAAGACAGTAGTGGAATCATGTAGTAGTCAAGCCTGTGAACTTTGTGCTTCATTTGGACCAAATCCTGGTTCTCCTACTTGTAGCAGTATGACTGTGGGCAACTTTATTAACCTCACATCTCATTTTCATCATATGTAAAACGTATTCATTGCATATTGCATAGTGACTCAATAGAAGTAAAACACACTGTAGTAAGCAATCAGCAAGTGTTGTTATACTGCAGGTATATGATGTATAAGAAAGGTCAAATGCATTTGAACAGGATATGTCTAGGCTGCTTGTACATTCATGTTTCAGTGGCTCTGCTCCTTAAGAACCTTCTCTACAGAGGAGAATCTGGGGCACTCGGGCAGGGGATCCAGTGGTCTGTACACCATTCCCCAGCTAGAGAAGCACTGGGCTACAGAGTCCCTGGCAAGTTCTCTGATACTGGAGTCCCCCATCCTGTCAGGAAGCAGTTGATAAATAGAGAGAGGCTGAGCTTTGGAGGTGGAGTTACACTCTGTCAAGAGACCATCCTCAATTCTGAGCTTTGCTTTCCTCCTGTCAAACATGAATACTGTTAGCTACTTTCCAAGGTTGTTGAAAGCATGAAGGAGTACACAAAGCCCTTTGTATGCTGCCTGGACCTGAGATTAAGGAATGACCCCATTTTTGCTTCCTGGTGATTCTTGAAGACCCTTCCTTGCCAACATCACTTTGATGCCTCTAAGGATTATTCAAGATTATACCTGGGGAAAGCCCAGGTCCTCTCTTCAATCATTTTTGACCAGGATTGTACTTTCAGATTTCAGTAAACCTTTACTGGCAGACTGGGCAGATAATATTTAGAGTCAGGTATATTAAGGTATAATTTACAAACAATAAAATTTACCTAAGTTTACAGTTCCATGAGTTTTGATTAATGTATACAATTGTGCAACCACTACCACAGTTGAGATACAGAACAATTTATCACCCCAAAATATTCCCTCATGCCCCTTTTCATCAACACCACTGGCCCCAGATGATCACTGATCTGTTCTCTAACACTATTGTTTGGTTTTTCTCGAATTGCATGTCAATGAAATCAATCATACAGTATAATATCTTCTGGGTTTGACCTCTTTCAATTAGTGTAATGCTTTTGAGAACCATCTAGGTTGTTGTGTGGTTTTCTTGTGCTGATTAGTATTTCATGCAGTTTGTTTATTCACTAGCTTATGTATATTTTGGTTATTTCCACTTTGAGCTATTATGTGTAGAGCTGCTTTTGAGTCTTTGGGTGGACATATATATGTATTCTTTTCTCTTGGGCAGGACAGTACTCATCATATAATGAGTATATGTTAACTTACAAGAAACTGTCAAATTGTTTTCCAATGTAGTTTATCATTCTGTACTCCTACAAAAAGTGAATGAGAGTTTCGCTTGCTGCACATCCTTGTCAACATTTTCTATTGTTGATCATTTTAGTTTTAGCCATTTTTATGGGAGTGCAGTGATATCTCATTGTGGTTTTAATATGCATCCTCTTCATGACTGATGATGTTGAACATCTTTTCCTGTGTTCATTTGCCATCCATATATCATCTCTGGTGATGTATGCATTCAAAATTTTTGCTCAATTTTTATTGAGTTGTGTGTCCTCTTCTAATTACAAGAGTTCCTTTTATTCAAAATCCTTTATTAGATATACTTTTTGCTGTCTCTCAGTTTATTGCTTGCCTTTTAATTTTCTTAATAGTGTCTTTGATGAGGAAGGTTTTTTTTTAAATAAAATCTTTTATTTTCTTTTATGGTTCATGTTTTTGAATTCTAGTTAAGAAATCATTGCCTAATTCAAGGTCATAGAGATATTCTTCTCTGTCTTCTCATGGAACTTTTATAGTTTTAGCACTTATGTTTAGGTCTATGCATTAATTTTGCGTACAGTGTGAGGAAATGGAGTGAGGTTCATTATTCTTCAGAGTTTCCAGAAACTTTGTCAAAACACTAACTTTCCTCCATTAAATTACCTTGTCATCTCTGTCAAGAACCAATTGACAATGTATGTGTCAGTCTAGTTCTAGAATGTCTGTTCAGTTCCTCTGATCTATATGCAAATCATTACCAATATCATATTCTCTTGATTAATGTAGCCAAGTAGAATTCAGGTAGCATCAATCCTCTGACATTGTCTTACTTTTTGAAAAGTATTTGCATTTCCAAATAATTTTAGAATCAGTTTGCCAATGTCCATAAAAAAACCTGATAGTATTTTGATTAGATTAACTTTGAATCTGTAGATCAATTTGGAGGAATTGACTTCTGAATAATACTGTATTTCTGATCCATGAACATACTTAGAGTGGATTTCTTTAGACAGCATATAATTGGGTCTTCTTTTTTTAAGTCTCAGCCTACTAATTGGGATGCTTAGGCCATTTACATTTAATGTAATTATCTCGATAGTGGGGTTTAAACCTATCCTCTTACTATTTATTTTCTACTTGTCCCATTTATTCTTTATATTTTTGCCTCTTTTTCTGCTTTTAAATTGAACATTTTTTATGATTGCACTTTATGTCCACTCACAACTTATTAGCTGTACCCCTTAGTGACTGACCTAATGTTTATATGTAATTTAATTACATCTTTACTTTAGCAGTTTGTCTTAAATAATATACAGATTTCTTTCTTATAACCCATCCTACCATTTATGCTATTGTTATATATTTTACTTCATATATTAGAAATCTTTCACTATGTTATTACATTTATTTTAATTATATTTTAAGGAGATTAAAAAATAATAAAAAATATTTATATAAATCATATATTTTACCATTTCCAGTGTTCTTCATTATTTTATATATATCCATATTTCTACAATCCATTTTTCATATTTATTTTTTCATATCTATTTTTCATCTGCCTGTGAAAATTCCTTTAATATTTCTTATACTAAAAATCCTCTGGTAATGAATTCTCTCAGCTTTTGTTTGTTTGTAAAGTATTTATTTTTCTTGATGTTTAACATAATGAAAGAGTTAACTAACTGAAATTAATTCTATAAGGTTGATAGATATTTTTTTCTCTCAGCACTTTAAAGGTGTTATTCCATTGTCTTCTGGCTTATATCATCTCATATGAAGTCTGCTATTGGTTTTATCTATGTTCTTCTGTAAAATACCTTTTTTCTCAGTTTTTGAAGTTTCAAAGATTTGTCTTTATCGCTGATGTTCAGCAATTTGATTGTGTTGTGATTTAGTGTAGTTTTTCTCCATATTAGTTTTGGCTGGGGTTCATTGACCATCTTATATTTTGGGATTATAATGTTTATCAAAGGTGGTACTTTTTTTTGTTATTTCTTCACATAATTTTTTTCTTCCCACACTTGGGTGTTTTTATTACTCTAATAGCTCTAATATCTTAAGTCAATTTTTGTTAATTTAATTATCTCTCATTACTGTGCCTTTTTCTATTTGTTAATTTTTCTCTTGGATAGGCATCATATTTTCCTGCTTTTTTGCATGCCTGGTGGTTTATGACTGGATGCAGAGACTGTAAATTTTACATTGTTGAATGCTGGATTTCAGGATTCCTATAAAGACTATCGGATTTTGTTCTGCCATGTATTTTAAGTATTTGCAGATTCGTTTTATTTTTCAAGTCTTGCTCTTAAGTTTTGTTTTGACAAGTCCAGGGAAGCCTTTATTCTGGGTACAGTTTAGCCTTTCTGTTAAGGCTTGATGTTTCTTAGGACTCTATCCTGTGGTCCATGTATTGGAAGGCTTCTTCTGGATGGTGGAAACAAACTATTTTCAGCCTATGGAAGCTCAAGAAACTAACAACTGCTGCATAGTAATTGTTTATGTGACCCCATAAGTTTCATCTCATGCTTGTCCAGGATATACTATATATTCTTTCCTTGCAATACACTGCTCTGCAAATTCTAGCTGCCTTCACTGCCCTCCCCCAGCCCCAATCCCTACCCCAACCTCATCCCCCTCCAGACACCTATATTTATCTCTTCAATTCAGCAAGAACTCCATACTCTGTGTTCTTTCTCTCTGTGTTTCAGTCTGGAAACTGTTACTAGGCAGTTAGCTGCTAAGGTTGTAGGACTCACCTCATTGGTTTCTTTTGATTTAGAGAGCAATTCTGTGCTGCCTATTGTCCAGTCTGAAAACAGTACATAACAGTATATGTGTATTCCTGTTACAGTTAATTTTTTAATGGACAGAAGCAAAAATCTCTGTATTTTTACCCATATTCCTATCCTCTGGTCTGTTGGATTTCATCACTTCCTTATGATCTTCCTGTAGAAGCACCCGTGGGCTGTTGGTGAGTGAAGAGTGGCGGCTTAAATGAAAAGATAGGCTCATATCGACTTCAGCCGTCTCTTCATTCACATTTAAACTATAGTCAGATAAAAGAAAAATAATGATCCTTGAATATTCACTTTAAGTAGATTACTTCCAAAATAATTTAAATCCTAAACCAAGCAAGTAAGGCATTATTAAAATGAATATTTTTAAAAAATTAAGTATGAAGACTTGAGCTTTCTTCCTTTTTGCATATAATTAGAAAAATCATTGCTACTGATTAAATATAGAGATAAATGGAGAAAAACATCATGGTCTTTAATTTCTTATCTTTCTGGAACCTTTCATTAAATGTCTATAATTACAGACATATAAACAAACTAAAATAGTTTATAATTTTAGGAGTATATAAATTTTTAATTTAAAAAGGATAATAATACCTAGTGCATGCTTTAGCTTTTGTAAACATCTTTAATAAATTTTTATTTTGCTAAATTGAGAGGTCTGACTCTCCCCATGCTTCTCTGTTTATATATGCTTCTTACCAAGTATAGCTGTCTTGAATCTCTCCCTGCAGCACCTTACCCCCAATTTATTTATTTTCCCTTCCCTTACCTCACTTGCCTTATCAAAGCAGATTTATCCAGGCAGGTGAAATGGAGAGTAGAGGCAGTTGTCCGAATAATTCAGCAAAGCTGACATGAGGTAAAGGAGACTTAGAGAGACAGAATAATCCACAGTAGCCATCTGTGTCTATCAGACAGGTAATTGTTTAACTTTTCACTGCATTTTGGCAGGACAGAGATGGAGTGGATTCGTGAGAGAGGGTAGATCACTGATACAAGGATAGCCTTTTGGGGAAAATACACTGTACCTTCTCTAAGAGGGGACTATTACTTACTAATTTGGGAATGTGATCTGAGTATGTAATGAGTCTGTGAACAAAGGAGAATAAGTAAATATTTGTCTTAGGCCTTTAACATGCCTTTCATAAGCACCAGCCCAAAAGTGGGCTTAAAAGAAGATACAAGCATATAGGTAAACTAGATTGGGAGAAAAAAGTTAAGGGTAGAGTTACTTGTCATGAATAGAGAATAAGTAAGGATAAGCGGAAACCAAAGGGAGAGAGAATTTGGCATTTCTTCAGTTGGAAAAACAGTGATCATGGATCAGGGCTGGAACCATTGTTATTCTACGTTTTTATGAAACTCCAGAAAGTTTTGCTAATGAAAGTAAGGTTTTGTGGGTTGTCAAACTAAGGAGGACAAGTCTTGACACATGGATAGGAAAGTGGGCAGAGGTGACATTGCTTTGTGAGGAGTTGGGAGCAATCTCTGTTGTGCTCTCATAATCAAGGACTTTGAGCTGGAAGTGGTGATTCCCAAAGCAGGACATAGGAGTCTGGAATCCAAGTCTGTTCCTAGATCATCTAACCTATTCAAACAAATGCTGACCATTAAACTGTCATGGTTACATTAGCCTACATATATCACAGTAAGCGCTTCATACATGTCTGGCAGTTGTTTTACAAGACAAGCATAGAAGCATAGCAAGACTTGAAGGAGTGATGATCTCAAGATTTTTCAGTACAAAGGAATAAGAGAATAGAGCAAATATTAAAATATGTAAAATCAAGAAGGGTTTGGAAAGTTGCGTAACAAATCCCAGGATACGAGACCAGGAGCCATCCCAGAACCTTAGAAGAGGTTACATTAGTAACCTTCCATGACAAGAAGGAACACATCTTACAGAAAATTTAAGAAATTTCTTCTCAGGGACTATACCAGGTGAAAATGTAAATAAATTCAAGAAAGATTTCTATGAAGTCATAGTCTACATAGGCATATGGAAAACATTTCTAACTACTTCCAGTTGGTATCCTCGAGTCATATCCCACAACAATATTTTATGTGATGATGCTATCAGACACAAAATACTGGCTGGCTGGATACCAGCCCAGCCTGAGGTGACACATCTTTTATATTGGTTTAAAAAACTGTCCTTCATCTTTACAAAGGAGTTTCATAATCTGTTTTTTTTCCTTTAATTTTTGTCATGTTAATTCCCTGCATTTTTTTCATATTCTCTTTAGCAGTGTACCAGACCCCCAATGTCCCAATCTTCCTTTTTCTCCAGAGAGCACAGGGATTAGAAAACAAATTTACATTCTCTTATATACCTTTCAAATCTCAGAAAGCTTAAATCCAGTTTGAACTTAGAGGCTGAGTATTCTCATGCATTCCAAACCCACTGAATTGAATTTACTCTTCCAGAAGGTCGTCTTAATGTCACAGGCAAAAGCTACCCAATGGTTGTGAATAAATAGCCAATATAGTCATTTTTTTTTGACTACTTTGACAAAACCATGAGGTAAACTTAGAATGAATAACCTACATTTAATTGATATGGCTTTGGCAACAGGCCTTAGGTTTTTTTTTAGTTTGTTTCAGCCACACAAATAAAGAGAAAGCTGTGCAAATAAAGAGATCTGTTCTCCCATCTGTAGTTTAAGTTTCTGTTGCCAATACCACCCATAGCTTAAAGATGTTTAGGAACCTGGAGAAAACTCTACAAAGACTTATGTGCATGACCACTTGCGTTATAGGAGAGCAGACCAATTAATAATATAGTATAAGTATTAGATGCCCATAACTTAACTGTGTTGGGTCCTCATTGCACATTTGACTGAAATTTTTATAGATAACGATCAAAGTTCACAAATTATAATGAGTTTGTGTTTTAAAGTCTTCTGTTTTCCCAGGATTTAGGAATGTTGAAGAGGGAAAAAAATGATGACAAAAGTAGTTTGTTTGAATCTATAAGAGAGGGTAGATCATTGCACAGAAGCAAGTATAACCTTGTAGGATAGACATGCTGTACCTTCGCTAACTGAAAATCATGGCTTAATAATTTGGGGATGTTCCCTGAGAATGTAATAGGTCTGTGAACAAAGGAGCATCAGTAAACATCATTTTTTAGGCTTATGAAAAAGCCTTTTGGAGCACCAACTCCAAAATGGATTTCTTGAAAAAATGGACTCCGTCCTTTCTAAACATGAAGCGGCTGGCAAGCAACACCAAGCACTTCACTCTGGATTCATAATTGCTAATGAATGATTGTGATCAACTAGCCCCCAAGGAAACGGTTGCCAAAGGTGACTGCTTAGGAAGTAACCAGGACAGGTGTTCAGCAAAGTGTACACATGTATTGCAGTAGAATGCTAACCACACAGATAAAAGTGTGGTTTGCCTTGGATTCCATGGCATATACATGCGTGCAGCACGTACCTACAGGGGTTCTCACATGGAAACATGACTACCACCTGTGGAAACTTACTGTGCACCTACTTTATAATGAGCTCTGTGCCAGGTTGATTATATGAGGTCAGAAGAGTTTTTAAAATCCCTTGTTGCCACACAGCTAACAGGTGACAAGCAGGTCTTAAAGCCTAGTCTTTCCAACTCTGACGCCTATTTTCATTTCACTTTATTCTTCTGAATATTCAGGAGTAACTTAGCTCTCAAGTCAGGTTTTCTTAAGCCTATCTTGTAAAATAATCTCTTTAGACAGATATATTAATAATACCAAGAGTGTTGATTTACAAATTCAAGCAATTAAAGATGTGTGAGATAGAATCTGTGCAGAAAAGTTGAGACACTTTAGTCTGTAGAAGAGAAGGCTGAGGGAAAAATTAATGGCATTTCCCAAACACTCAACATCATTGCTAATTCAGATTCCAGTAACTTGGAAATTTATATTAACTGAAACCCAACTAGAAAGAAACTTTTCCCTGTGCAGCTATTTTTAAAGATAATGTTACAGTGTAAAGGAATAGTATAAAATGAGTTTGGAAGAAGTACAGAGAACCCAATTAAGAGAACAAATTGTGTCAAAAGAGAGAAACTTACTCAATGTTTTGTGTAAATATATATAAGCTACAGAGTGATCTCATCTGCTTGCTACAAACAGCTCCCAGGAACTTGACTCTGAGAACTTGGTTCTTATACCCCTATGGGTGGGACGCCAGCATTCGGCATGGCATCCAGCACCCCTGAGGAGGAGGGCCAGGGCTATGATGACGCGCTGGCTTTGCTGCCCCTGGACCCACTCGGAGGGGGCGGCAGGAACCAAGCTGGCTGCTGAGGCAGCATCCCCGGGCTCTCTTTCCTCTTGGTCACTGGCCCTTGCTCTAGGGCTTGGAAGTATTAAGAAATTGGTCTTTAAGATATTCAATAATTCTAAATGATCTTATAAAGCCTGGCTCTGTGTGAAAAAAGCTACACAGAAGAAGGAAGTGGGCTGTTCCCTTTGGTCCCTCGAATCAGAACAAAAGGCAGCAGGTCGAGATTTCAAAAGGAAAGGTTCATATTCAGTTTAACTTTGGGAATAACTTCCTAAGGATTAGAACTGTTTTTCATACACCTCTTCTTTTCATTACACTCGACGAGAGCTGACTACATCAGGCACTGTGCTGGGCGCTGCTGGTGGAGAATAAATCATGCCCTCTGCCAGCCTAGCATTATCAGCTCTATGAGCATGTAATCACCACACTGTCGGAGAAGGGCAGTTTGGAATCAGGAATGAGCTTATATGGGAATATGGAGGAGATGAATACAACCCAGTCTGCCCCAAGATGCTTATAGTCCAATAACACTTATTTTGAGAATCACCGCCCTTTTCTGAATAATGGCTATGTGCCAGTTCCAGTCATTATGCTATGTTTCTACTCCTTAAAGCACCCCTGTGATGATGGTTCTATGCCCTAATTTTCAGATAAGGAAATGAAAATCACCCACTGAGGCACCTGGTACAAGGAACAGAAGGGCTAATGATCAGTACAAGCTGAGGGGGAGTTTTATATTGCACACCCCACGTTAAAGTTGAAAAGTCCCTGGTGGAAACATTTTTCCAGAATTTCTTCTCTGCCGCTGTCCCATGGAGAATTTTGCCCTTCTTGGCTGCTCAGCCCCAGACTGCTCATCTCCCTCTTAAGCCCAATATCTTCCCTCTTTACTGAAGCTCTGACACTATTCCCAACACAAGCACTCTTCACATTTTTCCCAAAAAAAGAGGGCCTACAAGTTCCCATATCAGTTCCTAAGACTAAAATGATATCTGTCTCCTTGCCTGCCGTAGATAACGCAAGGTACTGTCTTCAAGGCGTGACTAGGAAGGTCCTGAGTCCATTCCATAAGCAAGAGATCCCCCACCCTTCTGCTGCTGACGTGCCCAGAATGGATCCAGGGGCTGAGATGCTGCGCCCTCTGCTCTCAGGGGGCCGGTGGTACTGGGGCAGCTGGTGTTTTCCTCAGTGAGCCATATGTTTTCTATGTGTGTCAAGACTTTAAAAGGACTAGGAAGCACTGCCCTAAGCCATCCCATGAAATGTCCGGGGCTTAGTGGTGGTGATAAGGGAGAGAGCCTTGAGAGCAAGATAGAAAGAAGGCAAATAGGAAAATGAGAAGTAGGTGAGGGCTGACCAAGGTCTGAGACGTAATTGGTGACCTTGGAGAATGAAACTTGGTGGTCCCTCTAGGAACCCAAACTTTGAGCTCATTATCAAGGCCCTATTGGCAGCAGTTCTCACAGCCACTCATGTGAACTTAAACTTGTCAAGATCAAGATGGAGTCAACTCATTTGAGATGGAAGGCTAGCTTGTCCCTTTGAACTTTGTTCCCACCATGGCCATTTTTTAAATTATTTTGTGAGTCCTTATAATTCTCTGAGAAAAAAACTGGTTTCAGAAGTACAGTCCCTAACACTTTTTCAGGTTACAATATTTTTATGAACTGCAAGAAACTTGCAGTGCTGTAAAGAAACTATATAAAGAAAGTGTCAGCATTTTCAGAATAAACTCTGTTTCCAAAGGTTTATGCATTCTGGAGAAATTTGCTTGAGGGTGAAATTTGGCATAGGATGCCTGAGTCCCTGACCGTCGACACCTCATTTCCCAGGTACTTTACAAATGAGTCCTTCAAATTTGCTATATTTGTCATCTGTAATTTTTAGAATTAAAAAATGACTTTAATAGCAGGTGGCTTCTGGGTTTAGTGTCAGTGCACTTCTCAGAGAATCAGAGAACTCAGGAACACCAAAAGTCCTGTTCTGTAGAGTCTGTTATGGTAACATGTGAAGAGAAAAAACAGGGGAAAAATAATTTAAGGGACGGATGACAGAAAATATATGGGTCTGTAGGAGGGCAGCACACTGAGACTTCCTTCATGGTTTCCCCCATCCCAGATCCCTCCTTGCTCTGCCTGTTACAGGCCAGCCCAGCGTTCCTGGCCTTTGGTGTCCAGGGCTTTTCCCCAGAGAATTACTGAGGAAGGCAGCCAAGAGTCTCACTTTGCTTTTGAGGCTCCATTTGAGGGACTGGATTAAGTGCTTTCCGAGCCATGAAATACTTGGAGGAGAGTTCTTAGACAAAGCCAGGAAAACATTGCCCTTGGAAGGAAATGCCTGTCATCAAGCCCACAGAGGTGAGATAAATGCCAGAAAAAGCCCGGCATGGAGGAAAGTCTATGGATGCAAAACACCAGGGCAGCAGGAAGGGTTACTGGGCAATCATGGTTCACTGGTGCCCCGTAGATCAGGTTGTGCAGGCCTCCTGTGTGGAGGCGGCAACCATGCAGATGCTGGGAATGTCAGACAGACCCCAGCCTTAGGATGGGGGGCGTGGGACCCTGCACAGTTCCAGAGGAGAAACTCAGTAGCCATTGCGTGAGCTTTCTACTCACAGAGCTGCCTTGAAGACTATTAACTGAACAGACCCTATTTCTGGATTACCTGTCCATTTTGGGAGAATCAATATAGTTTGGCGGTGAAGAGGATGATCTTTACCATGATGCAAGGCTGGATTCAAATCCCAGCTCTGTATTTACAGCATACGGCCTTGGGCAATACTTACCTCCTTGAGCCATGACTCCTTATTTGTAAATGGTGATAATAGCTCTTACCTTACAAGGTTGTAAAGATGAAGGGATGATACAAAGGAATCAACTCCTGGTAGCTGTTAATAAGCAGCCAAACTAGATGATTCATTTTCCCAAAAGGAAAAGAGCCTCTAACAGCCCACATGCTGAGCACTGTGGGTCTGGGGAGGCAGGCCCGACAATGCTGGGAGCAGATTATCACAGCAGGCAGCCAGGGTCTGTTGGGACGAACACATCACAGCTGTTATGTCCCAGGAACCTGATTCCCATCTCCAAAGACTGCGCTGGTTTTGATGAAGATCTGCTTAACCCTGTGAGGCTGAAATAGTTCCAACATTTAGAATTGCCCCCAGTACAGCACATGGACATGTGGAGTCTGAGGAGTTTTGTAGTTCTAAGCTAAAATGAAGAAAGGACGCAGTGCTGAATGGCAGGGGTCTTTCTTTTCAAGCCCTTCTGGTAACATTTCCCCATGCAAACAGCTGACCGTTTCTCAAAAAGGCCATTCTGTAATAATTAAGTCCCCTTAATTGAGGATAAAATGAATAATCTGTAAAGCTGGTTGAGAGTAAAGCTGACCACGTAGAGGCCCTGAAACGAGTGGGGCTAAAACTGAGCCCTTGTGATCCTGGGGAAAAAAAAAAGTGTATCTCAGAGCCTAGCCATATGATTCAGGTTCCTGCAGTCCCTGACCAACCTCAGAGATCCGGCAGTACTCGAGATGGCTGATTAGCTCTGTTTGAAGAGAGGAGACCTGCATCACCCTATTGAATACCCCTTTGGAAGCTGAGGTTTCTCTTCTGATAGGGACTTCATCTTGCTACTGCTTCCAAAACCAGACCTATGAGAATCTATAAAGCCAACTCTGTACACATCCCCACTCCTTTGTTTTTACTGTAGCATTAGGAATTTCCCAGAATTCTACTCACTCACAGTAAAGAGGTTTTGAGGAGGACAGTGAGGAATGGGCAGATTCTGAAATTCAGATACTGATTTCTCAGCATGCAATGAGATTGTGTAAGAAAGGTACTTAAGGTTGAACTGTTTCCCTGTCACTAATATCTAATAAACATACTAAGCACTTTGTATACGTCACCGTTAGTTCATTCTTTCAGCTATCGCGCTGTATGCAAAGTGTCATTCTAAATTCCAAAGGTCTGATGCTGAACACATTTTTATCACCACAGCAATCCTATAAGGAGCCTGAAAAGTCTAGAGGTTACAGTTCTTTTTCAGGCATTCATTCAGTGGTTATTGGTGGATATCATACTCCAAGCCCACTATTCCATAAAGCACCACCAAAATGTTAGCTGTAGAGCCTCTTAATACAAAAATTGCATCATATTCTCTTACATTCTCCACTACTCCTAACATGGGGCTGAGTGGGCCTCTTACCCAGTCCTAGATTTATAAGATGCTGACATAAACTTGACTAAGATGTTTCATTCCAAGACTGTCATATAAGCAGGAGACTTTTTGGGTGACCACTAGGTCCTAGCTGTTGCATTGACTTGGATAAACCCTACCACCATTTCAGAAATACAAACAGATAACAATTTTTTTCAGGAATAGTATTTTGGGCTGTATGTAATATTTTTTGAAGATGAAACATAATCAGAATATGTCTCACGCACATATGGTGATAGAAGCTTGATTTCTTTTAGGGAATAGAAGGATCCCTGGGAGTGACAGGAAATCCAAAGGTGCTGTTGAGTTTTGTCATTGCGCTAAGTGAGAATGAAAGAAAGTGGCTCTATAGTCTTCTCAGTAAGACTTCAAGTGGCGGCCAAGCCAAATGAAACCCACACAAATAAGTGATGTTACCAGGGGTAAGGCACTTTGGGGATGGCCCTTAAAACAGTCCTCACAGTCAGACTGAGAAGCCAGAGGCTTAGTGAACTGCCCAGTGGATGATAATTCATGCCTGAGATGCACAGTTACCTTTGTTAGGACATCACATCATGTCAATTTCTCATCATTTCAGTTAATAAATTTTGCCTAATCAGTTGAAGTCATATGATTCCCAACTGAAATAAGGGTAATTGAAAGTAATTTTTTATCTCTAATAATTGTTCTTTTTCTGTTCTAACTCCAGAAAACTATCCAGGGTATACATATCTGTACCCTTTTGCTGCCAGTAATGGCTTTCTTACCTCATATTATGTGAAGGGAATATTTTCGTGTTCAATTAAATGTGTGTTTAATGTCACTCCCTGGAAAATGACTACAGCATCAGTAGTATTTGTTCCTTCTAAATATCCCCTTTCCTCCAGATCAGATCCAAATGCCCATGACCTTTGATCCTTCTCTAATACCCACTGTGTTACTCTGTCTAGAGTCAAACTGCCAGATGAGAACACTGGACAGTGGGATCGGAACCTTCCCCCTGTCAGACTCGGGAAATCGCTCAGCAGGACGGTATACGTGCCAGCCAGACTCCCCAGAGGACCCAGGGCCCACCCTGTCTCTCCAGCCTGCCCTTTGTGCAGCTTCATCCGTCGGAGCCCAGACCCTTGAACAAGAAGTGCCTTCCTCCGCAGACTGCCAGGGCATCGCAGACGACGCCATTGTGCATCCCGCATCAGACCCCATCGTGATGGCCAGAGGGACGCGACCTCTTCAGAGCCGCCTCCCCAAGCCGGCCTCCTCAGGTAAAATGCCTATTACCTTCCAATTAGGTTGCTGTCCCACCAAAATAAGACATTTGCTGACAAAAATGGAAAACAGAAAAGGTTTCCACCAAAAGGTCAGCAGTGACCTCTGCAAAATGGAAATACACTGCTTACACACTCATTTTCTTTTGATGTGTTTATACCCTTTAACGTGATATTAAGATAATAACCGTATTTCAATAAAAAACAAAACAGAACAACAGACCCAGGAAGAAACTGCAAAAAAAAAAAATAGTAGTGTGGATAAAGTGAAGCTGTATGCATGAAAATCCCCAGATGTCCTCAACCAAAGGGTGAAAAGACAAATATTAAACACTGTGTACTGTCTTGCCAATGGGTTTCAGCCCCAGACAAGTTCATGATGGATTCACTGTGACCAAAGAAATGACAGAACGTTCTTGGGGTGAAGGGTGATACCCAACTTTATTCCCATGGTGGCAGGTCAGTCACTAAAATCCCTTCCACTCAGAGCGAGTCTGTATGCAGCAAGCCAGTTGCTGCCTCTGGGCCTCTCTACCTGCACAGCCGTCCTCTGGGCCTCTGTCCTCGGCACTGCCATCACTCCAGCCTCCGCTCTGCTCTCCTGCATCCTTGCAGCTGTGCCATCGTGTGGCTCAGAGTGCTGGGTGGAGCTCTTTATATAATGTCAATAACAACGCATTGCCACACATGTGTAGTGAGCTAGCCAACCAGGGCCAGGTGAGAATCCTGGCCACAGGAAGCTTCACTTTATCCACACTACTATTTTTTTTTTTTTGCAGTTTTTTCCTGGGTCTGTTGTTCTGTTGTTTTTTTTTTTTTTAATTGAAATACAGTTATTATCTTAATATCACTTTAAAGGGTATAAACACATCAAAAGAAAATGAGTGTGTAAGCACAGTGTATTAATTAAGAAAACACCAGCACCACACACACACACGAGATTTATCTTTTTTTTTTGGTATCCTTAATCTACAATTACATGTGCAATATTATGGTGATTAAACTACTCCCTTCATCAGGTACCCCTCACCAACCCCATTACAGTCACTGTCCATCAGCATAGTGAGAGGCTATAGAATCACTACTTGTCTTCTCTGAGTTGTACAGCCCTCCCCATGCCCCCCTCAACATTACTTCTGCTAATTGTAATGCCCCTTTTCCCCCCTTATCCCTCCCTTCCCACCCATCCTCCCCAGTTCCTTTCCCTTTGGTAACTGTGAGTCCGTTCTTGGGTTCTGGGAGTCTGCTGCTGTTTTCTTCCTTCAGTTTTTTTCTTTGTTCTTATACTTCACATATGAGTGAAATCATTTGGTACTTGTCTTTTTCAGCTTGGCTTATTTCACTGAGCATAATACCCTCTAGCTCCATCCATCTTGTTGCAAATGGTAGGATTTGCTTTCTTCTTATGGTGAATAATATTCCATTGTGTATATGTACCACATCTTCTTTATCCATTCATCTACTGATAGACACTTAGGTTGCTTCCATTTCTTGGCTATTGTAAATAGTGCTGCGAAAAACATAGGGATGCATCTGTCTTTCTCAAACTGGGCTGCTGCATTCTTAGGGTAAATTCCTAGGAGTGGAATTCCTGGATCAAGAGATTTATCTTTTAGGACTTAACTCTGAATATAGACCAGTTTAGGCCCAAGACATAAATTTAGCTGAAACATTGTTTGCCCTCTCATCAGAAATATATGTCTTCTGACATGTTCCTATCCTGTTCAGTATATTTCTATGTCAAACTGTAAAGAAACGTACCCGCTGTGCCAGCAGGAGAGTGTGCATCAGCTGCGGTGGGGTGGGGTGAGCCTCCCCAGGGAGCAGCACGACCCTTTATCGCAAGCAGTGGAAACAAGCTTTCATGATTAAAGATAGGACCAGGCTAAGGGTCAAAGTTTTTTCATTATTCCCTCATAATTAAAAATATTTATTGCAGCTCAAGATGGCATTAAATAATTTTTAACTCATATGGCTTATGTTGCACTTATAACATGCGTAAGCATATGAAATAGAGCTCTAAAGACTCTCATTTATGATTTGATGATGGAAAGGAGCCACAAGTAGAAATTATGTTATAGGCTTCTGAGAAATTAGAAAAGAGACTTTTAATTAAACATTTTTGAATCAGTGTGATTGGGCTTATTCCCATGGCTGAGTTCTTTTCTCATACAGTAATACTAACGGCCATGAATGTTTCATCACAAACTTCTGCTCACTTCAAGCTCAGTCTACATCTTAAAATGCTGTAATGCATATTATTTTTTAAATAAATGCATTGTTAATTAATGACACAGCCTCTGGATATTCAGGGGCGAAATCTTAGTTATAGATTACGTGCTCCGTGCCTGAATAGTCACATGTGTGACCTCAATTCAGCAGCAGGCCGCCCAATAGACTCTGTGATTAAACACTGTCATTATAACAAATTGAATAGAAACCGCAAGCCTTGAATTGTTCTATAAGAAGGGGATAGGAAGGAGATTGTTCTGATCGTGCTGCTAATATTCACTGCACCAGTTTTCTGAGGTTTGTATCTTAATTAAATTGTCACAAGGAGTTGTAAAAAAATAGTATGTGGTAAGAGTGAGGTCAGCACACTGCAGGACATTTATGTGTCCCCCATCCTGAGGCTTCCTGTCCACGGAATGATACTGTCACTGTGGTCCAGAGTCAAGGCTTGCTTTCTGAGGTTTCTTCTTCCCTCTGTGGCCTTTGGTTACTCGTTTTTAAAACTAGGTGATGGAGAGCTAGTTGGAACAAAAGGCAAGTGGGACTCTTCCTACCTGGAGCCGCCACACTTCCTGTTTAACGTGCGCACTTGAATTGGTTTTCTTCTTCTCCCCGAATCAAAAAGGGAAGTAACTGTACAAATCTCACACTTCTGATGAAAATACAATTCCTTCACTTCTGCTCACAAGCAAAATGCTGCTGAGAGGCTATCACAGCATGTCCCACTGATAATGGTTGAGGCTGGAGGGTAATAACAGCATTTCTCCTTTCTGGCAGGAGGGAGGACTAGACGCTGAAGGTTAATCTACTACTGGGGATAATGGAGGAACTTTCTTTAATCATTCTCTGCTGATGGCACCCTTGCTACTCAACGTGTGATCCACGGGCCAGCATCACCACCTGGGAGACCTGAGCGCTTGCCATAAATGCAGAATCTCAGGCCCCTGCCCTAGACCCACTGAATCAGAATCTGCAATTCACAGAAGCTCAGCTGATGCGTGTGCCTAGTAAAGCTTGAGAGGTACTGCCTTGCAAGGTCTTTAAGGGCCTCCAAGCAGTTTCCCAAACCACATGATTCACGATGACCTTAGTGGTATTTGAGGAAAATAAGGGTTCCCTGCTCAAGTGTGTCTGGGAAAGGCTGCAAATTTGAATCCTCTATTTGGAAATTATATGACAATCCCCATTAACACAGTGAAGGCTCAGAGAAGTCCTCCCAAAAGGAAACCTGTTTATTAGTTGATGAATAACACTATTTGAGGAATAACCAGTGTTGCCCAGTTTCCCACTGATCCCTTTCTAACATGCAAAGCCTATCAACATTTTGTGGAACCGTGGTCCCAGGAAAGTTTGCCTTGGGGTCTCCAAGGTGCACGTGCTCTAGAGATACACACAGTTAGGAGAATGTGTCGGCTCGGACGTGCAGGGACAGAGTGCTGGAGAACGCGGCACTCACCACACTTGGACCTTTTCTATTATTTCTGAATGTCTCCCTCACCTCCCTCCCTAAACTTGCAAAAAGCTGAAGAAAGCTGATTGTAATTTCATATGCATTTCCTCATTTAGGAAAAATCAATTCCCAAAAGAAGAATGAGGCAGAGCCACGGCCTCAGACTTGCTCATCATTTGAATATACTGGCAACACAAAGGCAAGGGAGCCGCTTGCAGCCCGGGGCAGCGAAGACCACGCTGAGACCCAGGTAGGGGGAGGCCACCGGGGGGTGCCCTCCGCCTGTTGGTCCTGATTGCCAAAAATGGTCTCCTGAAACACTTTTGTGATAGATGGAAATTTAAATCAAATTTGCCCTGGCTTCAGTGAATTAAAAAAGGGCCCAAGACTCACCTTTTTCCCTAAATTATTAAGTAACACCATGTTCTCAGGAGGAAGAAATTGAAATGCCTCCATGGATCTGTACCCAGATTCATGAGGTATGGGTGCTCTGCCCTGATCAGATGTTGTGGAATAGGCATTCACTCCCCCAAGCCTTAAGAGCACCACTTAGAATGATTTAACGGTGTGTTTTCATTATCTTCTAAGTTACTTTAACCTTTACCTTGTTCCTACGAGGCAGGTAAAGCAGGTGTAACTATATTCCTTTTAGGCAACAATAAATGGAGGCCTGGAGTGGTCAGATGGCTTGCCGGAATCAGACCTGCATTTTTCAGTGCCTGTCATTTTTGCGATGGGTTCTTCACCGACCTGAGGTGGCACACAGAGCCCTCATGCTGTGTGACAGGACCCAGGGGGAAGCTCACGGCTCAGGGGCCTGGCTGTCAGCCCTCAGAGTTCCCCTTGGTATTCTCCTCCATGCTCCCTCCCATTTACCTCTTCCAGCTGGTTACTCGGTGTTTGTCGGCTTGTCCTGGGGCTGGCCCCCTTCAGGGTCTTTGGTGGGGTGGAGCAGTGAAGAGGTTGGGAGGAAAGACATATGGATCAATTGCCAGAGCATCTGGCCCTTCCTGCTTCTGCTGCCTTTGGCTCTCTCAACCCCGGCATTAGGAGCCCCTTGATTTTCTGCCCAACTATGAAGAAATACCCAGATTAGCCCCCACTGAGGTCCCCCACAGCCAGTGTGGCCAAGCCTTCTTTCAGTCTTTAGCACCTCAGTCTAGAAATGGGACCACGGACAAGTAGGGAAAGAGATCCTCTGGGTCCATAGCCTCAACTTACCCCAGAGGCACCAACTCCAGAGAGGTGCTGGACCAAGTTCAGGGGACAAGGGAAGGTTACCATGGAGCCTGGATGTGTGAATCCCATGTCTAACACCCAGCATGACTGCCTCTATGGAATGGGGATCTAAGAGACAAAGGAGAACCAGCTTATTCTATCACACCTTCATTTAAACTTAAAAATGGTAGGACCCCTCCAATGCAGTGGCTCCCAAACGTCAGTGGGCAGCAGAATCAGCTGGGGGCTACACCTTTTGCTGCACCCCACATGCACCCCACATCCAGGTTGGGGTAGATGGGTTGAGGTCCAAGCAGGTAACACTGCTGCTCCAAGGACTCTGTGCTGGCTTTGGGAACTGGAAAGTTGAGAAACTCCTAAAAGACAACCAGAGTTGGAGAGGAAATAGTTCAGAAACAATAGGCAGTGATAGTGCCAAAGGGGTTTAGGAAATTCCAAAAAAACTTTAAAAAATAAAAAAAGAACTACTGCTGGCCAGGAAGGAGAGGTCCACTCTACAGGCGATGGCAGAGCACCCGCCAGCACACACACCTCTCTCAGGTTCCCTTCCTCACTGTCCTGCGCCAGCTCTGTCCACGGGAAATCTCACCCTGACTAGTAAGAGTCACCACTGTGGCTGGACCTTGGAACCCTGACTGTCAGGAAGGGAAAGTTTGAAGCAAGAGTTAGCTTTCTATTTCTGGTCTCCAGCACACTGCCCGGTCCCCTTAGTGTTTGTTGAGTGGAAGGATGAAAAAAATGTGTCTCATACCTGCAAAGTGTTACTTGGGTCCTGCTAGAACTCTGGCTGTCGGCCCCCGCTGGAGACACAGCCAGTGGACTTGTCATCCTTCGTGCGCGTCATCCTTCCTGGAATGCCAGCGCCTTTTGTATGTCGCGCTACCCTCGCGGGACAAGTGCACCCCGGGACTTGGCATGCAGTAGGCACTCAGTAACCATCTGTGAATGAATGAAGGAATGAAGGAAATGAGTCTGCTCAAATTTATAACCCCAGCAGAGGGAGCTTACATCCTAAGATTTTTTTTTCTTTTTAATAATTTCCGACCAAATGACACTCTCCCAAAGAACTATCCCATACACCTGGACCTGAACTGTGTGGGATAAATAGGAAATAATAGGCCATAACAGAGCAGTCTGCAAACATAAGAGAGTCCCAAACGCCCAATTCTGTACACAGGAACTGCATTTCTGTTCACAGAACTGCTTAGATCCAGTATTCTGCTTCTGTGCATAAAGGGGGAAACTGCTGGCACACTACCATCCCTGTCAGCAATGCCTGACACGGCAGTATCGCCACCCCAGCGACATCCTTGGGGGTCAGGTTTTATGTGCATGTGAGCAAGAGGGGAGCTGAGTCCCTCAACCAAGGCGCTTCCAGTAGATTTGAAGATTATAAAGATTAGCAACTGCATACTTTCCTAAAGGCTCCTGTCCTCTCAGGAGCTGGAAGAAGATTATAAATTAGGCAAGCATTTATTCTTTTGTTCCCAAGGTTGATTTTTTTCACACTCTCTGATACTCAAAAGCCAATGATGAGATCAGTTAAATAAGTCATTCAGCTTGGAACAGCAGCTCACAAAAAGCACTTGAGGAGAGTAAGACCCCATAGAGAAGTGCACGGAATGCAGAGCGGGGTGCTCTGAGGCACTGCCTCGGCCTGCGGCAGTGGGGGAGCATGGCTGACGGCTTCATTATCACGGCCCGTCGCGCAGCCCTGGTAGCTGGGCAGAGTGTACAGGCTTCGCGTGAGGCAGGAAGATGGCCAAAACAGAGTGGTTCTGGGGCAGGCATGGGAATGGTGTTCTGGGCCCACGACAGCCAAATAGGAGCTGTTTCCCATCCTCACAGGATATTCTGCCCCATTTTGATTTGCGTGAATGATGGTAACGGTCTCATGTTACTCATCTAGGGCAGGGTACCCAGAATGTGTGCGTACCCCGGCAGTGGTGGCAGTGATAGTGACAGTGACCCAGACTGTGGAAATAATGGTTTTGGAGCTGGAAGGGGCAAGTTAGTGACAGCCATGAAGAGTGCCACCCAAGGTACCGCACATGAGCACCCTGGACCCTCGGGCCGCCCTCTCTGGGGAAGCCACCACCTGGGCCTGTGTCTGCGCTGTGTTCCGCCTCCCCCCGCCCACCCCTGATTCTACATCTCGGCTCCATGTCTCTCCTGAGATCTCATTTTCTGGTGTGTGCAGAAGACTGTCTATGCACATTGATTTATTTTCTGGTATAATCTTCATAACATTGCAGTGCAGTCTGTAAGGGTTTTATTTTCAAATCTGGCTTCTCCCAAAAAGTCTCCAATTGAATTATCTCAGTAATGAAGGAATGACTCTAGAAGTAACTTTGTTCTTAATTACATCCTTTGGCAGGTTAAATCATCCAATGAACCATGGACAGAGTAGCCAGGCTCTTTGCTCATATTGCGCTGTGTAGCTCTAGACCTGTTAGCCTGGCCATTAGGAACAGGTCAGAGTATGAGGCTGACTCTCCCTCACTATATATTTTTTTAAGTCAGAATTGGCAGTAGGAAAACCATCACCCGCAGCATTTAAACATATGCATATTCAGGTGGCATTTCCTTACAGATCTGAGAGGACAGACAGATGAACCCCTCACACAAAATATGATCTAGGGTCTGCTTTTCTCCTGACCTACTCTGGATTGTCAGAAATACTTTACCTACACAGTGGGGAATCATTCTTTTCATACTAACCAGCTTATCCTCAAAATACTAGTTTAGCAATTATATGATGAAACCATGACTTCCTTTTTCTGAAGCAAGTTGATATGTCACTTCAGGGAAAAACTAGCAACCGTGTGTTTCCAGTTTTCCAAGAGACTTGGCATTTGTGACATGTTGGGGTAAGATTGGCATGCAAGGAGAGCCATTAGCCTGGGCCTCCACGGTGTTCCTCGCTTTCTACAAGTCATCAGGGAGGCAGGACCGAGGGCTGAGTTACGCAAAGGCTTTCCACGGGGGAAGGAGCAAATACCCTGGGCATTGTAGTCAGGCCCCTGTCCCCACTGGTTCTCCCTGGTTGTTAATGGCCCTCTGGTTATGACAGATAAAGGGGAAGGGGAATTCCTCATCACACGCTTGTCCAGTGAAGATGCCTAGGGCCAGACCTGCTCGTAGCCCGTGTTCTTCCCTCGGAAAGCGCGTGGGTCGACAGTGAATAACCCACCCCGTTAACCCTCAACTGCTCCATCCAAGAACAATTTCCAGGCCCCTCCCAGCTCTAAAACTCCATTTATTTAACAAATATTTATTGAAAGCCTGCCTGGGCCAGCTTTCCAGCAGTGAGTAAATGCACAAAGATCCCTGCCAGACAGTAAACAAGAGATATAATAAACTAGTAAGCGTGTAAGTTTGTTGAGAGGAGACAAGTGCTGTGGGAGAGACAGAAGGAAGCAGAATATGGTTGGGGGGCGTGAGGGGCACCTCACAGAGCAGGTGATGTTTGAGTAGAGATTCGAGCACATTGTAGGAGTGAACGCAGAGAATTTCTGGGGGAAGAGCATTCTGAGCAGAGGAACAGCCAGGGCCTTGAGGCAGGAACAGCAGGTGAGCCTGACTGTAGCAGAGAGAAAGAGGCGAAGATGAGGTCGGGTAAGGAAAAGGGGCCAGAGCCGTGCCCTCCATTCCGAGACGGGCCTGGGAGCCTTTGGAGCAGAGGAGCGGCATAAACTGAGATATTTTAAAAGATCGCCCTGGCTGCTGCGCTGTGAAGGCCAGCGGGGCTGTTAGCCAGCCAGCCACATTAGTGGCTGGGACCAGGGTGGTCACAGTGCAAGGAGAGTGCTGGCTGACAGAACTCTGCAGTGATGGAAACCTTCTGATTCACACTGCCCAACGCATAACCACCAGCCAGACCTGCAAGGCCCGTAACACCTGAAATGTGGCTGATGTGAGGAAGGAACTAAATTTTTTTTTTTTTACAATTTATTTTGGTATCATTAACCTACAATTACATGTGCAATATTGTGGTGATTAAACTACCCCCTTCATCAGGTCCCCCCCACCAACCCTATTACAGTC
>JAQQAC010010508.1:43517141-43532750 GCA_029783875.1 Phataginus tricuspis | reverse complement strand
ATAGGGGTGCATCTGTCTTTCTCAAACTGGGCTGCTGCATTCTTGGGGTAAATTCCTAGGAGTGGGATTCCTGGGTCAAATGGTATTTCTATTTTGAGTTTTTTGAGGAACCTCCGTACTGCTTTCCACAATGGTTGAACTAATTTGCATTCCCACCAGCAATGTAGAAGGTTTCCCTCTCTCCACATCCTCGCCAACATTTGTTGTTCTTTGTGTTTTGGATGTTGGCCATCCTCACTGGTGTGAGGTGATATCTCATTGTGGTTTTAATCCGCATTTCTCTGATGACCAGCGATGTGGAGCATCTTTTCATGTGCCTGTTGGCCATCTGAATTTCTTCTTTAGAGAAGTGTCTATTCATGTCCTGTGCCCATTTCTTAATTGGGTTATTTGCTTTTTGTTTGTTAAGGTGCGTGAGTTCTTTGTATATTTTGGATGTCAACCCCTTCTCAGATACATCATTTATGAATATATTTTCCCATAACTGTAGGATGTCTTTTTGTTCTACTGATGGTGTCCTTTCCTGTACAGAAGCTTTTCAACTTGATATAGTCCCATTTGTTCATTTTTGCTTCTCTTTCCCTTGCCTGGGGAGATATGTTCATGAAGAAGTCGCTCATGTTTATGTCCATGAGATTTTTGCCTATGTTTTTTTCTAAGAGTTTTATGGTTTCATGACTTACATTCAGGTCTTTGATCCACCTTGAGTTTACCTTTGTGTATGGGGTTAGACAGAAGTCCAGTTTCATTCTCTTACATGTAGCTATCCAGTTTTTCCAACACCAGCTACTGAAGAGGCTATCATCTCCCCATTGTATATCCAAGGCTCCTTTATGAAATATTAATTGACTATATATGTTTGGGTTAATGTTTGGATTTTCTATTCTGTTCCACTGGTCTGTGGGTCTGTTTTTGTGCCAGTACCAAATTGTCTTGATTACTGTGGCTTTGTAGTAGAGCTTGAAGTCAGGGAGCGTAATTCCCCCTGTTTGATTCCTCCTTCTCAGGATTGCTTTGGCTATTCGGGGTCTTTTGTGGTTCCATATGAATTTTAGAATTATTTGTTCCAGTTCATTGAAGAAAGCTGTTCGTAGTTTGATAGGATTGCATTGAATCTGTAGATTGCTTTAGGTAGTATAGCCATTTTGACAATATTTTTCTTCCTAGCCAAGAGCATGGGATGCATTTCCATTTGTTAGTGTCTTCCTTAATTTCTTCTAGGAGTGTCTTGTAGTTTTCAGAGTACAGGTCTTTCACTTCCTTCATTAGGTTTATTCCTAGGTATTTTATTCTTTTAGATGCAATTCTGAATGGAATTGTTTTTCTGATTTCTCTTTCTGTTAGTTCATCATTAGTGTACAGGAAAGCAACAGTTTTCGTGTGTTAATTTTGTATCCTGCAATTTTGCTGAATTCAGATATTAGTTCTAGTAGTTTTGGAGTGGAGTCTTTAGGGTTTTTTATGTACAGTATCATGTCATCTGCAAATAGTGACAATTTGACTTCTTCTTTACCAATCTGGATGCCTTGTATGTCTTTGCTTTGTCTGATTGCCATGGCTAGGACCTCCAGTACTATGTTGGATAACAGTGGAGAGAGTGGGCATCCCTGTCTTGTTCCTGATCTTAGATGAAAAGCTTTCAGCTTCTCGCTATTAAGTATGATGTTAGCTGTGGGTTTGTCATATATAGCCTTAATGATGTTGAGGTACGTGCTGTCTATACCCATTTTGTTGAGAGTTTTAATCATGAATGGATGCTGAATTTTGTCAAATGCTTTTTCAGCATCTATGGAGATGATCATGTGGTTTTTGTTCTTCTTTTTATTGATGTGATGGACGATGTTGATGGATTTTCGAATGTTGTACCATCCTTGCATCCCTGGGATGAATCCCACTTGATCATGGTGTATGATCCTCTTGATGTATTTTTGAATTCGGTTTGCTAATATTTTGTTGAGTATTTTTGCATCTACGTTCATCACGGATATTGGTCTGTAATTTTCTTTTTTGTTGAGGTCTTTGCCCAGTTTTGGTATTAAAGTGATGCTGGCTTCATAGAAAGAGTTTGGAAGTATTCCCTCCTCTTCTATTTTTTGAAAAACTTTAAGGAGAATGGGTGTTATTTCTTCTCTATATGTCTGGTAGAATTCAGAGGTGAATCCATCAGGTCCAGGGGTTTTGTTCTTGGGTAGTTTTTTGATTACCGATTCAATTGCGTTGCTGGTGATTGGTCTGTTTAGTTTTTCTGTTTCCTGCTTGGTGAGTCTTGGAAGGCTGTATTATTCTAAGAAGTTGTCCATTTCTTCTAGGTTTTGCAGCTTGTTAGCATATAGATGCTTGTAATATTCTCTTATAATTCTTTGTATTTCTGTGGGGTCTGTTGTTATTTTTCCTTTCTCATTTGTGATTCTGTTTATGTGTGTAGAATCTCTTTTCCTCTTAATGAGTCTGGCTAGGGGTTTATCTATTTTGTTTATTTTTTCAAAGAACCAGCTTTTGGTTTCATTGGTTTTTTCTATTGTTTTATTCTTCTCAATTTTATTTATTTCTTCTCTGATCTTTATTATGTCTCTCCTTCTGGTAACTTTGGGCCTCATTTGTTCTTCTTTTTCCAATTTCAATAATTGGGTCCTTAGACTGTTCATTTGGGAATGTTCTTCCTTCTTTAAATGGGCCTGGATTGCAATGTACTTTCCTCTTAAGACTGCCTTCGCTGCGTCCCACAGAAGTTGTGGCTTTGTGTTGTTGTTGTCATTAGTCTCCATATATTCTTTGATTTCTGTTTTGATTTGGTTGTTAACCCATTGATTCATTAGGAGAATGTTGTTAAGTCTCCATGTATTTGTGAGCCTTTTTGATTTCTTTCTGAAATTTATTTCTAGTTTTATACCTTTGTGATCTGAGAAGTTGGTTGGTAATATTTCAATATTTTTGAATTTACTGAGGTTCTTTTTGTGGCCTAGAATGTGGTCTATTCTGGAAAATGTTCCATGTGCACTTGAGAAGAATGTGTATTCTGTTGCTTTTGGGTGCAGAGTTCTGTAGATATCTGTTAGGTCCATCTGTTCTAGTGTGTTGTTCAGTGCCTCTGTGTCTTTACTTATCCTCTGTCTGGTTGGTCTATCCTTTGGAGTGAGTGTTGTGTTAAAGTCTCCTAAAATAATTGCATTGCTGTCTATTTCCTCCTTCACTTCGTTAGTATTTTGTTTCACATATGCTGATGCTCCTGTGTTGGGTGCATATATATTTATAATGGTTATATCTTCTTGTTGGACTGACCCCTTTATCATTATGTAATGTCCTTCTTTATCTCTTGCTCCTTTCTTCGTTTTGAAGTCCATTTTATCTGAGACAAGTACTGCAACACCTGCTTTTTTCTCTTTGTTGTTTACATGAAATATCTTTTTCCATCCCTTCACTTTTAGTCTGTGTATATCTTTGGGTTTGAGGTGAGTCTCTTGTAAGCAGCATATAGATGGGTCTTGCTTTTTTATCCACTCTGTTACTCTGTGTCTTTTTATTGGTGCATTCAGTCCGTTTACATTTAGGGTGATTATTGATAGATATGTACTTATTGCCATTGCTGGCTTTAGATTCGTGGTTACCAAAGGTTCAAGGGTTGCTTCTTTACTATCTGAGAATCTAACTTAACTTTCTTGTTAAGTTATTGTGAATGCCGTCTGATGTTTCTTTATCTCTCCCTTCCTATTCTTCCTCCTCCTTTCTTTATATATTAGGTGTTTTATTCTTTGCCTTTAGTTGGTATTTGAATGGTCTGCTTTCTTTGCTATGATTTTATTTTCTCTGGTGACATCTTTTTAGCCTTAAGGGTGCTTCCCTCTAGAGAAGTCCATTTAAGATATCCTGTAGTGGTGGTTTATGAGAGGCAAATTCTCTCAACTTTCATTTGTCTTGAAATTGTTTAATCCCTCTGTCATATTTAAATGATAATCGTACTGGATACAATATTCTTGGTTCGAGGCCCTTCTGTTTCATTACCTTAAATATATCATGCCATTCTCTTCTGGCCTGTAAGGTTTCTGTTGAGAAGTCTGATGACAATCTGATGGGTTTTCCTTTGTAGGTGATCTTTTTTCTCTCTCTAGCTGCCTTTAATACTCTGTCTTTATCTTTGATCTTTGCCATTTTAATTATTATGTGTCTTGATGTTGTCTTCCTTGGGTCCCTTGTGTTGGGAGATCTGTGGGCTTCCGTGAATTTCAAGACTATTTCCTTCCCCAGCGTGGGAAAGTTTTCAGCAATTATTTCTTCAAAGACACTTTCTATCCCTTTTTCTCTCTCTTCTTCCTCTGGCACTCCTATAATGCGAATATTGCTCCGTTTGGATTGGTCACACAGTTCTCTTAATATTCTTTCATTCTTAGAGATCCTTTTATCTCTCTCTGCCTCAGCTTCTTTGTATTCCTGTTCCCTGTCTTGCAATTCCTTGATCGTGTCTTGAACCTGATTCAATCTGCTGTTAAGCCCGTCGATGGCTTGTCTCATTTCTGCATTGTCTTTCCTCATTTCCTCCCTCAGCTCTTGCACATTTTTCTGTAGATCCGTCAGCATGGCTATGACTTTTATTCTGAATTCTTTTTCAGGAAGACTGTGCATGTCCATTCCTTCAGGTTCTCTCTCAGGGGTTGTGTGTGTCTGAAGCTTTTTCTGTACCCTATTCTTCTGTCTTCTCATGGTTATAGAATTGGTTGTTGGTAGTTGTCACGTATGTCAGCTGGGCTCTTTATGACTTTAAAAAGGAAAGAGAAGAAAGAAGAGAAAAAGAAAAAGAAAAAATACTACTAATAATAAAACAAAGAGAGAGAGAAAGAAAGAAAAGAAAGGAAAGAAAAGAAAAAGAAAAAGCGGCAACACCTAAAAAAAAACGCCCACCGGGAGTGGTTTCTGTGTGAATTCTGTAGGTGGCGCTGTTGCTCCACTATTCCAGAGCCGTGGCCGTGCCGCTCCGCACGGCCCTTTAAAGCTGTGGCCGGGGTGAGAATGAATGGGAGGCTGTTGAGCTCTGTGGGAGTCCTAAATATGACTACCCTTTCCCAGTCGCCTGCTATGGGGTCCAAAGCTCCTCCGGACTCCCAGCCTGCTCGGCTGAGTGTCCCACGGCGATGAGGTTCTCTGCTGGACTCCTGTCTCTTTAAGACCGCTGAAAAACAAAGCGCGTGCTTTTCTCCTTTTTTTTTTTCTTCTCTTTTCTCCTGAGCCTGCCACGAGCAAACAGGCGCCTTCCTGTTGAGACCCTGCGCCCTCCGTCTCTCCTATCTCCACCACACCGCGCTTTGTGCGCCCGCGTTCCCGGGGCCGGTCCGGGGCTGGTTGTCTCCCGGTGCAGACATCCACTCCCTCCCTGCTCTGAATCCTCTCCTTCCGCCAGTGCGCTGGGGTGGGGAAGTGCTCGGGTTCTGCCGGGTCGCGGTTCGCGGTTCCGTTTCTTACCCGCCTCGCCCGCTGCTGAGTCCTCTCAGGTGTATCTGCACGGTGTGCACTTTCCTGTGTGTTCTGGTCTCTCTTTTAGGAACAGTTGCATTTGCTGTGTTTTCGTGGATAAATATAATGTTGGGAGGAAAATTCTGCCACTCTGTTCACGCTGCCATCTTCCCGGAACTTTGGAAGGAACTAAATTAAAAAATTTTTAATTTGGTGTAGTTTTCCTAAGAGTTCTCACTTGGGCCATTTCTTTTTTTCTCTATTGTTTAAAAATTTCAACTAAGTTTATTTTAAATATTAATAGCCACATGTGGCTTATACAACACAGGGAGTTAGAATGGTATGGTTCCAGACCTAATTAAATATGCAACACTATTCACTGGAAGATTGGAGGTGGGGTGAAAGGAAAGACAGAGCCAGGGTGGCCTCGGGTTTGGGTCCTGAAGGGATGGATAGCACTGTGCTGACTGAAGCGGAGAGGGCTGACGGTGGGCTTGGGGAGAGGGATTGGTAGTGAATCGGGGACATGCTGAGTCTGAGATGCCCGTGAAGCAAGGGGAAGCGTCTGGTAGGCGGTGGGCTGCATGCCTCTGGAGTTGGGCAGGGCAGGTCATGTCTGGACAGGGAAACTGAGTGTCAGCATGCAGGTGGCATTTGAGGCCCTGGGTCCAGAAGTGTTGGTAGACGAAGGGCCTCATCGTCCCAAGTTCAGAGGTCAGGGAGAAAAGGAAGGACCAGCCCAGGAGACCAGACAGGAGAAGCAGTGAGGGGGGAGGGCTGGGCGCGCAGTGTCAGGGGAGCCGGGGCAGGAGCCCCATGTCCTGTGTTCTGCCTCTCCCTCTGCCCGGGGGTTCCGGTGGGCGGTGGGTGGTGGGCAGAAATGGGCGGGAGAGGGGAGGAGAGGGGGTGTCAGGCGATGGAAGCATCCTGGGGAAGGAAAGGAGAGGGCTGCCAGGCTCTGACAGAGCCTTACGTTAGGGCCCAGACCACGACCATGCTTGGCGGCAGTGAGCTGGGCAGAGCGACGAGTGGTACACATTCGGTGACGGCCAGGGATCCCAGGGACAGGATTGGCTCCTGTAACTTTTTTCCGACCCTTCTGCAAAATGAAGTGCAGCTCAGCCTTTTTCGCTCTACACTCGCCTGGCTCACCTGTTCCCTCCAACTGGAGCAAATCCCTGCTTAAGGAGCGACTTCTTTTATTCTGTTGCTTTGGGCTCTGGATAAATGGCGCTTCTTGGAGTAAGAGGCTGAGAGCCAGGCAGAGTACCACTGGAGGCGGCACGGCCAGCGGGAAAAGCCCTCCCTCCACCCAGGTGCCCGCCCTCTGTCTTGACCAGTGGACTTGTGGCCACACTGCCCCCTGGCTGAACACAGTGCTGCCAGGAAGGGGAAGCATATGACACTACTGGGGGGCTGTGGGCGTGTGCTGGCTTCTACAAACCCCAGGAAGGGACATTTAGGGTGAATGCAGCATCATTAACCTTTTAAATGTTGGCAATGTTGATCTGAAAAGAAAATAGAAAAAAATAACAGAAAAACACTACAAGGAGTATATGTTTTGGATATACAGCAGGGATTTTTTTCTCCCTTCATGTCACGATTTTGCTTTGCATTCATCACATGTGCCTGTGAACAGGACATTGCGCCCCTTGTGCCACCTAATTCCCTCTTTAAGTAAGAAGGTTTTGTAACCTATCCACTCTGCAGGTCCCCAGAAATTTGTCCTTTCTCAAGCACACCTTCTCTCCCTGAATCTCTGAGACTTCCCTCAGGTGGAGGAGGCCACTTGGCAGTGACAATGTCCTGCAGGGCTGCTAGGAATGGACTTGGGGACCTCTCCCTCTCACCCGTGCCCTCCCCTTTGCTGCCTACCACAGGCTCTGCCCAGTCATTAGCCATTTACCCTGCTGGTCACAGCATGCCTGGGGCCTCCCTTTTAAACACAGAGACTGGGACCCCAAGTTCCCTGCTCTTGTGCCCACTTGCTTCTTTGAATCATATCGAATGTGGCAAAAGAGACCTACTTTCTAAACCCTTGCCTGCGGGCTCATAAAACACTAAAGTAAATACATGTCTTTTCTTTCAAGGTTGGTTTCTCTAGCTTGATGTTGAAATATGTTTAAAAGTCCAGGCTGTTAGCACAGAGTCAGTGGTTCGGAGCAGGATTTCGGAGCTGGGTAGGTAGCCCAGCGGGTGAGGTTCCAGACAGAGTCATTCTGTGGCTTGGTTTCCAGAGCTCCCACTCTGATTTGCCAAGCTGGGCGTAACAGATACCCGTGCCCCTCCCTGCAGGCAGGGCCTCGAGAAGGCATGAGCAGGGGACAAAGGCAGCAAAGTGAAGGGGCAGCGTGAAGCAGGGGCAGGGCAGAGGGTGGGGGAGGCCCTGTGGAGCTGCGGCCGTGAGCCCCGCCTCGGGAAGAAAGGACGGAGGGGAGTCTCACCGTGGCTGGACCCACTGCACCTGGCTGGTAAAAAGCCAGCAGCCACCTCCAGCCAGGCCTCTCCCCAGGCATCTCATTCATCTGCCAGCCGCTCACCACCATCACACAGCCTGCCAGGCCCCTCAAGGGCAATCATCCAGACTGACACCTCTCCTTTTCTCTCTACAAATCTCTGCTTCCCACGCTGTCTCTTAACTCATGGTCTCTCCATTCTCTGAGGAATACAGTCTGTAAAGCGAGGCATTTTCCTCGCTTCTTCCCTCTCCGCCTTCCACATCCTGGCCGTCCTGAGGTCCCAGAGGCTTCTCGCACCTGCCCTCCCGAGCTCTCGTACGGGGCCTGACCAGCACGTCCACCTGGCCCCCACAGCCCGCTGCCTCTCTTTGCCCCTTGCCCTAGTCAGCCCCCTGCCAGTCCCGTCCCCCTCAAATGCATCATCTGTGCTGCCACCAAAGTGCAGAATCCTGTCGTCTTGTTCTTTTGCTTAAATCTCTTCAAGGTCTCTCCATTTCACACCAACTAAAGCCAACCTCCTCCTTTTCTCAAGGGTCACAAAGCCCACCTTGGCCTCGCCTTTCTGACTTCATCTTTCCCCATCTCCCGTCTCAAACCACGCATCACCCGGGTGCTCGTTCCATCCTGAGTACACGGTGCTGTTAGGGCGCTTTCCCCGTGACCTCACTTCCTGGAGTGGCTTTAATATCAACACCCTTTTTCTCTAACCTTCATGTAACTCCTACTCAGTCCTTAAGGTTCAGTCTAGACATTTGTCTTATCCAGGGAGGCTTCCTGGACGCTCCTGCATCAGCCATGCCCAAGGCCCTCTGCCGTCTGTTCTCCTGTGATGCCCTGTAGTTATTTCTGTCACTTGCCACACGAGATTATACTTATTTCCATGTTCAGATGTGTCCTTCAAGCATGATCATTTCTCATTCACGATCTGCACTTAGCACATCATACCTATTTTTCAAATGTTAAACAACTTCGTAAGTGTTCAGTAAAAACACAGCTAACTCACAGGACTGGTGAAGGCCTTCACTGGCTTCTCATGTACATACCCACCATCCATTGGGCCTTTCCTTCTCCAGAGAAAGAAGGGCCCTGAGCAGCACCTACAGAGAACACTTGAATAAGGACATTTTCTTTTCTCTGCAGGCTCTGCTTGAGAAAGCAGTGAATCCATTTTTCCAATTTTTCTCAAGGATGTGGAATTTTAGCTTTTTACTCTTCAGAGATGAATCTTCATGGGGGCTGTTGGAGGCATATCAGAATCCTCTGTTTCATTTTGTTTTGTTTTGTTTCTTTTAAATGGTCCCATGCCCTCTGGCTGGATTTTCATAATCTCTCTGATTTGGGAGTTATACTCGCAGAGAGTCACTCTTGTTGATGAAAAAGCATCATAACCCTTGCGATCTGAAAACAGACAACTTAGGGTTGAGAAACTTTGCTCTTCCAATATTTGTTCTTTGGAAATCTCCCCGTTGAGCTGGCTAGTAGATGAACAACATTGGCAAAAAGAATAAAAGCAACGAAGAGAGTTGGCCTCTAAACTAGTTTTTTGGCTTCTGCTGGACACTGAGAGTTGGAGGCAGGTTAGTGACGTAGTCCTGCTCCCTAGATGCTTCTAATCAAATATACAGACTTAACACGTCACCCGAGAGAAGGGATAATCAGTCACTGTAAACAGTTGCATCCTACTGTCTAAAGCCGTACCATTGACTCCTCAGAGGAAGGAACGAGAATTCCTATTTCTTTTTAGTTTTCATAAATTTACTTTTCCAATTAAAAGCCCACTTGGGTCTGCAGTTCCCCACACTCTTAAGCTCGCTTTCAGGAGCACCCCCAACTTCCTTGATCCTGTACCCTTAAAGTACAACTATTATGTCAAATAAAGCTTTGGAACCAGGGCCCCACCACCACCTGTTAATACTTATCTAATCAAGCCCCAATTTCCTGAACAAGAAGTGCATTTTCTTCATTTGAAGGTGCTTACATTCAACAAATTACAGAAAGCCAGGGTGGTTGAGTTAAAAACAATTGGTTTTGCAGTAATTAGAAATACACAAGGAAATGATGACTGCAGAACACTATTAAAAGGGACACTGAAGGATAGCGGCTCCAGTTCCTGGTTAATTCCTCAGCTTGAATATGTAGAGATTCACAACTAATTATACAGAGATGATGAATTTTAAAAATGCTGCCACCCTGCCTTCCCAAGGCCAAGGACTTTAGCTATTAATAGAGCAGTCAGATTGTGCCATTTTATAGAGAACTCACACAAAGTTGCGTCTATTTTAAAGCATTCACGTGGCACATGACTTAAAGATGACAAATCTCTATAATGTGCAAAATCAGCATTTAAACTAAATCCAAATTCATTATAATCATTGCAGGTTCCCCTGGAGAAATCTATTGTTTAAAATGGTCACTATAGCTGCAGGCTATCTTTAGTCCTTCCTGGAACTTCTGTAGGTCATTCTAAAGATTTGCTTTATTTTTTGCCCATCCCAATTCCAGTTGAATGGACACATGCAGTAAAACACAGGGGATTCGCCTCCTAGTATTATACTTCCCTGGATGACTTGGGAAGTGCCAACCATAACAGGCAGGTTGCTCTGAGACCCTTCCAGGAAGCAGGGTCTCAAGTTTCTCTTTGTCACCACTTACCCACTGTCAGAAAGCCCACAGCCCTTTCAGATTGGACTTGCACTCTGCCGAGGTTTGGGGGTTTAGTGGGGAGAAGCATCATGTAGAACAAAACAAGACAAACAAAAACCCCCACTAGCTTCTAGAAATCACATGGTCAAAAAGGTAACCATCAGAAAGAACCAGGCCCTCCACCAGGCTTGCAAAGGGAGGCTGCACTGTGACCTGCATTTAATTATTTAAGCTGCATGTTGTGAGGCCCTTAGGAAAGCAAATGTCATGATGAACAGAGTGAGTTTAACCCTCCTGTCGAAAGAGCAGTGTGCTGTGGCAAGGCCGTCGCTCAGTTAAATTGGACTGCGGGATACAGAGGAGCTGGAGGCCAAGTCTGAGGACCCTAATGAGACTTTATGGAGGGAAGAGATGCCCCCTTGGAGTTTGTCACTCTTTGAGGGACATTTTCCCACCCGCCATTACCACAGCTCCCCCAGTGCTACCCTTTTTGAGTTCGAACATGTTGTAGCCGAAACATTTGAACAAGAGCTTTCAAAGTAACATTTCAAAGTAAAAAAGAAATCTCTAGTGGTTGTGGTGTATTGGGGAGGAGAAATGGCATTTGAGGCTGTGTACATTTCCAACCTTGGACTGCTGGGGCTGAAAGAAGGCTAGGAAGTGGATCTAAAACTAAGTAAATATGCAGTGAATTGGATTATGTTTCATTTGTGAGATGTGCATGTCCCCTCAGCCTCATGCAGAGATAGCAGAATGACGTGTGACTTGGTAGGTGTCCAAGAGTCCCCTGAGCATGTTTGAGGGTGACATACGTGGACATGGCCCGTAATCCGAGGAACACCGCGAGTATTCACACTGGATCATCTGGCCCAGCGGCTCTCACACCGGACGATCGTACCCTCCCCCGGGGACACCGGGCAATATCTGGAGACATTTTGGGTTGCCACACTCAGAGGTGGGGGCTCCTCTCTGGCATGTAGCACCTGCGGATGCTGCTGAACACCCTTTATGCACAGGATGGTCCCCAATAACAAAGGGTTATCCTGTACAAATGTCACCAGGGCCAAGAAGTAGCCAAGAGAAGCGCAGCCTTTAGGCATCCGGAATGTTCTTTGGGATGGACGAACTGGCAAATACTTGTGCCCAAATGTGAAAGCGGCCAAATCCCCCTGCCTGCCCAGCAGGAGCCCTCAGCCCGGCCCAGCCACCTGATCGGCTGGTTCAGATGTGTGTCCTCCAAGGGGCTTGGAGAGGAAGTTCCGCCTCCTGTGTGGACCTTTCACCCTTGGCGGTTAATCCTGTCCCTGGCGCCTCTGCCAGAGGATGTCAGGAAGACACAGACCGCGTGAAGTGGCAGTACAGGGCACACATTATTTGAGGCTGCTACTCATGAAGTCTCTTACTAGTATTTCATTTATGTCTCTTTAAGAGAACATGTGCCCTGATGAGGCAGAAATCCTTTACAGACGTGAAAGCAGCCCGAGGGCAGTTAATCCTCACACTGCTCTAGTGAAGTAGGTAAATTGCAGTTTGATGAAAAATGAGGAAAAACCATCAACAGGTGTTTGGGTTTCCTTGGGGACCTTAGAGTTTCATATTTGGCTGAAAAGCACATAATGACATTTGGAAAGGGCTCCTTGCCAGAACTTTTCCCACTGAATGGTTAAGACTGGAAGATTAACACAAATCTCAGGAACAAAGATGCTGGGGTCAGTTGAAGGAGCTCTGTTGAAGAAATGGGCAAAGTAGAGAAAAGAAAAGGCTCAGTACTCAGGAAGAATCTTTCCAGAAGTAACTATTTCAGTGTAAAATGAGAATGCAATGTGCAAACCTTTGAGGTGTGGAGGTAAGGGATATATTCCCATTACTTAGAGTGCTTGGTTCTCAGACTTCCAGGATACAGAAAGAGACCATTTCTAACATTTTCCCATCCCAGCCGCCCCTCCCCAGCCAGCCAAAAACCTGCAAACATACACAGACAATACAACCAAGCAAATGAGCTCAGGAAAAAATAGGGTTCCTTCCCAGCCAGCAGCCAGGAGTGCTGCCAAGAAAAACATCACAAGCATCATGCAGTGAATCACAGGACGGGCTGCTCTCTATGAACCTCTCAGAACTTAGAGACCAAAAGTCATGGCTCTTTGGTCAGATGTGCTGGGCATGACCAGAGTTGGGAGTCAGGACACCTGGGTTCTAGTCCTGGCACTGAAGATACATGTCGTGATTCTGGACATATAGTAACCTCTCTGAGCCCCAACCCTGCCTCCCTCTCATGGAGTAGTTCAGATATGACAATAAATGTGACAGGGCTTCCGGCCTGCAGAGTGCTAACCAAATAGAAGCAGTATTATGTTAAATGTGTTGATGCACAATTCCCAGAATTTAAGGTTAAGGGTATCAGAGGAAGCGAGGGCAGCACAGGGGCCTTGCAAGCTGTGGGTCAAAATAATGCGAAGGAAAAGCCTCAGGAAGGTGAACCGCCCCCTGCATTAGGCAGGGTTACACAGTCTCATTAAGGGGAATATCTCACTATCTGTGTCTGTTGTTAGAATCCAGTCTATGTGAGAAAGAACAGATTTAAACTTCTCAGAAACGAGCCTCTCCTAGCAATACTCTCCTTCCTTCTCAGTTATTTTCCCAGTGAGTAGCAATAGCCCAAGCTATCACTCTGCGTCCTTGCTTTCAGATTTGATTACATGGGAGCCAGAAATACAGTGAGACTAGATCAGGTAGGGGAAAGTCCCATTTTTAATTGGACCAGGAATTGTGTTATAAGTGAATAAACCAGTGCACTGTTTAAGGAATTAGAAAAGGAGACGGCATCCTTGCCATGGTATTGGCCATGATGGCTCTCGATCTTATGCAGCACAGATCGGTAGCTGATGCCCACCTTCCCTCCAGTCAGCTTGCTTATCTGCTTCTGAACCCCCAGAAGCCCCATAAACAGCATTTTCTTCCACCTCCATCTTCCCCACTTTTTTTAAACCTCCGTTTTCCTTGGTTTGTTCGGCTATCCTGTGCCATAATATCACTTCTACCCTTTTCAACCTGGGATGATTCCTCCCCCAGAAACTCCAAGCACCTCCCTGAGTTTGATAAGAATTCTGTGGAAGGAAAGGTTATACGATCAGTATTCTTAGGGAAGTCCCAAACCTGTGCCAACCTTGCTCTTTGCACCACAGGGTCCACAAAATCCTGGAGAGGTGGAGAGGCCTCAGCTACCCAGCCTGAAGTGATTAGGTGTCTTCTTGCGCCAAACTTACTTAGTGATCTCGAGCAACCACCTTCCTTCCCAGTTTTGGCCTGTGTTGAGCTAGAGGTCTTCCTGGTGCCCCCGGCCTGGGGTTAGAGCATCGTGAACAGGTGCTGTAGTGACTAGGACATCAGGCCTCAGGCTTCAGTGTTCAACAGTCTGTCCCACTGGGGAGGTTCTCAAAGGTCACTCAGGTTATCATTCTTCAGAATATGGTTTTATTATTGTGATCACAGCAGTCTGTCCCCCGCCTCTGTGCCCATAGCCGCAAACAGGATAACCATTTTTATTGTTCTCTTTGCAGACCAAGCAAATACAAATGAGTATTCCATGCACAAAAGGAAGCATACTGTATACACTGTTTCGCACCGTGTTCTGTTGTTTTTCTTCCACTGAACGGTCTGTGTCAGTATACAAAAGTTCTCCTCATTCTTTTTCACAGTTATGTTGTGTGGCTATGTCATAATTAATTTAACTAGTCCTCTATGGGTTAGATTCCCAGAATTGGACTGCTGAGCAAAAAGTGAATGTATCTCCCAAGGAGTGGTGCCGTTTCCACATCCACCTGTGGTGATCGACATGCCTGGTCCTCACCAACAAATTTAAGGTCAAACTTTTGTGTTTAGCCAATCTAACATAGGAGAAATGATTTTCTAGTGTGGTTTGAATTTGGTGTCTCATCATAATAGTGAGGTCGAGAACTTGTTTAAATCTATTTAAATGTCATTTGTGTTTCTGTCTCTGTGAATCATCTGTTAGTGACTTTTGCCCAATTTTCTATTGGGTTTTAGTCCTTTTCATCAATTTCTAAGAGCTTTTTAAAATTTAGGGAGATTAAGCCTTTGTTTGTGATACATTTTGCAAATGTTCCCAGTTTTTCATTTTCTTATGACACACCACTTCTGGTATTCTTTACAGTGTAGATGATTTTATTTTCATATGATCAAATTCATTGATGTTTTGTTCTGTGACAAACCCTTCCCCACTTCAAAGTTATTAAAAATAAATAAATAAAAACCAAAACTCATGTTTCTTCCAATACCCATATAGTTTGTGTACAGGTATTTTTGGCCTCACATATAGATCCAACTTTTTTCTTAATTTATCCAGTTGTCCCAAGTTGGTGTTATTTAAACAGATAATTTAGAAAAGGGAAGATCAATCAATTTCTTTCATGACCATCTTGAAGGAGGCAATTTGGTAACTGGGTTAAATGAAAAGATCCCAGGTTCTTCCACTGCAATGATTTAACTAGCTAGTTTGAGCCTTTCATCTCCACATTCTGGAGTTTTCTGTGTCCATCATCAGCCCTAATTAATGAAGAAGATCCTAGGACCATGTTCAGGTAAAGGAATGCCCTTTGTTTCCAAGGGTCTTCTGGGCAGTTCATAAAGTGTGCTGTCCCTCTGAGTACTCACTGATTTTGGAGGGTGGGTATTGCAGACCTGAAGACATTCAAGGAAAGGAAGTTAAGTGAGCAAGAGAAGGATCTTAGGCCATTTAGGCAGAGCGAAACCTCTCCTTGGGCCATGATTACAAATAGACTCAGTTATTACTTGGGTGGGGACTCATCGTGAATCATCACCAAGTTAAGCACTATGGGGGGCAAGGAGGAAGCATGAGACCTGGTCCTGCCCACACAGAACTTACAACATAGTTGTAAAGAGAGGAAGTTAGAAACTTGACATATCTGCACCTCTATGTTCACTGTAGCATTGTTTACAATGGCCAAGATATGGAAATAACCTAAGTGTCTATCAAAAGCTGAATGAATAAAGATGTGGGAGATATAGACAGAAAGATAGACAGACA
>JAQQAC010010508.1:43370763-43517131 GCA_029783875.1 Phataginus tricuspis | reverse complement strand
ACACACACACACACACACACACACACACACACAGTGGAATATTACTCAGCCATAAAAAAGAATGAACTCTCGCCATTTGTGACAACGTGAATAGACAGAGAGGGCATTATGTTAAGTGAAGTAAGCCAAAGAAAGACAAATACTGTATGATTTCACTTGTATATGGAATTTAAAAAGTAAAACAGACTCATAAATACAAGAAACACAATGTTGGGTACCAGAATGGGGAGACACTGGGACACAGGCAAACTAGGTGAAGGTGATTAAGAGGTAGAAACTTCCAATTATAAAATAAGTAAGGCATGAGAGAAAGTGTAAAGCATAGGACTATAGCCAATAATATTGTAATAACTTTATATGGTGATGGTGACTACACTTACCTGGAGATCATCTCATATGTATAAATATATCAAATCATGATGACGTATACCTGAAACTAATAGGATAGTGTGTGTCAATTATACTTCAGTGTTTAAAGAGCCCCTCACAGCACCAGCAGCATGTAAGTGCCCAAAACTCTGGTGCCCGTACCCACACCTGCTTGTCCCCTCCTCATTCCTTCTCTGTGACTTCACATCATACACTGCTATAGGGTCTTACCTCCCTGTGGCAAATGAAGACTTAGGTCCCTGTTTCAAATTGAGTAGATCATTTCAAAGTCAGAACTCTAGGTCTAGTGTTATGTGCCCCCTCTGTGATCCTACAGTGCCCTGGTCTTACCTAGACCATCAAATTGCTATTATCCTCATCTGTCTGCCACTCTTGTTTTTTAGTGGCAGCAATTGTGACCTTTTACACCAAATCTCTAGCACATGGCTACGGCTTATTGGAAGTTTATCAAAGGGCTTATGGAATGCTGAATGAATGTCGCCGACAGTTGCCACAGGTCCCCAGCAAAAGGAGTAAGGTAGTCTGGGTGTCTTCCTGGAGGGTCTTCTGGGGTGAGCCATGAAGAATCAAGTCGGAGTGGGTATAAAGGAAAAGAGAATATTTCCTGGGGGTGAGTGAGTGAGCTGGGGAGTAAAAAGAGGGTCAGAAGAGGGCAGTGACTGCCAGTCTTTCCCCAGAGGCAGTTAGCAGAACAGAAGATCATAGAGTATTGTGAGAGTAATTTGTAATGTAAAGGTGGTGCCAACTGGCAGTGGTGGTGATCTCTGTGTGCCATTACATTTGAGAGGTGAGCAGAGGACTGGCCCAGATCACAGATGATGAAAAGGCTTGGATTTACAGGTGGTAGTACCAGGATCTGCCCTTAAACTGGAATCTGTCCGGAAGCCTTTGCCAAAAAACAACAAACAAAAATCTTGCCTCTTTTTCTGCTTTATTTCCCCATTTCTAATAACCTAGAGCTTTTGTGTTGGAAGAAAAATCTACAAGTTATCTTGTCTACCTTCACTCTCACTGGAATGTGACATGAAGACAGGAATTTGTGTGTGTTTGTTTGAATGCCATAGTCTCCTAATTCCTGACACTCAATAGATATTTTAGTTGACGAATGAATGAATGAATTTCTTATCCTATCCTTCTTTAGACTCTGCATGGACTCTCCCATTGGGAGGTAAATAGAGGAATCACCTTTACAAATCATAACTCTAAGCTTTAAAACTTTTTAATTGAGTTTTTCTATGCTATACCCTGGTGAGGGAAGAGGAAAGGAGTATCTGTGTGTCATTTCGGTTGCACAGTATTACATAGCTGGGGAAAATATGGTTGCCGGTGGATTGCAAATAAAGACAAGATTCAGCATACACTCAAGGAAACAACATGAAATCCAGATTCTCTTTAGTATATAACTCATCATTTGCTGGAATAGTGAATGAAGGAACGAATGCATGCATGCATGAATGAATGAATGCAGAGGTCAACCAGATATACTGGAAAATATTTGTGAAGGCTTTGGAGTCAGAAAAACTTGAATGAATATCTGTAGCGTGTAGTATCACTGAGCTTCTCTGAGCCTTGGTTTCTCATTCATCAAATGACAATAATATTGCCTCGTTGCAGGATTTTAATGAAACAGTGTATGCAATATGCATTCTTGAAAGTTGCTCTTCCACTGCTGGTTATTATTATTATTATAAATTAACTTACCAAGAAAGGCTCAGTGAGGTGTAGTTCTGGTGTGGAGCAGTGGCAGAGACCTAGAAGGTGATTGACCCAGACACCTTTCTTGTACCTAAAATAGAGTAATGGCAGAGGTTTTCAGAAAGAAAGGAAAGCACAAAATGGGAGAGGGGCCCTTATTCTAGGACCTCCTGGATTCACCTTTGTTCTATGCTTATTACTGAGCAACCTTTACATGTTTCTAGACATTTAAGCAACACAGGGGCTGAATGTTTTCTTTTGTTCACTGTTATACCACCAGTGCCTAGAACAGTGCCTGACACATGCAGGCACCTAATAAATATGTGTCAAATGAATGAAAGGCATTGATCCTGAAATAAGTCATTCTCTTCATTAAAACTTTAGCTGGATTTTCAGAACAAAGTATAAATGAACTAGAATTTGTGGTCCCTTTCTCAAAAGTGAAAAAAGTTTTAAAAATATTATCATTTCAGTGCCATAAAATGTCTCTTTAGCTCTCCTTCAAGTGCAAAGTTCACACACATAATACGGTTAAATTTCAAATGCTATTAGTATAATGCCAGTGGGATCATAAGATGAGCAAAATTGTGGGCTAAAACAGCGCTTTAAGTTCTGCATTTGTTGAAGTAGTAAAAGCAAAATGAGGTTAATTCCTCGGTCCCAGAGCAAGAGGGCTTTTAGCCTGGATAATATTCGTGGATTTAACAACTAACTATGTCAAATTATACTTTTCCTTTTTTTCCTTTTTTGAATTGACTGCTAAAATGTGCTGTGCTGCTGAGCATTACTTTTAAAAAGAAACTTGATAATGATTTTGGGGTTGGGAAGAGTGTTCCACCTTTACAGAGCACCCTCTAAACTTCCGTTCTAAGACTACCTGTTTTGAAAGTTACAGTTAAGGGAAAGGTTAGCATGAGCATCTGTGCAAATGACTTGTGTTTCTAAAAGAAAGAATCTGCAGTCAGGGCTGAACTGAAGTGGCGAGGATAGGCACCCTTGTCTTGTTGCTGGTTTTCACAGGGCCTACTTCCAGTGTTTCTCCATTTAGGGTGGTGATGTTTGTTGTGACATTTTTTTTGTTTTTATTTTTTGGTAGGTAAACTTTTTCAGATTAGAGACATTCTCTTTTAATCCTAGTTCACTTTTAAATTTATATTCATACTGCATTTTTTCAAAAAGTACACATGCAAAATGTATTTGTAAATTTTATAAATTTTACATCCTTGGGATAAACCTAATTTAGCTATTATGTAGTATATTTTGTATACACTGATAGATTGAATTATCTAATATTTGGCTAAAAGTTTCTACATCTGTATTTATTTATTAACCCATTCAATTATTTATTATTTTATTTATTGTAACCCGTTTCACTAACTGGTTTGAAATGGCTCAACAATGTCAATTTCTTGTGCTTTCTTATCTTGTGCCTTTTTATACTTTGTTATCAAAGTAACACAAGTCCCATAAAATGAGTGGGAGGTATTTACTCTTCCTATTCTTTTTAGGGAGTTGGGTGCTAGAACAATGTACTCTTTGAATGTGTGAGGAATATACTCGTAAATATATCTGGGCCTGATGTTTTCTTTCTGGGAAGACTATTAATGATTGTTTCGATTTCATTAATAGTTATAAAACTTTTCAGGTTTCTATTTCATCTTCTGTCAGTTCTAATAAGTTATATACATTTTTATGGAAATATGTCCCTTTGTCTAAGTTTTAATGTTTATTGGGAAAAACAGCTGATTGTATTTACTTATTCACTTTTTACACTCTACTATGTATGTAGTCACATTCCCTTTTTATTCATAATAATATGAGTTATTTAACCTTTTTGTTGAAATCAGTCCTGCCAGTGGTGTGTCAGTTTTGTCTGTCCCAAGAACTGATTTGAACTCTGCTGAACCTGTTGTTCTTATCAATTTATTGATTTCTGCTCTTTTATTGATCATCTCCTCCTTTCACCTCAATTGTTTATGTTCTCTCATTATTCTTATATTTCACAAGGACAGTTATTCATTTTTTATGTCTCTATAAAAAAAACACTTGATCACACAAAAGGAAAGAGATAAAAGAACCACGTGGATACAGTAAGCTTGTGGTTTCTTTTCTCTCTTCCCTCTTGTGTGATCAGGTGGTTTTGGTCTTTGAGATTTTTTTTTTAATATTTTATTTTATACCATTGTTTCTCTGTTTTCGTTGAGATAGTAAGAATATGTCCATAGAGAACCCAAAAGAATTTACAGAAAAACTACTAGAAAAAAGAAAAAAGTTGTGCAGGGTGACTGGATATAAGATCAATATCAACAAGTTTACTGTATTTCTATACAGCAGTGACAATAAATTAGAGATATAACTTAAAAAAATTCCTTCTGACCTGAGGGAAGAGAAAGGTACTAAAAGCATTACAAGTACATGAAAATTAACTTCTATACATCAACTGACATCTTATAAAAAACTGAAAGCCAGACTATACACTGGCAGAAGAGGTCGGTATCATATACAGCCAACGAAGATCACCACGTGCATGGGCAGTGGTCTCCTACAGATCGACCAGAAAACAGTCTAGTGGCAAGAAAGGTCCAACAACATGAGAAAACATTTTAAAGAATAGAAAACAAATATGGGTAATAAACACATGAAGAGATGCTTAACTGCAGTATTTAATCAGGAAAGATTTTATGAAGACTGCACTGAAGTGCCATTTTACATATATTTGACAAAATGTTAAAAGTCTGATAATTGTGTAAAAGAAGGACATAAATTGTAGGATCTCTTCAGTGTTGCACTTCTTTGGGGAGTATACTTTTCAGAATCACTTTGGAAAAGAATTTGGCACTGTCTTGTGAGGAACATTGTATTTATTTATTAACCTTTATCTACTGACTTCACAGCTGAAAACATGCCCGTGAGATGCTCTAGTACATGGGTACCAGTAAGTTTGTGCTAGAGTAGCCGCACAGTTTTATAAGACAACAAATATCTGGAAGCCTCCAGAATGTTCCTCAATAGGGTAATGTAAAAATAAACTGTGATGTAGTCACATGTGAAAGATTATGCAACAGTGGAAAGGAAACCACAGCAACTCTATGAAATTATTTTTGTAACATAACAAATAAATAAAGCAAGTGTCAGAAGACTGCACACAGTACAATACCCTGTTTTTACAGTTCACTAACAAGCCAATTGAACAGCAGGTTGTTTAGGCATACTTAGGTATGTGACAAAACTAAAAAAGTCAAAAGCAAGAAACAATAACAACAGGATTTATCATAGTGGTTACTTTTGTAGGGAAGGTGGAGGATGTAATATGGGAAGAGCAGATAGGTAGATGAAAGCAATTTAAAAATATTCTAGTTCTAGACTGGGCAAAGGTTCCACAGCCATATTATATTATATTGTATTAAATAAATACCATTCATGAAAAAGGTCTTCATCTGAAGATGATAATTTGTCATGAATACTAGATTGTGAGTAATCCAATTCTGGAAATCCTAGAGCCAAATTTTGAAAATCCCTATTCTAATAGAAAAATGACTGCAAGGAAATGAGACGATTAAATAATAACATGATCTGAGATTCATGGAATGCTAAGAGTTTCTAAATGTTGCATTTCTTATGCTTTAAGCAAAAAAGAAAAAAAAGTATCTAAGTCCAATTTCTGACTTCTTCTTACCTTCTTAGATGTGAGAAGGACTCTTAATTAGTATTAAACGCCACATTCCTATTTGTTACAAGCCACATATTCTTACAGGCTCTTTATATTCTCTTAAGCCAGAATCACTGTCGGGAAGTGTTTTGCTGTAGTGTCATAATGCAATTCTTCTTGTCTTCCATCTTCCCTTCTTACCTTCGTCCCCGGTGCTTTGCTTTTATGGCCCCTCCCTTGCCTCACTTATGAGGCTGTGGCTCATTCAGGCTCTCATGTCATCTCAGACCCTGGGAAGTACCTGTCTAACTGTCACCTAAACCAAGAGTCTAATTGGATAGGAAGGGGCTTGGCGAAAACTGCAGATCATACTGCCCAGTAATCCCACCTGGAGATGTCAACTAAGAGGACTACCACACGCAGGCAGGCAGCCCATGTCTAGGCGGGCAAGAAGTTCACTGATAAGGTGGCAACAGGTCATGGAGAAGAAGCAAAGGCTAAGAGAAGAGGTCATAGACAGCCTGGTGCATCCCAAAGAACCTTAGCTCAAGGCCCTGCAGGGCAGAAGGGAGGGTTTGAGACTTTGCCTGATGCAGCCTTTCATTGTTCAGGTGAGAGAAACACCCAGGGTCCCCAGTGAGCTGGCCAGGACCAAACCTAAGTCCCCCTCATCCCCAGATCCAGCCTCTTGCCGTCAGCAGAAGAGCACAGTGAGTTTTATATTCAGCCAGTGGCCGGCCAAGCCAAGGGCTTCCTATAGTCCTTTTGCTTCAGTACCAGCCCTGTCTTAGCAGAAGACGGGCTTGATCCCAGGGGAGCCGAGTGGGGCCACATGCCTATATCAGAGGAGAACAGTAGACAGAGAGGGAGTGTCTGAGCTCTCGCCAACACTTTTTTCGTTCAGAAAAATTAATCTTTAAAATAATATACACATAAATACATATTGTGTGCGTATATAGTTACATATATCTACACATATATGCTTCTAAAGTATTTGTTAATATATACATACATAGATACACCTATTAGAGGTAAAGCAGCATAAACTAGATGCTGGACTAAACACTTCAAGACAGCACCTAGGTGTTAGTCCCACCTCCACCATTCTGTAACAATGGAGAAATCACTCCTCAAGGCGTCTTTGTTTGTTCTCCTCATTGTAAGATAGGAGTGTTGAACTATATTAATTCTAATGTTCTTTTTAGCTTTCAGGGCTCTCTGCTAAAATGTGGGCATCGTCAATTTTAAACACGAGCTCTTGGGTCATCCTTTTTCTTCATTATTTGTTTCATTTCTTCCAGTATTTCTCACACCTCCTAATTCAGAATTTGATACTCCTGGGACTTTGAATAGCAACTTAAACTTTAAACCTGATTAGACTTGTACATGTAGGTTATGATTAGGAAAGAGTCCTCAAGGTGGAAAAGAGATTAAATATGTCAAATGATACTGATAGCTCAGGTCATATAAGATCTGAAAATCAACCCCTGGAGTAATCTGCAGGACACTGGAGACCTTGCCAGAAGGCATAGCGAGAGAATAGTAGATTGGTGGTCTGATGACCGAGGGCTCAAGAAAGAGTAGGAAGAGAGGAATTAAAGACAGAAAATATATATAAATCTTTCAAGGACTTTTGCTATAAAACAGTGTTGATAAATGGGGTCACTGGAGAGATTTTTTTAAGGTAGGATAAATTATGACACATTGTATTCTGATGGAAATAATCTAGTAAAATGGGAGAAACACTGATGGTGTAGGACATAAGTATAAGGGGAGGGGCTGTCCTTAGATGGGAACACGATATTCATCCACAGTGACTAGGGGCCGGGAGAATACACTGAAGGTAGACAGTGTTAGATGTAGATGGGACCCTGTGAAAGTTCTCTTCTGATTTCTTCTGTTTTCTCAGGAAAAGAGAAAGAAGGTCATCAGCTGAGAGGAAGTATTGACAGGAGGTGCTGACATTTTGAAAAGAGAAGAGATAGTGTGATAGAGTCTAGGAGAGAGGGAAGGGGAATGAACTGGAGAAATTCAGCAGAAGAGCCAAGCAGAAGTCAGCAACAGTGATTGAAATGAGACTGGTGAGCAGGGCTCTGGGTTTCTCTGCATCCATAAGCAACAGCCTGCATGAGAACTAGTCAAGAGCCGGGCTTTACAAATTAGGTTTTTGTCAGGTGGTGCAACAAAGGGAGGGGCCATGGAGCGGAGGGTGTTTGAAAGGAAATGATTACAGTGACGAGCCATGGAGACGAAGTTGGATAAGAATGGAATGTAGATGTGAAGGGAATGAAGAACCATGAAAAATGGGTAGAAGCAATGGGTGGTAGATTCCAATCAAAGGATTGTTGAGTTGAAGGATTAGAGGGTGTAAGCTGGGACACCAGGAAACTGGGAGAGAGCGGAGTTGAAACTGAGGTTCTGGAGGAGCTGTGGTCAGGGGTGGGAGTGGGCAGAGGACAAGGTCTGTGCAAGAGTGGCCACTGCCAGGGGGTCAGAGGACCACCTGCATGGATGTGGGAATCATCAAGACGCATGAGGAGGGCTGTATCGGAGAATGTGATGGTAAAATCTTTGAGGAATTAGAGAAAAGGCCGTGAGACCTAGAGATGATTTTACCCAGACAGGCGGTGGATGGCAGTCAGATGACATAAAATTCAGTCCTGAGAGGGATTCAACAAGAAGGGAAAGGAGGATACCCACCCCACCTCCAGGCTCACTGGTGGGAGGGTGTGGGGAGAGAGCAGCCATCACTCTTGGGGGGGGGGGGCTCCGAGGAAGCCGTTTCCCCAGAGGAGAGGCAGATTCCACTTAAAACTAGAAGGTGAAGTGCCCTGCTCAGGGGAGAGGATGAGGATATGTAGGAAATTTTTTTATGAACTGACCTTGAGTCTCAAGAGCACAGGGGCAGGGAAGGGGAGGGAAATGGAATCTACCAGGGGGTTATACAGACCCGGTGAAGGTGGGAGTCCTTCAGCATTTCAAGGGAATGATGGATGACTCCAGAATCCTAACTTTCTTGTTACTGATAGAAACACAGATGTGGGCATTAATAAAATTAATCATGAGATCTCAAGGAAAATAATAGTGGCAAGACTGTGGATATTAGAAGGTAGCCAGGAAGATGGGGTGAGGGAGTCTTTCCAGGATCATGAAGATTTGAGGGGCCCCTCTTCAGTTTTGCCAGTAATATGGAATTCAAGGGTAGGGCCGTCTTAGCAGAAGCGCTCTTCTCACTAAGCCCCCCATTTCTCTCCTGACAGTGGTGTCATGGGGGTAAGCAGAAGAGTGGTCTTGCTAGAATCACTCAGAGCTCCTAAAGGAGATGTAGGACAAAGTTGGGACAGTCTTATCACCATGACGGAGAAGTTCTTGGAAAAGGCAAGCGTAAGGTTTTATCTGGATGACCAAGTACAAGGAGAGGTGACTGAAAAGATACGCCTTCTTCTGACTGCTCAAAGAGAGAAAAGACAGTTAACTTGAAATATCTCAGCCCTAATATATCTTAAGACTATAGACTAGCCTTAGGTTAGACCCCAAGACAATAATTCAATCAAGATAGAAGTTTCTTTCCCTCAGTCACAGCTCAGAGGTAGGAAGGTGATTCCTGCTGGCACTGTTCCATGAGCTCAGCCAGACATTTGTATTCCTTTTGCTACTTCACCACCTGCTGAGGCGTTATCCTCGTCCTCACAGCCAAAGCTGACCCACGAGCACCTCATCTATATCCCAGCTCCCAGAAATGGTGAAAAAGGAACTGGAGGACAGAGCTGTCCGTTTTATGAATATGACCTGGAAGAAACACACCTCACTTGACTCGGGTCCCATTAGTCAGAACTTAGTCATAGTGCCACACCGAATCCAAGGACACATGGGAAATGTGGTCTGCAGCTGGGAAAACAGGAGACCAGTTAAACCAGAGGGTTCAATTATTAAAAGGAAGAATAGCATATTAGATAGTGGGTGACAGCTGTCTTTGTCACAGTTGTGTCTACATATGAATAAGGAATGATTTTAAATAATAATCATTGTATTTTTCAACTAGCACATCAGAATTTAGACACCCAAATGAGTGCCAGGGAATTATACATGTATGTCAGTTATGCTGAATTTGCTCAAAATACTTCAGAGATTTAAAAACTGTGAACTTTTAAAAAAGATACAAATTGAGCGTTTTATTAACCGAAAAAGATCTTAATCATATAACTTGTTTCCTAACATTTTATCTTGGTATCCCTAAAACCTATCACAGTGCTTACCCAAAATAGGTGCTTAAAAAATGTTTATTGAATGACTGAATGAATGAGTGACTCCATCATTCAGTCGTTCCTGTCTGTCCATTACAGGTGACAGTCCATTTTTCAGTATGGTGTCCCATATTACCTTCTTGGGAGCATATCTTCATTCACTGGGAGTGAGTTTGGCTTTTGAAATCAACCCAGTGTCATTCAGAAGCAAAGCTGTTGACTCCAGGCAGTAACACTATTCTTTGGTCAAAAAATATGACTATGAAATAATGAGGCAGGTAAACCAATTCTGAAGGCAACTTCAAAAGAAAAAATCCAAAAATAAATTATTAGAATAAATGTATATATGCCAAGGTTACTACATTGAAAAGAACAGTGTTTGTTTGGATGCATACAATTAAGTATGTCAATTATTTAAAAATTTTTCACAACTTTGTGAAAAATCTAATAACTAACTAACTTTCATCTTCAAATGGTAACAGACTCAGATTGTAAATCCTAGAAATCAGTCTGTAAATCAGTGATTCCCACCCGGAGGCCCTTACACCCAGTGACCCTGGGAGGGAGCTGGGAGGGGCGTGGGGGTCGCAGCTGAAGGTGGCAGGAAAGAGGCACAATGACGAAAAACAGGAAATACCAGGGCCTAGAAGTCGTAAGCGTTCTGTAAGTGGTGTGAACAGACTGCAGTCCCCCCCACACTGCGTGAGCCTTGGGGACTGTGTGGATTCAGAGTCCAAACCCCTCTGGGAAGATGACTGTGTCTCTGGAGTTCCGCTCGAGGCTGACCTGTTTACGGCTTGTCAGCCGTGCTTCTCCCACCTCTTTCCCCAAGGCCAGCTGATCACTAAAATGTCTGCCTCTTGCTTGGAAGTGGGAAGAAGAAGCTGGAATCCCCTTTACGTTCAGGGCCCTCAGCATCCAAGCAGCTGTCGTGCCTCATGGCCCATCACGAACCTGCCAAAGTCACACCAGCTGGGGGCCCTCGGAGGCGGCATCACCTCCACTCCATCCAATGCCTGTTTGTGTTTTATTTTTCCTGTGACACAGAAACACTGTTAATGATCACCATCCTCGACTCCATGGGAGTCAATTTATTTCCCAAAATGGAAGGACACATTCTTTTGTTCCCTGCAACTGTTACATTCTATTCAGTTCACTTAATTGGAGAACATTTGAGGCCATTCATCAAAAAGTCCGGCAGATGTAGCCATTATGAATCACACCACAGCACAATACAATCATCCCCATGTCATTTGTCATCATATATTCTTCATCCCTTTAACTTTCAGATGACAATTCAGTTTAGATTCTGGGTTCTCTCCATTTACCTCTGGGAAACCCAGTCCTGTCCTCTAACCTCACCATTTTTATCTTTGGGATCAAAGAATGGTGCTTTGAATAGTCAAATTATGGAGGGAACAAGCCATAGAAGTAAGTGGCATCTTTCTAGAGACAGCAACGGTGTTTTTCTCCCCATGTCAGCTCCTTGAGAAATGAAACTGCATCTTACTGCCTGTGCCCAGCACCAGTACAGTGGCTGGCATGACTTTTTGGACTTGCTAAGTGGTTGTCCAGCACTTTTAGGTGTAGGGTCATAGCCCCTCCTGTTCCTGACGGAGAGCTAACAAAAGGAAAGGGTCCTTGCAGCAGCAACTAATGGAACAGTTTGGTTTTGCAATTGGTTAGCTTTGGGAGTTTACCTAAGAGCCACCTTTTCCAGGTCTTAAGTTTTCTCATCTAGAAGAAGACGTGGATTAGTTCAGAGGTTTACAGATCTTTTTTAGTCATAGCAAAAAAAATTTTTTTCAAACAAAATATTACAGAGAGAGTCAATATATAAAATAGTAAAAAATGTAAATGTTTGTTCATGTAAATGTTGATGTATACCAAATGTGTATAATATAAAAATGTTTTTAAAAAAAGGCAGGTGTGATGGGCATAGACAGCACCCTGCTCCTTCACCTCCAGATCACTCTAGTGATGTTTCCGTAGAAACTCTGCAAGAGTGTTTCTCAGCCCTAGCTAGACTTTCAAATCCTCCAATAGGGTTGCCATATTGATAAAAAATACAGGACACCCAGTTAAAGTAGCATTTTGTATAAACAATGAAATAATTTTTCAGTATTTGTCAAGATGTCCAAGTTGACTGGGAGTCCTGTGTTTTATCTGGCAGCCCTACCTAAGGAGCTTCTAACCAAATGAATTCCAGGCCTTCAGAACCTCTAGGTTGGGGGTTCCCAACCTCGAACTTTCTTAAAATCGCCCCGGAGATTCTAACATGTAGCCAGGGAGGAGACCCACTGCTCTCTGAAAAGCACAGTTTGGAAAATCATAATGGTTCATCTCTAAATCTGCCTCTACTTCTAAAACTCTGTAATTCTAAGCAGATCATAATTTGTGATTTAGGAATTTCTAAAATAGTTCTCATCAGGTGAAAGACTGTTTCTTATTCTTCACCTAGTCCCAGCAGGAACACAGGTAAGAGCGACTATACCAATTCAGAAGAGCCATTTCTGCACTCATAACTGAGATTTGTATACACATCTGCATCTTACAAAGATGGGGGGAAGTGGGCTGCCCCGCCGTTTTCCTGAGTGAGAAGTCCTGGGTGCTGTTGCCAGCTTTGTCACCACCTGGCTCTGCGCCTGACTTTCTTCTGCTGTATCATGGGGACAATAACAGGAGACTGGGCGCCAGTTCTTGGGCTTCTGCAGTGTGGCAGGCGAGCCCTCTCTGTGTGTTACGGCTGACCCTAATGGTAGTGGCTCTCAAATTTGGGTGGGCATTGGAAGTACATGGAGACTTGCTAGTACAGGTTGCTGGGCCCCATCCCCAAAGTTTTTGGCTCTGAGTGTCGAGTGGGGCCTGAGAACTTGAATTTCTAACTAGTTCCTAGGTGCAACTGAAGCTGCTGGTCTGGGATCACATGCTGATGAATACTGCTTTCCAGCTATTCTGTACTATTTCTCCTCCTAAATATGATAAAACTGAGCCTTAGAATTGTTCAGTGACTTGTCCAAAGTCAGACAGTCCATACTCCTACCTAAGTCTGCCAAATATGTCCACGTCTTATGCTCTAAAAGGTTATTTTGAAAACAGTATCATTTAACAATGGTGCTATTTTTATTTTTAAAAAGATAAGTATAAACTGTAAAAGGATAAATAAGAAAGAACAAATTTTATCTCTTTAAAGCAGAAAAGACGAGCAAATGTCTGTGTATGATTAGGTCCTAAAATGTGTGAACTGCAAAAACCTATCACATTGGTTGACAAAATACACCCAGGCTAGTGAATTATGGTTGGAAGCTGTTTTGTCCATTGGAATTGCACTGTCAGTTCATAAAGACGTGGTCTGCAATACCCATTAGCATATCCTCACCAGTGAAAGCCTCAGAAGTAAGGAGTGAACACTCACAATGTGATGTTTGAAATACAGGCTAATAAAAGGCACAGAATGACAATTTACTCGTGAAAGGTTGAAGCCCCGTTCATATTTTCCACATTTTAACAAGCAGGCAGAAAACTAAACCTACACAGCTATGATTAATCTATTTTAGAGAAGGAAAAGTGAAAGTTTGATGGGAAGAAAAACGTTTTCCCTGAACAACTAATTTGAAGACCAAAATGACTCTCTTTTCTCCTGTTGGCTTGGAAACAGTTATTTCTCTATATTTCTTGAATTCTTTTACTTTCCCAAAAGGTTTCAACTTATATTTAAATGAAAAGTTATTTCCCAGTTTTCTAGTCTGGAGTATAGATCAACTATATAAAAATAAAAAATGTCATCATATATACACTTAGCTTCCTTCAGGACATGGAAAAAAGATGATACCTTAAGCAGACCTATGGAAGCCTCTAGAAAGGTCACAAACGCCCCACAGAAAACAATGATGCCATTTTTCTTTCTGCTTTTGTTGGTGTTCCCAGAATTACTTTCATTTCTTGAGAAACCTGTAAGTTTTCACAACAGGAAATATGATCTAATATGACATCTTTCTCAGAGGGTTCATCTCTCCTAATAATAAAGAATGACACAGATGATTTGGACAGTTCGTAAGCTACAGCTCTGCAATTTAAATGCACAAAATATCCAAAGTCCAATGTACACTTAAGCAGCATTTATCACTGTGCTTGGTCTAACCTGACCCGCATGCGTCCTCGGAGCACATTCTGTTGGGCAACCCCAAGGACCCGCTCCTCTGGGCTGACTGCTGTTTAAGAAACTGTCATTTGGAGCTAGGGTACATGAGACCATCACCCACCATGAGATCTACTTTACCTTGTTCTCTTTTGCTTACTCTAGTGTATCCTCACTTACAGACGGTTGTGATCAGTTGAAGAGTTGCCAATGGTGAGCCTTGGAGAATTTTTCCATTTTGATTTTTCTCTCCTTCAATCTGAGAGTTTTTTAAATTTGTCTGCATTCATGGCCAATGAATATAGATGATTAAGAGCTTCCTGCTTATGATCCCAAGGAAGAGACTATGAGCTCTGGTCAGAAAGCCTTTTCTATCCCTTACTTTATAGTTAAACTCCCTAACTTTGCTGACCTCAGGTTTCTCTCCTCTGTAATGGCCATAAGAAAATCCACCTCCATAAAGTTGTGGGAAGTTAAAGGAGATGATATCTATGCAGCCTCTGCCTTGAAGTATAGACACAAGAAGTTTTTAATTAGTGGCAGTATAATCATTCTGTCTCCATGGGCCAATTAGCTTTTGATGAAAAGAGCATTAACTTCACACAAAAAGTGGACCATCCCAATGCTAGCAAGCCTTTTGTAATGGTCATAAGGAGAACTAAACTCCACAGAATGGATTAACCAACAGAAATCTACTTAATACTAAAAAATAGAAGCCATGAAATCTGCCCTTCTGTGGGGTCATGATGGCTTCAGTTCTATATACAAAGCCAATGCAATGGTTTGTTCAGACTCTGTCCATGTAAGTAAACATTTGCTGCTTTAGAATAAATGTATGCACCAACACATTTATTGTAAACTGATTTCACCGAGTATTGAATTTTTAAAACAAACCAGGATTTATTAGCTTTGGGTTGGGTGAAGCCAAAATAGTTGCATGAAAGTTAACTGCTAGTGTAGTTGGTATGTGGAGACACATTTAATCTTCAGTAGAAAAAGAAATTCAACAAGACCAGGAAGAAGGGTATGCATCTCTGAAATTAGATTCTTTTAAAGGTTTTTAGAGTTGAAAGGAATGAAAAATAATAGATGATCAAGGAAGGGGTAAAATAGATAGTGTGTAAAAGATTAAGAGAGTCAAACAGGGGAAATGCAAAGTACAGGACGGTGGCCGGGCCAAACTGGGGATAGCAGGAAGGGCAAAAATTACCCTTGTATCCTGCTTCAGATACCGGCATGATTTTATAAGACCCTAAATTTCTATGGCTTCCTTCTTTTGGGCTCATTCCTACCTTATACACCAAAGGTCGTAGTAAGAAACTATTGGAATTGAAACTGGCACATTTCCTCTTGATAGGGGCACTTGCTCGGAGACTTTGTCACGAGCTATCATTTACTTAGCACTTATGAGGCACTAGGTGAGAGCCACGGCCAGGAATCCAGCAAAGGGTAAAAGGGGGCTCCAGGATCAAAAGGGCACTCCTCCCACACACACACTGTTGGCCCTGACATTTCCATCCTCGCGGATCGCTCCTCCCACCCCTCAGGCAGGTGTCCCTCTCGGCAGGCCCTCTGGGGCAAAGGTGCTGTTCATCCTGAGGTGTCTTGCTCCTTACCAGCTAAATACGAAACGGCCTGTTCCGTTCCACAAAGAGACTCCTTCCTCCATCACCTGCACACATGTGACCAGCACAGGCCCACGGCTTTACGGAGGACCATCCTGCAGGTGGGCGGGTGGCACCTTGACTCAAATTATTGGTCCAACCCAACTTTCATGACACAACAGGGACTCTATCAAGAGCCAGTTCATATTCTACTTGATTTTAGAAAAAATTTTCAAAGGAGTTGGTCTTAACTCTGTTCATTATGCCAGATGGTTCCCCTGTTGGCACAAGTTTAACTTCAGCTGGAGCTCCCTTTCTGGGTCATTATCCCTAAGCAAGTGAAGGAAGCTGAGCTATTCATACTCACAGCCTGCCAGGTGATTCCCCTAGCATACTCCGGGCAGAAGCTCTAGCTAGGAGGACCATCCTGAGCCTAAATCCAGCATTTTCGAATTTTTAAAGGAAATTGAATTTGAATTTATTTCTAAAGAAAGGGAAACCTTAGGACTAAAACTTTTTTAAAAGAGTTTTAGGCCAAGTACACATCTGCAAGGAAATTTTGATTACGATTTTCCCCCAATCGTGGAGTGCGCCAACAGGGCGGACAGCGTGGCAGACATACGAGCATGCCAGCAAGCCGACAGGCACCCAAAGCGGCTTCCACGCAACAGGCATTCCGCGGTTCCCTGACACCAGCATATACCTCACTTCCTTTCTGATTATTTTCTTTCTTTTTCAAATGAAATATCTTTTAGTATTTTGGGGAATTAATGTAACCATAATTTCATAATTTCACGTGGCACAGAATTAAACAAAAGTGTTTTTTTATCTTCAGCATCCCCATTTTAATTCCAATAAAGAAAACACAGTCAAAAATCAGCTTGCTTGCTTTCTCCTCATCAGTAACAAAAACTTCATAAATATGTATTTGTAAAACCTGAAATTTTAGTGTCTTAAAGTGACTCCTGTTATTGGTGATGCATATCCTAGTGGGTATGTGTATTCGTCCCCAGGGCTGCCGCAGTGTTATGACCTTAAAACAACAGTGCTGTGTTCTCCCACAGTTCTGGAGGCTGGAAGTCTGAAACCAGGGTGTCAGTGGGGCCACAGGTACCCTCCCAGCTGCTGGAGGAAGCCGACAATCCTGAGGGCTGCCTGTCTTACTGCTGCACAGCACTAGGCTCTGTCTCGTGATCACATGGCTGCCTGCCCTCTGTATGTCTGTCTTCACAAAGCATTCAACTCTGTGTGCGTGTGTCTCCCTCTGTCTTCTCATCTCCTTCCCATTGTGCATGTCTGTCTCTGTACCTCTCCTCCTCTTCTTATAAGGGCACCAGTCATGTTTGATGAGGACTCACCATATTCCAGTACAACCCACCTTCACTTACATCTTCATTACATCTGCAAAGACCAGATTTCCAAATAAAGTCACTTTCACAGGTATCAGGGGGTAGGATTTCAACATGTCTTTTTAGGGAATGCAGCTCAACCCATAAGAATGCTCAAGCCACAGAGCAGAAGATGTTGGGTAGAGGAATTAATAAGATTTTTGACTTCAGTAGGAAGACATCAGCATTGACCTCCTGAGTTCTTAGGATCTGTTGATATTGTATCCCTTAAACAAGAGGTCATCCCTAGCTCTGATTCCTGCCAGAAGTGGCTGCGGGCCAATAACTCTAGATACCTCAGACATATTTTTCCACTTTATACAATTAAAACAAGCAAACCAAAGGACTTTATCCACATACTCCCTGCTTCCCTTTGACACATGCTAATTTCTAAATATCCCCACACCACTTGCACGTGCTCTAAACACAGGTGCCTGAGAAGGAGGGTGGGAGGACATGATAAGGGTGCAGAAGGAAACCATGAGGTCTTTCCCTTCGTTGCAGTCAACTTGTTAATTTAGCTTGTGTCACGGCTACCAAGAAATGCCCTGGTTTGCACTGGGCTTCCATTTTGAACATGTGTTTTAATTTAATCAAAAAAGTATTTATATGTTTGTTCTTATTCTCAATAATACAACTAATTATTTCTTTGTGTCCCTGGTTGTCCACGGTGTGATGTAGGTTCATCACTTATTATTCATTGATTCAAGAATATTTATAGAGTTCATACTATTTAACAGGTAACACCTCAGCACTGAGGATAAAGTTAAAAAAAAAAAGGCAAAGTCCCTGTCTTCTGGAATTTATATCTTCGTAGGGAAGAGAAAATAAGCCAGTAGGAAAGGCTGTAGCAGGAGCTTTAGGTTCTGTTCTCAGCAACAGGAAACCACTGGAGGGTCTCGAACAGGGGAGTGATGGGACGGCATCTCCGGCTGTGAAGCGCTGACTGCTGTGGCTGCCGTATGGGGAACCGGCTTCAAGACGCAGGAGCAGAAGGGCCAAGACCACTTAGGAACCCATGTGGTCATCCAGGCCTAACAGAGTAGCAGACAGCAAATGGTGGGGAATGACTGGATTTAGGGTGTGTTTTAAAAGTGGAGCAATCAGAATTAGGAGATTCACTAATCAGGGCCTAGCATGAAACAGGAACCATTCTAGGTCTTTGTGTGGAAAGAATTTAATACAGGAATCACTTAGATAACGGAATAACTGAAACTAAACAGGATATCAGGCAATCCAGAGATTAGCAGAAGCTGGAACCAACAATCATTCCCTAGGGATGGAGGGATACTAGCAGAAGGTGATGTTAAAGCCCAGAAGCTGGGCCATCCTGTGAGAGGTAGAGCCTCTGGGGCAGAGGCTCTCTGGCAGGAGAAGCAGCAGCTGTTAGCAGGAACATCCCAGGTAACAGGGAAGGGAGGAAATGCCTTTTTTCACCTCTCCTCCTACCGTCCAGGTTTCTGCCATTGCCTTCCACTGGTCGATTCTCCCCAGAAGTCAGAGAAAGCAGGAGGCTGGAAAATGTAGTTCCCTATGATACAGAACAAAGCAGGGCAAAGGAGAGGAATGCATCTGAGAACAAACAGGCAATTTTCCAGAAGACTGATGGATGTGGGGCATGAGAGAGAGGAGTCAGAGATCAAGTTTCCATATACTAAGACATCGACATGCATGTCTCCTATTAGCCACATATACAAGAGATAATAACACAGATACTCTGATATATACATATATATATATACCCTTAGTGTACGCTTGGTGTGTTTGTGTATATGCACACACGCTAACACGCTAAGCAGGGGTGCCAGATCGCCTTCATCCCAAATGCTACGGACCATCAGTGGGCAGAGGTGGCCTAGATGAAGAAGGGTTCTAAAGCTCTACGCGCATGCAGGAGAGGTGGGCCCAGAGACTGGCAGGCAGTGCTGCTGCGGGCGCGGGGGAGGCAGGAGCCACATCGGCACTGAAGCATGAACCCTACAGTCCGGCAGTCGGGACCAGGCCCCTCTCCCGCAGTTCCCCATAAAGGGATCCCTTGTTTTCTCCAGGAAAATGGTAACAGACTATCGTGAATCACCTGTGGAAAGGAAGAGCCATGGTTAAGCTATGTTCATGGAAAACAGCACTCTCGTTCCCCCTGCCCTCCCAGGACTTGAAGAGAGCACGCTGTGTCAGTGCTGCTGGGGATGACCCACTCCCCTGGCACGCACACTGGTGACTCACACGTCCCTTTGACCCTTCCATCTGTCTGTAAATGAATCCAGGCAGTTCTGTCCTGGGGCCAGATCTTTGAGTTGACAACCTATCATGAGGCTTAACTAGAGTGAATGGTCCTGTTCACTCAGACGCAGTGGGGCTTCCCCCTCTAATTGCAACCCACGCCCTCCCGGTGATTTCCCGCGTCAGCCCGCGAAGGCCAATGCAGACATCTGGGCTGTTCTGTACCTCAGGCAAGCCCTTTATTTGGGATGGGAGATTCGGCCAAACGGGCTTTGCAAAGTCAAGGATCTCTTTGGAAAGGGTTTTTAAAATGAAGCCAGTGTTTGTCCAACAGAGGGCCAGGCCATGGGTTTTCCAGTCTGCACCTTTGTAGCCCTGCTTCCCACACGCACACCTGGTAGGCTGAGGGCCACGGTCTTCACGTCCCTGTTTGTCCTCCTGTGGCTTTTACGTGTTATAAGACCTGTTTCATCCCCCCCACCCCCACAAAATGAGAATTTGGGGGATTATCTTTAATACTCTGTGGATGCCTCCAGTGAATATAAATTCTTGGTTTAACTAATTCAGAGAGCAATGTATGTGATTATTACCTCAAAATAAAAATCTTTTAATTTTTTTATTTTGTTTTATATCTCCAGTGGAATAGCAAGTTACTTTATTATTCAGCTGGGACTCACTTCCTGCTGTTTTCAATACGATTTTTAATGAATATGCAAATTTTAAAATTAATTTACAGCATACATTGGAAGGCATGATTTTTGAAATGACAAAAATGGGATAGATTGTGAAATTATCCCCCTTAAAATCGTCAGTTATAGCAAAGAGAATGTACCAACCCCTTAGAATTTTACAGCTTTTTCTTCATCTTACCTTCTGTTAGGGACTCCCTTAAAATTGATTATAAAACAGTATATTTTTTAGGCCATAGTTCATTCGCAGATTAATTAGACTTGCAGTTACTGTCCCATCATCGTAGGGGATAGGAGCCAGCGGTGTTCTGTAACACGTCAGAGTCGCCGTGAGAAGCCCTGATCACGTTCAGGCCTCGCGGAGCACAGCCTCCTTCAGCGCACCTCTCTCCTCCCCGGCTCAGCAAGAGATCTCTATGGGCCCTCACCGAGAGGCCCAAATGCATTGGAACATTTTTGTGAGGGGTGATTCTTTTCTTTTCTTTCTCCTTGCTTAAAATGAATTTCCTTCCTTAAAATGTAGCCATCCCCTAAAAGCATCAGAGGGTGTGTGTGTGTGTGTGTGTGTGTGTGTGTGTGTAGGTGTCCATGCTAGGTAAGCCTGGATTTAAATATCTTTTGCCTACTCATTTTCCAGTGGGGATGGGTCTTTGGGTTTGTTTCATGATTTAAAATCATCCTTTGATATCACCCAACAGGAGTATTTAAGGGACAGCTTGCCAGTGACTTCTTTACCACTGATTTAAGGGAAAGTAGTATTTCCCGCCACTAAAGAGAACTGTAGATATGGCAGAGAAACTACATACACTGAACACAGCCAAGGGAAATACCAGCCCAGTCACATTTAACTGAAACTCTGGCTTTCCACAGCTGAAGAAAAGATAACCACACACTCTCCCCCCACCGCCATCCACCCCACTTCCACCCTCACTACCATAGCTGGTGCCACTTCTGACGTGTGGGAAATTGCTCTGCTACATCGTCTGGCTTCTGCCACATTGCATTTCTCCTCTGTGTCCCCAAGGACACAGCCCAGGCTGAACATCTCCTGAGGTGACCCTGAGGTTTCACTTTTTCCTGCATCTGAGAGATGTAGTCACTCCAAGCCTCTCAAAAGCCTCTCGGATTGTTAAGGATATCCAGTATTCCTTAAGGCCACCCCTGTACTTTTGAACCTTCATTCTAGACAATTCCCCATTTTATTTTATGCACGGTGAGGATTTTTTTCCCATCGCATAGAGCTACATGGATGTTTAAAAAGCTTCACTGACATAGTGTTCCCATTGCTAAATGACATAACCTCCACTTATTCCATGTGCTTTCATCTGTAACCTTGCAGTCTTTAGTTGGGCTGATTATTTCAAGGCACTTGGCTTATGTCAATAGAAATGCTCTCTGAAAGTGATATGTTAATCAAATTCTTTTGAAAATCAAACTCTACATTCATGTTTACTTACTGGGGAAATTATTATCTCCACTTTCTAAATAAAGGAAACTTAAGTGTATTCTGGGTGATTAGACCATCAAGCACCCCTCAGAAAAAAAAGGAATGTTCCCCACCTAACAGAACAGCATCTTGTCCTTGGAAATCAATCACTTTCAAAGATGACAGTAAAGGGTGTTGGGTGACAGATAAGGAAAAGCTACAGGAAAAGAAAAGGTGACCAGTAAATAGATACAATTAGCGCCCTCTCTTTAGTCCAGTAACATTCACGGACATCCCCTATGTGTTATGCATGTCCTGGGCACAAGGACTGTAAAGATTAGTGGGGTCACAGTGCCTACATGGGAGATGGAGCCTTGGCAGCCAACACACACAGCAAAGGCTCCCTGGCGGCATGATAACATCTGCACGGGACAGAGGGGGCCTGAAAGGGCAGCTGCCAAGGCTCCTGGGCAGGAAGGCCTCGCAGGGATTTTCCTCCACCCGAGTCTCCAGACGTGGGCGGGTGTGGCCAGCCCGAATGTTGGGAGGACGTTCTAGAGAGAGGCCGATTGGTGAGGTGGAGCATGGGACTCTGACTGTCCTCCTGGGCTCGGAATCCAGCCTGCTGCCATCCCCAGCTGCCTGGCTAAATAATGTGCCCGATGCCTATCTGCATGCTTGCTGACTTTTTTTCAAGGTGTTGCTGAGTGGTTTCAATTTTATCTTTAAAGCCCTGGATGATCTGTATCCTGATTACTTTTGAGATTGCTTTTTTTACCCTTGTCCCTACATGGCCACCGGGACTGCTTAGTTGAGCCCATTGATTGCTGAGCTTGCCTGGGAAGGGAGAACTTTCTTTCTCTCCTCTCCCTTCTCATTCCCCTTTCCATTGAGAATCCTATATTTTTTTGAAATATCTTTCTATTCCACCACTGGCTTTTCATTTTGACACAGAAGAAAAACAAGTACTGGACCTGCCATATTCCTATATATCAACCTGAATCAAATGCATTAAAAAACAATAGAAAGAAATGGTATGCTTGACAATCATGGGGCAATGCCAGCCTGCAGAAATTCATAGCATCTTCACTGTGAAATTGCTTTGATTATTCCTTATCTTACATGTAAATAAGCCACAAGCTCGTACTGAAGAAAGGCCCCATTTAAAACCATCTCTGGTACCTTGTACCCCTCTTCTGGAAAACTATCCTGAAGTGTATGGTTTGCTTTAGTAGGTCAAAGGGCAATAGATATGACCTCCCCCACCCATTCCAGACAAGTAAAGAATAGAAAATACATGTGAGGTTAAGAATACAAGCATCTTCCGATCATCTACATTGTTTATGTGGCGACAGACCAGGCAGTATCTCATGTGTTGGGTACGAGTTTATAAACACCAGAAAGTTCTGTCATCTGCTAGTTCTAATGCTTAAAGAGTGGCTTTTGAAGTTTTCAGTTGTTTTTGATTTCCTGGGTTTATATTTTTTGGAGGGAAGAGGCAAAGAATTTAGAAGCATTATGAGGATATTTAACGTCTGTTTAAAACGCACTTGCCCCGGGTGGGTCACATGTCTAATTGTTGTCATTTTGCCGGTAGCTTCAAGCGGCCCCCTGCTTGAATATCACTAGGTTTTGATTGGCTGTAATATGGAAGAGTCACCAATTAATTACAAGCAGGTTTTGTTTAGCCCACACATTTCTTTTAAGTAAACATTGGGAGATTTCATATATGAATTCCAGATTTCCATTTCTCTTGAAAAATCGAAAGTTCTGGCAACACAAGCCCACTGCTTCACAGGATAAAACTCGGCTGGCACTCGGGCAGCAGGAGTAGGGATTCAGAGCTGGAACTCTGCCCTTGGACTCCTGGATTTGAATATGGGCTCTGCCCGATGCCTCACAGCTGTGGGCCTTGGGCCAGGCACTCAGCTCCTCACGCCTCCCTTTTCTCACATATTGAATGGTTTAACCGTCGCCTTACAGAGTTTTTTCCAGTCGCTAGGGCAGTAACAAGTGCTACGTAGAGCAAGTGCTACTTAACAAACAAGTGTTTGTTAAGTAAGAGCTGCTCCTCTAAATGGGGCGGGTGTGTTTGCATTCACCACAGTCCCCACTACCTGTTCACATCAGCCATCCCTCTGTGCTTCTGTCAGACCCTTCCCAGGGGGCCCTGTGGGAGATGAACCAGGCCATCCATCAGGCATGCCTGGGGAAAGGGAGAAATTTCAACACAGATAGGGAGACTGGAGGGGCCTTTATGGGAAGGATCTTGTACCTACTTCCCAAGTTAAGCTCTGTGTCTTCAGCTGTCCACAGAGACTTAAGCACAAGAGCCATAAAAGAATGGACTGACAACTCTCGCCCTAAGAAGCTGGCCCCATGGAATCATGTCAAAGTTGCTCTTCCACTGCAGCTCTCTACCTAGTTTGTTAGGACCTCACTTCCTTGGGGAGAACACAAAAAAGTCTTTCACACCCTGAGTATCTGCTGCTTGGAAGAAGGGGAGTTCATTACGATCAATCTTAGCTCCTGGCCCCAGTACATGAGAACCCTGTTTTTCTGGGTCACTGGAAGGTGGCATTAACCGGAGCTCCCTTTCCTTTGGTTAAGTTGCTCCTAAGTCAAGAGGTCTAAGTGTGCTTGCCTGTTGCCAGCAAAACATTGCTTTCCGAGATTAGTGGGTCTCCCCCCCAAGGACGCTGACAGGGAGTCTTGCTGAATGGGGCCACTGTCTCACTCACACACACACACACTCATGTGTGCTGCCACATTTCATAGGAGCGCATGCTGCTACCCACTCTGGGATGGCGTTTTCATAAACATCTTCCCTCTGTGCAATGTTTTCCTTGAGGCAGGAGAAAAAGACCCTCTCATTATTTATCTTCCACATCTGATAGGCCTCCTTTGAGAAGGTCATTGTCTGCAACAGCAAAATAATCATGAAATTTCTGGACAAGCTGGCAAAAGAAAAATGATTCATTATTTCAAGAATTATTTTGCCTTCAGTCCCTAAAATGAATGAAGGAGCTTCTAACAAAATAAGGGAGAACAAGGCATAACTTACTATATGAAAGGCTACACTTTAAAGGGAAAAGAAGTTCAAACGTTACATTTTTAGCTCTGCTATAATATAACAAGGGTCAGGCCGATCCGTCCATACCTCGGTGGTCTTTTGGACGTTATCGTGCTACTCCCTTTGCAAAGGACGCCCGCCTGTCCCCTTCTCTTCTCATCCATTTAGGCTAATGAGTCTGGAAGAGGTTTTTTCAGGTTCTCTGAAAGCAGCACCCTATCTCCCCAGGTCCCTTTTAGAATGTCAGAGCAGAGATCATGTGCGTTCATGCAGGCCCCACCCGCCTCCACATGCTCTCACCATGTAACGCAACTTGGTGCATCTTCACAGCACAATGTATTCCGATCGGGGGTTTGGGGAGCTGCCTACACTGTGGACAGTATTGTGAGATAGGCCAAAAGGTAGTAAATGCAACCAGCGCATCCGTGCCTGCTCCCGAGACACCCATTCTGTTGGGCTGTTTCAGTAATCAGATTTGTTTGGCATTAGTGCAAGCCAGATACCCAGAATGAGGCCGCTTGCCTGATAAGGAAATTGAACTTGAAAATGAAAACTGGAGAGGCTGATTGATCAATATGACCTTGACTACTCACAAGCCAAATAACTTACGGAAATAATGTAAAGACCCCGTGAACTCTTTTGCCTGGCAGAAAGGTTTTAAATAATATTTTAAGAAAATCAAAAGCAAACATCCCCTGGACCTTCTTTACAGATTAGATCTGAAGTGAAGGACCCTGAGTTACACAATTAACTATTGATTTTGTTGATCCATATTTAATTTTCATAGCAATTGAGTTGTGTTTACACAGTCATGCAGGGCAAAACATACTTCACTCAGAGCTGGGGGCCTTTCACTTTTACATTAATTTAAAAACTAAATTGTTCTGTGCATGTGAGACAGAAATAAAGTTTATATTTATTGTAGTGGATGGCTGACTTAAACCTCATAAAGTGGCATTAAGCCAACCTGGGTGGTTCATGAAGAGAATACCTTTTATAATCCAAGAGTCAGTTTGCCAACGGAATATATTACAGGTAGTGTAAAGAGAATAAAAAGCTTCTGTAGGCTGCCTGGCACTAGAATTCTGTCTTAAGGCAGCTATAATTTAGTCTCCCTCTAGTTTAATTTCTTCATTTGATACAGTAATGGTCGTGGGTTTATCATCAGAATAGCCAGCCTTGTTGCCACGCCCAAGTATGTCGTCACTGTCATGTTCACACTCACACATCACCAGCTTCCCCCTGACTTAAGGAGATAGGAATCTGAATTTGAGCAAATTGCCTGAGGCTGTCTTAAACCAGACAAGGCAACACTTGCTGCCTGGAGGAAGCATTTAAGAGAGGGTCAAGCCCATGTCTATTCCATGTAGCATGGGCCTGCTCTTGTCCAGGTCATTTTGCCCTCTGCAGAGCTTACTGTCCTGGCTATTGCTCCTAGCTTTCCAGCAAGCAGTGGCAGCTGCTGCCTCACCCCTGCAGCAGCCGGCTCTACCTGGAGGTGCAGAGGGAGATGTCAGATGGCTCAGAGCAGAACTGCCCAGCCATGATGGCCATGGGATATGAGTCCACATCTCTCTGCTCTCACCAGAGAGAGGAAATTGCTTTGCCAAAGTAAACAATGATGAGGCATCCATAAGTCCAAGAGTGACCCTGGTTCTTGATGCTGACCTGGAATCTAAGAGACCACGCCGCTGCTAGTATGTCTAGGGACTCAAAACAGCGATGCTATCACAGGTCATCTGAAAGTAATGATCTTATTGTATATCTTCATCATGGAAAGCAGACATTATAGGAAACTCAGTCAAGTCTGTGAGCGCCAAAGGAATGATACAATGAAGACTGATATAATAGTGACTACATTTATTGATATGCAATATATATCAACATCTGAGACATGCCAGAATCTGAAAAAGAAGAAGAAGAAAATCTAGTCCATGGCCTCAAGAAGTGTGTGATCTAATTGAGAAGTGGCACATTGATACAAAAAGATCATATATAGTAGAATGGGTATAAATTCAGGGTCATAAGGATAATTTGGCCATTTAGGCCAGGAATTCAGAGACAGATCCCTGTGGATGAGCTACTGTAGAAACAGAACCAGCAGTTCTGAATAACTAAAAAAAGGATCAGTTATAAAACTTGGTTACTATTAATGACAATATGGAATTAGAGAAAGAGAAGAAGTTCCAATTTAAGCATGTTGAATTTAGGGAATAAGGAGGCCCAGAAAGATGAACAAAAGTAACTGTAAAAAGTAATCAGTTACCCATGAAAACATTTGCTAAATGAAGTTACAGACTAAAAATAGAAGATCAGAAGAAGCTAAGCCAGTGTAGGGAGTTATTTCAGATCTAACCACACAGATAAGCATGTTCCAGTTAGTTAAGCTAATTATACAAGCTGATACCACTTAGCTGGCTTGTTCTCCCAATTCGAGGTCACTGTAAAGCAGTGCAGATTTTACTTTTGGAGAAATTGGCCAATATTGATCAAATCTGATGCATTATGTAAGTTAACCAACCTACATTTTAAATTAGATGTGTGGATCAATCCACCACCTGGAAAACAAAATAAAAAAAAACCCAAGTTTTCAAAAGGGCATTTCAAGTGATGGCACTAACATTAGAATTTTCAGGAATCACAAACATGTCCTTTGCCCATTCGTGTAACAATTTCATCCAGACTTGAAATTACATGCCTGGACTCTTCCCACATGGCTTTCTCTGACATAAGCAAAGTTTGTGATTTTCTTTGTGTTCCTTTTTTCTCTTCCCACTGAGGGACCTGGCCCCACATCTGCCCCCATTTTCTACATATGGGAACATTTCCCCTCTCTTTAATAAAATGTCTTCTCTTTCTATTCTTTGGATCTAGTCTTTAAGTGTCCTTTGTGGCCACTGTTTATCTCCAATTGAGTTCTTTTCCTTTACACAAGGTGTGTTATTTTCTAGCAACCCTAAACTTCCTCCTGACCTTCTCTATGCTTCCTTTTTATTTCTTTTAAAAATGTAAGATCACTCTTTTCCCTCTGGGTTTAGGGGGTTCCAGCAGAGGTCACTGAAAGTCATTGATGTTGGTAAAGCACAGCAATATAGTTAATAACAGAGTCATAATAGCACATCTTAGCTGAAAATTGCTCTTTCACCTAGTGAAACCACTTTGCACTGGAGATAGCTGAATATTCCCCAGGACCCCAGTGAGGAAACAGGCAGTGCCCCCAAGTGCCAAATCACACCTCCTGGCTTGTGGTTGGATGGAGAGAATGGATCCCTATTACCAATATGTCACATTAATGTGTCAGAAGGGCAAGAGATGTGTGTCCAGTTGAGGTAATAGAGGGAAAGTCGTTCCCCAAGTTGGAGTTCGACCGGCTTCACAGGGTTAACAGCAAAACTCTTGAGAAAAGTCTGCAGGGTCTCTAGTGTTCACGAAAGGTCAATCTATCTATTTTTATGTCTCACTCAGAAAGTAGCTCCACCAGGAATACAGTAAGAGGTGGCATTAAAGAAGAGATTAACTAGTGCCTCTGAGAAAAGAGAATGACTTCAGCCGCATCGTTCCTCTTGAGGTTGGCCTGCCTCCAGCAAATATCACTTAATGTAGATTTTGCAGCATGTACAGATCTTCACCTAAGAGACCCTGGATTAAAACACTTCCTCCCTATTCCCACAACAAGAGCAAATCACATAACTCTGCCCTCAACCCGTCTTCCCAGGGCCCAGGATTTGCTCATCAGAAAAGAGATGGGGAAATCACACCTTATACTTTACCCCCACGCCCAGGATTTGCCAGACTCTCTCCTCTATTAAATTTATCTGCTTCCTCGTGTGCTAAATCACCTCCCACTTCTTCATCCATGAAGAGGTTTTTCTGCCCAACCCAGCTCACCACAGTCTCCAAATTTTCCTGCATTTAAAAAAAATTATAACCAAGTGGCAAAGCATTCATAAATTTGATTTTCCCAGTTGTTTCCTGAATCTTGGCCTGAATGTATACATGGCTACTTAGTTAAAATCTACATCATCTATATGTAATGAGAAATGTTGGGTGGTGGTAGGGGCCCAGTGTTTGCTTCCATGTGGAGGGAACTCTCCAGGATAACACTCCTGGCATCTCTGTGCTCTCTACCCCCCACTGCCTGCCCGCATCACTTCTCCTCAGGACAGGGAGGGTGGCTTGTGGAGTTATTAGCAAGATTAGGAGGGAAAGAGGGGAAACTTCCACTAGCTTCCTGCTCCTCCCACCCTCTCACTGGAGTCAGGCTGCTGTAAGAAGCATGCATTCTGTTCTGTTCCTTTATCCTGTTTGTTTTATGGGAAGACACTTGCCTCCAACCCCGCTACTAAGTTTGTCAGTTTCTAGAACCAGTGTTAGAAAGCCCACTCTTTGCAGATAGAAACCACATTCTCCAATATAAGCTTTCTTAACAATAAAGCTGTTGGGTATTTTAGCTTCTCAGCAGCCTTTCTTCTTTTATGTTATTCTTCAGTTCATTCAGAGCTAAAGTTAGGAAGAGTTTTTTATTATGCTGCCTCAAATTCCAATGATAAGATGCACAGAAGACACCCAACTAAGAATATTTTAGGATCACAGAGCTTCATAGAGCAGGAAGATTCTACAAAAAAACTTTAAAGAAACAAACGGGGGGGAGCGGTCACACAGCTAATTAGCACAATTCCAGGAACTGGACACTGGTTTCCAAATACCCGGCCTAGTGCATAGTGATTAAGATTCCTCTCTTGCCAATGGGTTTCAGCCCAGGGCAAGTTCACTATGGATTCAATGTGACTGAAGAAATGACAGTAGAACGTTCTTGGGGTGAAAGGGTCATACCCAACTTTATTGCCTCAGTAGCAGGTCAATCACTAGAATCCCATCCACTCAGAGCGAGTCTGCAGGCAGCAAGCCTGTCTCTGCCTCTGGGCCTTTCTATCCCTGCAGCCGTCTCAGTCTCTGTCCTTGACGCTGCCACCACTCCAGCCTCTGCCCTCCTGAAGCCTTGCAGCCGTGCCACCGTGTTGTGCAGAGCACTGGGCAGGGCTCTTTATATGGAGTCAATAACGACACATGTGTGTAGTGAGCCAGCCAACCAGGGTCAGGTTGAGAATCCTGGTCACAGGAACCTTCACTTTATCCACAATCCCAAATTCTGTAGTCTGGCTACTTCAGCTTAAATTCTGATTCCCTAGCTTATTAGCCATGTATATATGCCTAATACTTAAACCTCTCAGGTCTGTATTTTCCCGTGTGTATAATGGGCATGCTAATTGTGCTCTCTCTTAGGGATGCTCTAAGGATTAAATGAGAGAATTGATGGAATGCATTCAACCCAGTACCTGATTCATTGTAAAAACTCCGTATAAATGTAGCTATTATTTTCCTACCACATATCTTGAAAGGATTGGCAGTGAATCACTATAGCAGTAGAGAAATAAGAAATTATGTTGATGAAGAGGCTGTTTACATTTTTTTGTGCTAAGAACCCCAGTATTCTCTGTGTTAGAGCCCAGCTGAGGAATGATGCCACCTTTGAACTTCACAAACAGATTTGAGTCTCTTTCTGACATTTACAGTAGACATAACAACCAATATTTTTAAGATACAATCAACAGCAGAAAACTTTGAAATAATGAAAGAGTAGGCTTTATCATAGAACACTAATCCCTTGCACTGTTTCATGAACTTGCTACTTGTTTCTCCCCTGCTATAGGCAGGATTTCTGGCTGCACATGTATAACATGTATCAGGTGAAAGCTGATATCATGCATATATTTTTTTCTGGTTATTACTTGAGTTTTTCTGTATTGCCTTATATATTCTCCCATCTTTTCGTTATGGCATGCGCCCATATCACCTGCTTTTTTATCCTTTCTAGTGTCTGTGATATTGGTCAAGGCAAGATCTCTACTCCAGGATTATTGCTGACTCGGGGCGGCGGGTGGGGGGTGGGTAAATGGTGTGCATTTCTGTGTTGAAAATCAGGAAATCAAGTTTCCAGGTCTAATTTCACCTGAATTTGAATTTATGTGAACCACAAATTCCATAAATAGCCAATGTAAAGTACAGCTGACTTCCCGCCTCCCTCACCTTCCCTGCTGATAAAAGAGCCAAGTGAGATCATAGATGGGAAAGCTCTTTGGAAATAAGAGCTATTTATTATTTATAACCCAGGTACTGGGCTGATACTTCCCTGAGTCAGCATGGGGTTCTTAGAACCCCTTGGAAGAGGCACATCTCTATCTGTGTTTCTGTCTTTAGTGCTTCTGTCCATTACAGAATCTAAAATGGCAAAATATAGACCATCCTACGGACTCTGAAGTAGACCACAGATGGTCTGCAGGTGCAAAAGGACCACGGTGCATGGAAATTCTTAGACTGGCCCCCGTCTTACGTGCTGTATATCTTAATCCTATTCCCCATTCAACATCAGTCCAGGATTCCGCCCTTCTGTGAAATGTCCTCTGAGAATCAAGACCCCACGATTATGCACACAAAGCTGGTCACATAACAGATTCATTTGATTGATTATTAACTATTTGACTACAAAGAATTACATTAGGGTATAATTCTCAAGGGATTTCTGGAGAACATGTCACTATCTCCTTGACTGAATTATCATTAATAATGCCATGGTTACACCAAAAACAGGAAAATATTTTAAGAATATGAAAAGCTGTTAATTTTGAACTTGAAAATACATTCTCGCCTGCCCTGTTTAGCCCCACTTTTGTTCCCAAGTGCATTAAAAAGCCCTACCAAGAAATGATCTGTACAACTGTTGCCACCTATAGGTGACAAATGTAGTCTATTCCTTTTATCATGATTCTGATGGAGCACAATATATGAAGGAATGAAGGTGTTCTATGGAGCCTCTGCAGTCCTTGCCAAATGCTAATCTTTACTGGGTTTGTTATCGTTAATATTATTTTTATGGTTCTTTAATTCTTATTTCATATGCTCTCCTGAAAGATAACATTGGCTGATATATTTGTAAAGTTCTTTTCCAGGCAGAGGTTAAGAGTTGGGGCTCTGCAGTCAGGCTGCCTGAGTCCAAATCCAGACTTTACTGTGAACTGCTATCCAACCTTACCAAGTCAGTTAACTTCCTCAAGCTTTGATTGCCTATAAATGGAGATACTAACGACACCTACCGCATAGAATGGATGTGAGGATGAAAGCAGATAATCCATGCAACATGCTCAGCAGAATGTCTGCACGTTAGAGGCATTCATTAAATGCTAACTGTTATTACCATGATTAGTTTGCAAAGCACCTTCCTATACAGTTGTTGTAAAGTACTGTGCATTATTTTGTTATCATTTGAGAGGTACACCATTAGCACATTACTGTTTGGCCTTGATTCCTCCTTATATTTTAAATATAAATGTTATGTGACTTCAGATTTTTAAAGATACTTGAGATGTGAAAAGACAATGCAGAGGCTAGTTCTGTGTGCTTCTGACTGGAGCAAGGAAATAAGCTACTTTAGTGCTTTCACACTTGGTGGGCAGGACTGCTGGAGAGACCCAAGCCAACAGCTGAGACTCTGCAAAGATTGTGGTTTGATATACATAGTGGCGTGGGTGCGGGGGATATTATTTTGTTTTTTCTTAATTTAAGCAAATAAATAAAAATCAGAATTTAAACATCAGCAAATATTATTCCAGATTTATGGCCTAACCTTTGAAATCAAAAGCTCTGGGTGCACATTTCTGCACAACAGCACTAAGCTAGCTCTAAGTAGCTGTTCCCGCTTCTGGACCAGGCACATGCTCTTGTGCTGATCACAGTTCTCACCATTCCCTGTAGTTCCCCAATACTGAGGCTGAATGCCACCCGGCCCTTTTTGTCACTCTTGCACTGATACTGTTCTTAAGAGTCAGAAAATGTCCGTACCCACCTCTCATCAAAACTGTGAAAATAAAAGGAAGACTAAGAAGGCCTTGTGATTTTTCTTAAAATGGGCAATTCCTTCATGGGGAAAATGGAAGTTCCTATGGCCAAAATCCTCACCTGACCCTAAACTACTTGATGGTGTAACTGGCCTGCTGCTAGGCTACTGCTTCCACACCCATAGGCAATAAGCTGTTATTGACTAGGTCATAGATTGCCCAGCCTGGGCAGGGGCAGAGATGGAGGTGGATTACAGACCTGCAGACTGTTGGATGCAGAAGTAATTTTAGTGCTCGCCCTATCGCCAAGAGAATAAGCCGGGTGGGTAATAAACCCTTTCACCCCAAGAACGTTCCATTGTCATTCCTCAGTCTCACTGAATCCAGACTGAACTTGCCTGGGACTGAAACTCTCAGGCAAGACACCTTCCTTTCCATCACCTCCCTGGCCAACCTAGGCCTTATGATTGATTGAAGAAACAAGCCTCCAAGCATGGAACGTTTAGAAAACGTGGTGCACTATTTGTGTCCCGTAGACTCCTTCCTCATCTCTGCCTTAATAACACCGAATTACACTTATCACCTGTCTGTCTCCCCTCCAAGATTACAAGTTCTTTTAGCCTCGTGGTCCTCAAATGTAGCATGTATCAGAATCACCTGGTGAGCTTGTTGAACATATTTGCTGGGCCTCAGGCTTTTGGATGTGGTAAGTCTGGGTGCGACTCAAGATCTGCATTTTGAACAAGCTCCTGTGTGAAGTCGCTTGTGCTGCAGGCCTAGAGAGCACAGTGTAAGAACCCCTGTCCCAGAACGAGAGCCCTGCATACCATTGCTTATTTGTACCATTTGTTGAGCACCTACTGCTATGTGTCAGGGTCTTAGGGTGTTTTATTTCTAATACTTCCATCAATCCTGAAATAAAGGCATGTCCTACCACCACTTTACACCTGAAAAGGGATGCTCCCAGGCCCTCACACATCCACAAAGTGGGCAAGGCTGAGATTCAAGCTCAGGTCTGTCTGCCTCAACAGCCTCCACTTCCCCCCACAGGCCATGGTTGTATTCAGCCATGTATCCTCAGCACCAAAACCTTCCACCTGATTCCTGGTAGCTTTACCAATAGGTATTTATTGAGGGAATTTGAGATCCACGTGGCCAAGAAATAGGCAAGGAAAATGTTTGTGGTTCTTGAATAAAGACAAAACGAGAAGATAATCAGGTGAAGAGAAATTGCACTGAATGCCCTCTGTTTACCCACATTTGGTGCATCCCACTCTTTCCAAGTATTTTTAGCATTATCCTATATAATTCTTTTTTTAAATGCATAAAAATTAGCATGACATGAAAAGGGGCTCTTGCCTGGTGTTTTCCTAATCATGGAGCAACTTTTCTGTAATAGGAATCTGTTCCCTAGCCTGCCTCTAGTTTCAAGTTAGCCATTCGAGATTGAAAATTAGCTCTGTCAGTAATACTGCAGTAGATTGATATATAATGAAATCAGCACCCCTTTAAGGCATGGAAGGCAGCCAGACAGAAATTCTAGTCGTGTTTTGTATCACTTGCTGAGCAACCTTGGGCAAGTAACACAGTCACTCTGAGCCTTGTTTTCTTGTCCTTAAAATGGAGGTGTGTGACTTGCAGATTTGTGAAAAGGCTTATTGACAAAGTATGTTCAGTATCTTTTACATGGTGGGTACTTAATGGTAGCTATTACTGTCACGTCTAAGTCCCAGTCCTACTTTATGTTTTTGGATAGAATGTTTGCCTGAAAGAGGAAAAGAAGATGAGAAATGTGTTATGGGCTTTAACCTCTCCACACTTACTGCTCTTTGCATCTTTTTCTCCCTTTTCTTTTACCTCAGACCTTAGGAGCTACTTGAGCAATTGAATATATTCATGTTTACAGGGTTTCCCTATGATAATCATTGCATGTGACTGCAGTGTTTTATAAAGTCCTACAGACTACAGATAGCACCCTATAAATATCCCTGTTTGAATCAGTATTATTAGGATCTCAGGGGGAGAGGTTGCTAAGGTGCAGGCCTGTCACTATGATTTTTGAGGCCTTGGGCCTTCTAGAATCTACAACCAAAGACCTGAAGATATTCTTTCAAATATCTTAAGACTTGTAAAGTGATAATATACAGACATGACGAGGCTTCTGACAATTTTAATGTGTAAATTTCATGGCAGTTTAAGGGACTGTATGCTTTTTTTTTTCATATAACATTATGGTGGCTGAAATTCAATCCCTACCCATATTTAGAAACAGGACAACTAATAATACTTATTAAGAAAAGAGAGGAGTTTGAAAGTGTAAGAAAAATAAGGCACTTTACCAGAACAAATTTCAAATGGATCCATTTAAAATGAAATTAAGTGGCACTTAACCGGTTTGCAAATTGGGACCTATTTATCTCAGTAAAATGATTAGAGTCTTGATTTATCCTGAAAATTCCCTTTATTATTACATTTAATTATTGTTAAAGACTTGTAGGTTCTCTCTCTCCCTTTAAACTTCACTTTATACAGGCAGTAATTGAATATTGGGTGGAATAACTTGATTTTCCAATGAAATATGTCTCTAATATTTTCCTCTTTTTATTGCAGAAATTGAAACAAATTGAAGAAACAAAAGGAGATCCTGAGAATAGATTATCTAAAATTTCCCTGGAGTCGTTCAATAAATATAACAGCAAAACTGTGACTTTATTAGAAAAAGAGAAGAACTCGCTGAACAAGGTTGAAGGACAAAAGGAAGAAAAAGAAAGAAATGAACAGGCATCTTTGAGTCGGTCTGATAGGCCTGGGGTAGACAATTTGGAATCTCTGAGTGATTCTTTATATGATAGCTTCTCTTCCTGTGCAAGTCAGGGTTCAAATGATGTATAAAGGACTTGTGTTTCCTTAGTGAGCTGGAAATGGAGCACTTAAGAAACAGGGGTGGCAGGGCGGCAGGTGGAGTGACAACAAACTCCTTCAACCCTGGAGCCTACGCTGTCAGACTCACAGCAAGCAACCCCGTGGAGCTTACAGGAAAGATCAGCTCCATGTGTCGTGCTTCGGGAGGATGACAAACAAACACACCCACAATACAGTCTTAATTTTGCACTTTTTTTTTGAATACTTGTACAGAAGTTGTAAATTTTTTGGAAAAGAGATTATATTTGTAGCAAAAAAAAAAAAAGCCAGCAATAAACTGAATCAGTGCCATGCTCTTGAAACCATGTCCTAGATCTTAAGAAGTTGATAATTTATTTTTTAAAAATTCCAACTAAAGTCTGTGTTCCGTTCAGCGTCCTAGTCCTCCGACTGTTTGTGGGTGCGCTCTGTAAAGCTACCCCAGGGCCTGCCCGACACCAAATGGCTCACCGCAATCTCCATCTCACTGTTTCAATCTTGACATAAACTTTAATTCTAGTACAATTTCCAAATTGTTGTCAGAGAGATTCAAGTTCTAGTAAGAAGTGTAATTCTGCTCCTACTGAAAAAGGTAAAGGGTACCGAAGTGTGACACTGATCGGAAGGGATAAGTGACAGAAGGGATAAGGGTCAGAAGTGACCTGATTCTATTTTCAATAGCAGGTTTTCCCTCCAAGCATTTCCTACATCCTCTTCTACTCAGTGCTCTATGATTCTCAACATTGTTGATTTCTTTCTTCCTGCTTTTTTTTTAAATATGGGCAATCTAAAAATGAAAGCAAATTCCTGTTTGCAACGTTCACTTTTTTAAAAATAAAAGGAACGGTTGGTGCTAAAAATATTCCTACTTTTTAATATCCTTTTTTTCTACAAAGTCTGTTTATATGTAAGGATAAATTCTATTTTAAAGGTTATTTGTATTTTTTCTAGATGTGAACTATTTATAAGCGCTTTTGTACAGGAGCTTGTAAACTAGGCATAATAGAAATATTTTTAGTATCTATATGGTTACTTTAGTACACACTTGTTTAAGAGTATTGTATGATCAGTGTTATTTAGTTAATTTGTATAATGTTACATTTTAATTTTATCTTAAATGAAAATTATGTAAAGTGTCATTGTCTTTCAGACTTAATTATTTTGATTAATTTCTGAATAAAAGTCGTATCACAATCGCACCCTCTTGATAACTTTAAAGAACTCATTCAAGGGCCCTTTGGCCCAGTTATTTGAATCACACGCGTGCTCCAAGATGAATTCCCCAAAGGAATCAACTGGCCCTTTTGCTCCAGGATATTCAGCCAATTGTAAGACCAGAGTCTGCAGACAAGCGACCAGTGGTCAAAGCATTTCAGTGTCCCCAAGAGGGGTTAATGACTAGAAATGAAAGAAGAAAGGTGCAAAGGAAGGAAAGGAGCCTGAGGCAGATGGGGAACGGTCTTTGCTGAGGAATTACAAGAAAGTCATTTCCAGCCCCTGCTCTGCGGGCAGGGGGGTGGAAATAAGCGATCAGCGTCCCGGCCTGAGAGCTTCCTCCAGAAGGCCAGAGGGGCAGAGTGTGAAGACGGGCGAAGCTTATGAAGCTACTGCCACAGAACCGGGTGCTCCCAGGGGACTTGGGAGACGGGTGGGGGGCGGCAAGGCCGGCCAGCGGGCTCGCGCACCTGCTGCAAGGCTCGGCCGCGGGGAGGGCGAACTGCACGGTGGCGTCCTCGGGAGAACTCGAGGTGGGCCGCTCGGCCGAGAGGAGAAATGGGGGCAGGGGCCCCGGGCTGGGACGGCGCGCCGAAGGGGACGCGAGGACATGCCCTGGGAGCCCGCGGCTCTGGGGAGCGCAGGAGGAAGCTGTCCGGCTTTCCGGAGGCAGCGGATAATAGAGAGCAACTCCCTTCTTCGCCCGACTTTGCTTCCTAGTGGGAGCTGGCGGCGGCTGTCCCCGGGGCGGCTCCAGGACCGGGCTACCCGGGCGCTGTCCGCACACCTCCCGCGGCGCTCGCCGGCCGGAGGAAGGAGGGCTGCCGGGCCCACCCACCTCGCCTCCCGCCGCGGCGGAAGCCACGCTTGCTAATGGGGGGGCTTCTTGGAGGAAGAGCAGGCGCGGCTGCGCCGGGCGCCCAAGAGAGCCTGCAGGTGTGCGACTCGGCCGGGCGCGCGGGAACGCGCAGCCCCGCTGGGTGGGCGCCCGGGCTCCGGGCAGGCCTCGCACCCCGGCCCACGCGCACCTGCTGCGCCTCCCGAGGCTCGGAGAACGCCCCGCTCCCTGAGCCCCGGCGTCCCAGTCCCGGGGCTGCGCGGAGGCGCGAGAGGAGGGCGCCTGGAAGGGGTGGGACTTGGAAGGAGCGTCCCGGCCGCCCCGCCCGCCGCCCCCGCCCCAACTCGGGAGCCGTCACGTGGTGCCCGAGTGGGCGGTGGGGAGAGCCGGCGAGACTTTTTGGGGGCTCGGGAGCGCCAGCACTTCCTCAGTCTCCGCCGCCCACTCCGGCGCCGCCGCGCTCTGCCCCGGAGCCCGGCGCGGGCGATGCTGGAGCCGCCGGCCGCACCTGCGGCTCCTCCGGGCGGCGGCGGCGGTGCCCTGGGCGGCCGTAGCGCGGGCCCCGGCATCCTCGGCAGCCTCCGCCGCTGCGGCCCGGGCAGCCTCCGCCGTGGGCGCCGCCTCTGATGCGCCCGCCCGCGCCCGGCCCCGCGGCTCCGGGAGGATGTGGGTCCTCGGCGTCGCGGCAACTTTTTGCGGATTATTCTTGCTTCCAGGTAAGAAGACGAAGAGGCCAGCCTCCGGGGCAGGCGCGCGCCCCCGACCTCCCGGCCCGCGCGGCGCCGGGGTGGCCCAGCCGGATTTGGCGGCGCCGGGGGCCCAGAGGCGTGGAGGGGAGCGGACCCAAGTCCCGCGCGGCGCGAGGGGAGGCGGGAGCGGCAGGTTTGCGGAGCTCCAGCTCCAGCTGCAGGTGCCCGGGCGGCACGGTCGCGAGACCCTGGGCGGAGAGGGGCCCGAGCAGCGTCCGAGCCCCCGCGAGGGAAAGGAGGCGAGAGCCCCTGAGCCCCGCCAAGTTGTCAGGCGTCTCTGGCAAGCGCTGCTAGCGGCGCCGCCGGCAGGTGCGCGGCGCGGGGGGCAGCCTGGGCTCCGGGCGCAGGCGGCTGTGGGGCTGGCATGCGGACGCGCCGGCCTGGGGCTCACCCGCCCGGGACCCGGGGAGTTAGGGAGAGACTGGAGCCAGTGCATCCGGGCGGAGCAGCAAGGCTGGGTCGATGAGAGGTGCAGGAACACCTCCGTCCTGCTCTCTAGTAAGCGACCGGCTCCCGAGCGAGTTCTGCAGGGCTGTGTCCGCAACCAGGCACCCTCGACAAACGGTGCCCTGAAAACCGGGAAGAAAAGGCTGTGGTGTCGCGGCTCGGGTGGGTGCGTGCGCACCTTGCTGCTGCGGGAACGTCCCGAGGACAGGCCGGGGACTTGGGGCACAGCAGCAGTCGGCGGCCGGCACATCCTCCGGGCGTCCCCGGTGGTCCCATAGGGAGCCTAGCAGCCCCAGCGCAGGAAAACTGGCGTCAAAAATAAGACTAAAAAGGCGGCAGGGAATGCAAACGCGAACGGTACCAAAGTAGTAATTAAGTAATTTGTAACCGCTTAACAATTAGGCGAATCCTTTGGCGAAGACGAGCTGATGCACGTCTCTGGAGCTCCGCTCTCGGGTTGTATCCCCCAGTTTTCCGCTTAGGTGGGGAAAGGCCAGGGGTGGGACTGGCCGAGCTCCTTGTTTCTGGAGCGTTGGTCCGGGGCGGCGGCAGAATTCCGCTTCATTCTGCTGGACCCTGGGTGTCCGCGCCGCCCCCTGCGGGTTTCCGCCGCGTCGCCGTTCTTAAAGACCCAGGAGTGCGGAGCCCAAGAGCCCCAGTGGTCGAGATGCGCGGCGGCAGGGGCCTGAGCGGGGCGTGCTCCCCGTACGGTCCCTGTGGGGGTCGGGTCTGAACCGGACTGCGTCTGTCCCGCAGGCTGTGCGCTGCAGATCCAGTGTTACCAGTGTGAAGAATTCCAGCTGAACAACGACTGCTCCTCCCCCGAGTTCATCGTGAACTGCACAGTGAACGTTCAAGACATGTGTCAGAAGGAAGTCATGGAGCAGAGTGCGGGTAGGCCTCCGGCAGCCCTGCTCCTCCCCGCCAGCCGGCCGCGGTGGGAGGGAGGGCGCCGGTAAATCACAGGCTACAGGACTGACTTTGATTTAATGCACACCCTGGTTATCACAGATTTACTTTTACAGTGCTGAGAAAATGAAGAGTTCCAAGTTACTTTAATCTCATTAGAGTTAATTACCAGGGCTTCTCCCCAAGGGACGCAGGCGGGCAAGTGCACTGAAATCAGTGGCTCTCCTCTGTTTACTCCCCTCACCTCCCTCTGCTAAAAGCTCATCAGCAGGCGCAAAGCATACGGATCACCAGCAAGGCTTGCGCGACTGGACAGTAGCCTGTGAGCGATGTCAGCCTGAAATATGAAGCTAGTTGAAGTTCCCAGAGGTCAGAGCTTGAAAAATGTGTTTTGTCATAGAGCCACGCCATATTTCTTTGAAGAACACTACAGGATCTTTATTTAATTTTAGAACTAATGCATCAAATTCCAGGCACAAATTGCCAAGATCTTTCAAAGGAATGTCGTTCTCAGCCCCACAAGCTTAGCTGCTGGCTGGCTGAGGAGAGGGCCTGGGTGTTAAGCGAGGGCAGAAGGGGGTCTTGGGAGAGCAATTTCACTTATTCACTCCAACTGACCAAAGTCTTCTCACTGAGGCCGGAGTCCCTACCCCCTCCCAATAGTCTTATCCAAAATCAAAGTCCCCTAAAAGGGCGACTGGAACTTTGAGGAAATGGGTGAACTATGGCTTAATTTCCAAGGTCAAACCCATCAACAGGGATGTTGCCATTTTCAGGATATTGAAAAGATTGGGTGGTGAATGACCTGAAGCCTTGCCCCTCACTAGTCTGCTGAAGTGCCCTGCCCACGGCGGGGCAAATGGGTCAGAACTGTGAAGTGAGTCCCCTGAGCCACTGGCAAGTTAACACAAGGGCTGTGGTCTTACAGCCCGCCCCTTGCGAGAGTGGGTCCTTCACAGAGAAGGGCCTGGAAATGTCTTGCTGCCAGCCACACGGTTGTGGGGGAGCAGAGAGCTCATTGCTGTGCCATGATGGGGGTGTGTGTGCGGTTTAAAGGCTGTTCTTTGTACGTCATCACTGGCCTGGGTGTGGATTCTTTCCACCAAAGCAGCTCTTGGGGAAAGTCTGGTTGTCATTGCTCTCAAGACTAAGTCGTCCCAAGAAAAGCAGTGTGCATTGGTTAGCCATATAGGATCGGGCTATTAAAAAAGCAAACCAAAACTTAGTGATGATTCTTGAGCTAAGGTGGATATAGATGATTTTGGTAAGTTGTTTCTTTTCTATTTGGGTTTCATTCCTGAGCATTTTACTGGAGCAAAAATTGACTGCCCTTTTACCAGAGGAACTGCTGTGATTTGAGTCAGAATCTCTCTGAACACTTTATCGTTTCTTTCAAATATTTGCACTCTTCTTCCAGGCAGTACTTTAGAGGCAGAAAAATGCAGATGCACTATGGACATGTTAGGACCGTCCTCGGAATCCTCTGCCTACCTGGGCATCATGTTTTATAAGCTGGGATATGGTTGCGACAAGGAGAGAAAAAGATACGAGCCAAACTACAGCCAGAAGAGGTGTCCTTTTTCTGAGAGACTGGGTGTCCTTTTTCTGAGAGACGTTTCTTCCTCCCTTAAAGTGTATCTGGGATGAATATCACACACTCCATTTTCAAAGTACTGTTTTTCTTCTTGCTTCATTCTCTCCAAACCACACAGTAAAAAAGGCAGAGCAGGCATTATAATCCCTATCTTATCTGTGGGACCTTTCGCACAGACAGTCTGTAAGTGCTGGGCCTGAACTTGCTATCAGCGCAGTCAAGGTGGGCCCTTGTCTCCAAACCAGGCTCCTCTGGCTGTATGTCACAGGTCAAAGGGCGGGCAGAGCCTGAAGTAATAAGGCCATCAGTTGTGAAGGCTGAGAAACAGTTAATGGAAAAACAAGTTATAAGGGGGAGGACTCACGTTCTGTGTACATGGAATTGGCATTCTGAGCCTGAATCCTGTAGAACTGGCCAAATGTACGTTCCTGTGTCAACAGGGCAACGTTCAGGGGACTGGCTTCCAAGGCACTTGCATTTTCATCTCCACGTACTTGTTAGAGCAAATCACTGGGGCTGCCCCCTCTCCTCGGGCTGGTGGGGACGGAGAGCCAGCCTGGTGCTGATGAGGTGACCACAGCACAGGACAGTCGTCCAGCAGTAAGGGCTGCCTTCTGGTGTGAGCCCCGGGCATCGGGCACTGCCCTCAGCACTGTACGTGAAGTGTCTCAGGAAATCTGGTGGCCGTCTTTTGAGGCCCTTGTTTCCCACCAGCACCTGATTCTATTTCAAGGTCAGCTTCTCCACTTTGGAGGAAGAAAGTCACGCCTGTTAAATGGCACTATTAGGAATCAAAGTAAGAATTGTTTTCACTTGGTCAATAATATTGTTCTGAGAAGTCTTAGCATGTTAGATCTGGAAGGGCTCAGTGACTCCTAGTTGAAGGTGCACATTGGAATCTTCCTGGGAGTTTTATTCAAATTCACATGCCTCGTGTCCTCACCTGGCAGAAGCGAGTTCTGGAGGTCTGTGGTGTACTTGGCCTTGCGGCTTTTATAGGTTTCTCACTCAGTGCTCTAGAGGAGGAAAACAAGGTCTAGAAAAGTTAAATGTCTGGTCCAAGTCCACCAGCCAACTGCTTCCTGGCCCACTGCTGTTCCTTACAGCATATCCTGAAACATGCCCCCAGGTTTGCCTGAAAAGAGAACCCAGGCAAAGTGCTAAAGGCTGGGCCGATTTTCATGTTTGGTAGGTTCACCTGACAGGCTTAGTGAACTGGGTGAGTGGATGGGCCACAGGGTGGATGGTGGAAGGCTATGGGAACCTGCTAGTAGTATTTTGAAAGTTTGAGTGCTTGTGGACTGCCATTTTTCATAGTGTAGAGAAAACCAGTGTTTTAAACAGACTAAGAGATTTTAATGAACCAAGCAAGTTTGACATTAAGCTATAATGAAAGGCATTCTCTTTCTAGAAAATGCCAGCAATACAATATGCCCAGGCCTTTAGTTAGTCCTTTCTGGATTAAGTCTGCAAACTCAGCTCTTATGAATTTTGAAGCTTGGTACATTTAATTTTCAATTGGGAAGTATATTTAAAATTAACCTTTGCCTATTCCCCAGAGTGGCATTCCTATTAGGTGCTGAGATTATTTTCCACTGTTCTTTGTCCCCTGGTCATTTCTGGAGTAAAAAGTCTTGGGCTGGGCCATGGGGGAGGAAAGCCTTGTTCCATTGTCCTTACTAATTGATATTTAAATGTTTGCAGAACAAATGACTTGTTCTCACAAGCTCTGCAGTTAATGAGCTGGCATCTACTTCCCAGCACCCTTGATAATGATATTTCTTTTGCTGTTGCTTATCACTGCACTCTGCAAAATATTTCAAACATTGATTTTCATTTCAGAATAGAAGCCCCTCACCAATAAGAATTTTTAAACCAGCATATAAAGAATGGAAATTTGCATTTGTTTGACAGTGCAATCTTGTAATTAGAGTTTTTCCTCTTGACTAGATAAGTGAAAGGGGCGTAATTTAATTTTTATAGACTAGCCAATTTCTGCCCTTAATGAAATATAGCTCTGTCAGTGAGCAAAATGTTACAGGTTCTCCTAAACCTTATTTAAAAGTTAAATGCAGTATATTGAGAGAAAGTTCATGGTCTGAATCAGTAACCTAATCGATCTCTTCACCCATCCTTTGCAACATGCATTAATCTATTTGTCTGTTTTGCAATACAAGAGTTACTGATTTATGTGCCATGTTGCATCTACATTTATGGCTATATAAGTAATGGCTATTTTCCTTTTGGATTGGTTAGTTACTCATTAAGTTGGGCAGGGATGGCTCCATGCCTCAGATAGGTTAATTTTACACCTTTCTCATGAGCTAAATAAGGGATAGCAAATAAGGACCTGATGTCCCTAAAATAATCAGTCATCCACTCATAGCAGAAAGAAATAAAAAGCCAACCGTGGCCTACGTTTCCCCAAGTATATGTCCCGCTCAATTTTACCACAACTTAAAACAATAGGCTCTAGTTTGTCCTTGGGGTGGACTTGGCAGGAAGAAGGGCCAGTTCTGCTAATCAATATTATATCACAGTCCCTTTCATACCAGGATTCTTTAAGGTGCACACATGCACAGATATGCAGCCCCACACCCAAACGGACACATCTGTGTATATATATTTTTACATGTTTGCCTGTCCATATTTGCATACACATTTATATAAACCTTGTAAGAAAAATAAAAATATTAAGTCCTCCTCCTTTGCTGATGTTCATTCAGGTCATAAATTACTTAATCTTAAATTGTATTCACGAAGACATTTTCTAACATTTTTTTCCCCAGAACAGCTGTGTTAGAAAAACCAGTGATACGCTAGTCTTCCAGTAGTCCCCTCACCACCCCTGTCCTCTCCTTCCTTCTCCTACCATCTCTGCCCTGCACTTACCTTGTAGACATCGCACCTATAGTCCTTTCTCACCCTCAAATCCATTTTGAATCAGACGGACTATGCTCTAAGAATAAAGTAAAAAAAAGTAAAAACAAAAAATCCCTGTTTTAACTTTGCCAAGGAGACTTCAACAGGTTGCAAAACGTTCAAAAAGATTCAGTTGTCAGGAAAGATACCCTCATATATTAACAGCAGCCCTGCTAACAAGGTTTCCATGTCAACTTCAATAAACTTATAAATGACACAGGATTCTGTGCAGTGCATGCCAGTATCACTCCCTCCCTTCCAGCAGGACACTAAAAGAACACCTTCCTCTTTAGGGCAAGACATTTTGCCAATCAGTTTGTTCACTTAGTCCTCAAGAAGCATCCATCTCTTTCATGTGGCAGGCTCAGCTGGCTGCCGAGGACTTACTGTGCAAATATCAAATGTCTTCTGTTTCTTGGACTCCCCAGTAAGCCAAGCATTTGTTTATGTTAACTTTCCAGCTGAGCAAGCAGCCAGTGCTGACCCCCCCTGTCCGTAGATGAAGTGTTTGAAGATTGATCCCGGCTCTCCCATAACGCTAATTCCTCCCACTACGATTTCATGAAAGCTTCCTTCATTGATGGTTTTCCTAATGAGTTTAAACAGACAGGCTTCAAAGCTGGGGTTTTTTCCCAAGTGAAAAATGAAACGAAGTATGAAAACAAAACACTGTTTCCTTTGAACTTTGAAAAGGAAATCTCCTTCCCTTATGTATTGCTGAGACAAAAAGATCTGAATCTACAGCCTGCTTCCTCCTCTCTGTCTCTCTCCTCCCTCCCCACCCTTCTTTTTTCTTTTCATGCTTCTGGAATGAATGACTGACTTAGGTTCTAACACCCAAACCCCCAATGGCAAAGGTTTATTAGCACACTTTGCAGAAAGATTGCACATCCTGACCCCTGGTTTTTAGTTGTTGAATGGAAAGGCTGTTTGGTTCCAGTAGGGGAGAGAATACCCATGCCCTAGGCTTCCCGTGCTTGATAACTTTGAGGATGTTATGTGATGTCCCAGAGGCTTAGCTTTCTCCCCTGTAAAATGTAGAAACAGGCCACCTGTTTTCTTGTGAGATACATCAAGACAATGAGCAGTGCTGTCAGTATAACCATCTTAAGCGGTCAGTTCTGAAGGTAGAATCCTGCCAAAAGGCTCATCAGGAGTACATCAGCATCCGCTGACAGTACCAGCCCATAGGGGCTGGCGGGGGTGTTTGGTGTTAAGTTACTGTGCACACTATTTCCTCATTCTGGGACTGACAGAGTCCTTGAATTTAACCCTTAATTCCTTGCAATAGAATTCTCATAACTAGCCTAGAAGGTTCACAGTGAGATAATACCCTAACTTGATAGATAGTGAATCTCGGATGCAAAGAAGGTCAGCGATTTGCTCAAGACACACAGCCAGTGGGACTAAAGTTCAAGTCTTTTCCCTTCCCCAGGATTTTTTTCAATCATTATAATGTCATTGTTGTTGCTTTTTAAATAACTGTATACGTATACAAAGATATGTATTATAAAATATATAAGTATACATATTTATGCAATATAATTTATGTGCCATAAAATTTACCCTTTTAAAGTATACAATTCATGGTTTTAGCTATTCACAGAGCTGCGAATATAATCTGTTTTCAGATACATATCTATATCTAATTCTAGGACATTTTCATCACCCCAGAAAGAAACCATGTACCCTTTAGCAGTCACTAATCTGGGAATCACTAATCTACTTTCTCATCTCCAAGGATTTGCCTAGTTGGATATTTCTTGTAAACGGAATCATACAATGTGTGGCTTTTTGTGACTGGCTTCTTTCGCTTCAAGGTTCATTTATTTCACTTCCCATTTGGAGATGTGTCTTTCTTCTTGGGCAGCGATCTGAAGGGAAAGCTCAAATTTGGCAAATCCCTGAATTATAGAGTGGGCTGGGACGAGATGGGGTGATGGGGTATGGTTATGAACTTCAGAACTTCTTGGGCTAATTAGCCAATTTGCTGAGTTGAACAAAAACCTTGTACTGAGGGCAAGTCATTCCAGTGAGCGCCAGGCAAAGGAGTTCATGTTTATCACACATCTGCTTCGTGCTCAAGCTTTCCATCCATTGCCATCTGTTAAAGAGTTAATCTCCTTTCCATGAGGGGATCTTGAATTGGTTTACCGTTAATCACAGAAGTATCAGGCACCTGGATGGGCTATTCCGGATACCTGGAGCTCTTATCAGTGATCCCAGATCCTCTTGGGCTAGAAAGGAGCTTAATTTATAATCTTACAGATGAGAAGAATATAGCACAGAAAGGTGTTTTCTTTCCTGAGGGTTAAACTTTCTTCCCTTGAGAGGGCTAGAGGGTGGGGCAGGTTGAGAAATGTTCTGGGGAGAGACCTTGGTTAAGGAGATGGGACACTGGCCTGAGTCGGTCATCTACAGTGAATAGTCAGTGAAGCTCGAGTTCCGCCTTTTTCTCCCAAACCCAGTCACTGGTTATAGCTTTTATGTACGCAGAACCACTTACTCCTTTAAAAGTGGGAAATCTCTCTTCTTCTCTGTTATTTCCTTCTTAAACACTAAGCTGGATTCTGCCTTGCCTTGTAGCTTTCATTAGCGTAGACATGATTGTATTTTGTGGGGGAGGAAAATTGCTGTAGAAGACAATGTGTTTCCTCCCCTGGGCACTCCACAAAGGCCACATCTATAACTTAGGAGCTCGGACCAAATGCGTGTTGAATCAGCCTGTGCGAATAAACAAAAGATACATGCCATTAATTCTTCCTCTCTGGGGTAAGCTTTGGCTCATGGCTATGTTGTGCTTCAGGAATTATTTTCAGGCCAGAGCTGCAGGCCATGTTCTGTTATTAATAAATTGCTCGCAGTCTCCTGATTGCCTCCAACAGTACAAAGCAAAGCAGGAAGTGAACTGAATTAAGTGCCATAGATAAGGTGAAACCGCAGAGAGTTTGTAATAAATTGCTTTTTTAAAGGAATGTGTCTAAATAGAGTAAAGCAGTAATGGTTCAAGACGTTGATTTCCAGCTTTATGACTTGGCAAACCACGAGAGGCATCCAGATGCAAAAGTGACGGAGGGTCGTGTTATTTTAAGGAAGTTGTGATACTTGGTCCAGTGCATTTCATTTCTCACTGGACATGGACAATAGCTTTTTATGTTTTTCTATTTCTTGGACTTGTTCGCGGGAGCGGAGGAACTGCTGGACACAGTGCCAGCGGCGGTGACGCCAGGCACATGGCGTGAGCCTGCTGTCACTGCGCTGCTGCCCTTGGCCTGAGGAGGAATGTGGAGCAGCTTAGGGGGCCCTTCGCTGAGGCTGCTGCAGGGAGCCGGTGGAAGCAGGTGTATTAAGTGACGCTGGGCCATGGGTTTTATGCTCTGTTTTATTGCTTATGCAAAATCTAGCATGCCACTGTGTCTCCGGAACTTCAGAGAATCTGTTCCGCAATAACAAGAGACGAGGCAAGTTAACCAGCTTTTCACCCTGGGAAGACATCCAGGCTGGGAGTGCAAAGGGGTATCAGCTTCAGAGAGAGCCTGAGATTCTTCCCGGAATTTTCCTGCTGTCAGAGGGAAGGGCAGCGAGTGGGCGCATCCGCCCCAGGAGAGTGAAGAGCCCCTAACTTTCTTTGAAAGGCCCAACAGCTTTCTGCTCAGCCGGGGCTTGGCTGTGGGGAGGGAAAGAATAAAGCAAGCCAGCAGTGGACATCTGACATCAGAGTGGGTTCAGATCTGGAGAGACCAAGCCAACCCCTGTAAAACCTGGGTCTGTGTGTCCAAGCCAACCAGGGGCATGCTTGCCTGCACCTGCTGAGAGGTATTTCTAGACTTGAATTTCCTGGTGTAGGTGGTAACAAGAGGGTGACAGAGGGATGTTCTGACTATTTTATCTTTGTTTTTTCCAGCCAGCGGTTTGCCTGGCCCTGGGTCTTTCGGTGTTTCAGAGTATCTTTTCATAACCAAGTGAACTACAGCCTCATTTATTGGAACCCATTCGTGGCTGGCATTTGTGTATAGAAGGCTCCCAAACCACACTGGCCATCTTACTCTCGTCCTCCCTCTCCTTCTTCCTCCCTCTCTGTCTTACACACACATGCACACACTCGTTCACGCACTCAGTGGTACGCAGACACCCAGTACATATTTGCTGAATGAGTATACTTGAAGAAATCAAATCGCAGACTAAAACTAATGAATATATGATAAATGCCATGGGGGGACTTAGGGAACAGAAATGAGGGCGCTTAAATCTCTAGCATAAGAAGAAAAATAGAACAAAGGTAAGTTTACTATGTCTTTTGCTTTTAGTTAAATTAGATATAGCTGACTAAGGCCTGTTTGTAATAGTTGTCATTTAAGGAATAATTCTGCATTGTGTGTTTTTCTAGTTTGTTAGCTTGCTTTCAAGGCTGATCTAGCTGTGCTTTGAATAGGAGTGTTTTCTGGAAGCACACACACATCCCGCTGTACACCATCCAGCTAACTTGGTAGTCGGGTCAGCTGGGGACGTGTCACCACCCAGCTAATCCTATCAGCTGGAGGTCTAAGTTATTTGGAACTCTGTTACACTGAGGAGATCTGCCTTGGTAATGAACTTTGTAAGGAGGAAAATAAATGCCCCCACATACTCCCCTTGCAAACCTCTGCTCCCCACAGGCCTCTCCAGCACAAGAGATGCAAGTTTAAAGTACCAATGGATACGTTTCACAAGAGGGAGGCAGTCTGACTTTCAGCTCGGGGGTGTACCTCTAAGCGATTTAGTTTGGCCAGATTCAACCACAAAGGAAAGTAGAGGGGAAAAAAGACTATGGTTTTGCTCTCTTAATGTCTGTATTGCACTTATACTTTTCACTGCACTTTAAAAATCCAATCGATTGCTTGTATTCTTGCCCCATTTATTGAATATTGTTAGTATCATTGTCATAAAGTCTGGGCACTATTCTCATGTTGAAGCTCAAGGCAGCTCTGGCTATAAGAGCTCCTAAGCATAGAGAAAGCCATAAAGACATCATTTACCTAACAAGATAGTGCAGAAGTGGTTGGTCCTGCTGTTGTCCCACAGCTCAGTGATGTCATCACAGATGCAGGTTCTCTCCATTTTCCTATTTGCTTTCCTAAGTATGTTGACCACTTTTTGTCTGCCTTTGTTGCCTCTTGGTCACAAAGGGGCTGCTAACTTCAAGCTAAAGGGAAACGATAGCACCAGGGAGCTTTTATCTGCAGCTTTTCCTTTTAATTAGAAAACAAAAGTTCTCCCACAGTCCCCCCAGAGAATTCTGTTTCTCTCTCATCGGCCAGAACATCATCTCACAGCCGCTACTTGCTGTAAGGAAGAAGGTAGAGGATGGCTATTGGGTGGCCAACGGTCAGTGTCCATGCACACAACCTGAAGAATTCAAACATAGTCCTTCCAGGGGCCCTGAACAAAGAACAGGGATGATTCCCTCTCATGAACATCACCCACTCTCTTGTCTAAAATGCACACTGAAATTCACTGCCAAAGGATTTTGATCCTGAATCACTGTCACATTTTGGAAAGGGAAAAGAAACATATACTTGTTCTTGATGTCCTGAAGTTTAATTCACAATGTCCATGACATTCCAGAATTTTAGTTCATTGGATACTGAGATACAGTATTTTAATGTGAGGATATTTTATTTAGATACTAAATTTTAATGTGAGGATATTTTCTACAGAATAATGCCACGCTCTGGCAACAAATACAAGGGCGATTTGGGTTAAATACTTTGATGTTCTTGGTTCGTCCCAGCTGGAGCCATTGTACCACCAAGGACTCTATCTTCCCTGCACTTGGGTGAATTTGTATGCAAGAAACTGATTATGAATCCTAGGGCCCCACTATGTTAAGCTTCCCATTTCCGAACAATAACCAGAAAGACTTCAAGGTTAAAAATGCAAGAGCACAGCTTCATAAATTATTGAAGGGCACAGTTAATACTGAGATAATAAGTCATGAATATCTGTTCCCGCAATCCCCCATGGCCAACTGGGGAACAAAGACACCAGCTGAAGAAAAGCAAGGGACTGTGCAGAACCTTCCCGCCTCTGAAAGTCCTAAGTGAGCAGGGACTCCAGACCTCCCGTGAAACTGAAGGAGACTGGCAGCTGGCATCAGACATTGTGGGTGGGTTGTTTGCTTGCTGTCATTAAGTTGGCTTCGGTGCTTAACAGCCTTGAAAATTAAACCCAACAAAAAAACTTTTGAAAAGGGTAATCAAAGGCTTCTGAATAATGAAGTTAACACATACTGATGATAAGAGAAAAAACGTTCCTGCGGTGCCTTGTTTTATGTCTGTTTTGTTGTGGCTGTTGTCCTCACGCTTGTGTTCTCACTGTTGGGGTCACTGCGGATCCCCGGCATTACTTTCAGTCTCCAGTCCTGCGGCCCGTCTGAGACGGACCTGTGGCATCAGGACGCCAAGTGCAGAACCTGGCGCCCCTTGGACTTTTTTTTTCTTTTCTTTTTGCCCTTTAGAATGGGTTGTTGTGGCTCAAATGGCGGGAATCCTTGGGCTTTTAAAATATCCACGTCCATAGCCAAGGAAACGTACTTGAGAGCCAGAACACAAAATTGTCCAGAAGAGAACCACCTTCCGAGTCTTCTCCTCGCTTTATGCCTGAGAAACAGTGCCCATCAGGGTGATAACGAGGCACAGGTGCAGCCAAGCCTCTCCTTCCTGCGATGTGTCCATTAGAGCACAGAGACTGTCAGAATCCCTCACGTGGTGTGCTTGAAGGGGAAAACATTCTCGGGAACAGATCGAAGATTTTTTCCTCGCAGTTTCTTTCAAAACTCAGTGCAAATGCATATAGTTCATTCCAATTGAGTGTCTCAAAGCATTTTTCTTTGAGAAGCTGTTCCTACTCCTGCATAGAATATTTATTGTGATGTAATCATAACTCTGGTGCTGTAAGTGTTGGTTATTTTTCGAGTAGAGGAAGATTAGTCTCAGTCCCAGATGGGCATTTACACAAGTAGCAGTTTGCCGTAGAAGTTCGACTTTAAAAACAAAATTGCATAACACGGGGTGAAAAGTAATGGACTATTAAAGGCTCTGTTTAGGAATTTCCATCTTTGTACCAGCAAAGAAAGCAGAGGCAAAGGAGGATATTGGAGAAGACTAATGCAGAATGGTCCATAAAGCTGAGAGAACACATGCTTTATGCCTCTATTTTAATTGGCCATTGGGGCAGAGGCCAAATGAGAAAACCGGTAAATTACTTATTTTAGAAGCATTCTTATAGCAAGGAGGTCATAACAGAACTGTAGCCCCATGCCCTCTTGGATGGCCCAGAGTTCCATGTACATCCATCAGGGGTTGGGGTGGGGAAGTATGCCATAGTCCAGACCTCTTTCTGCCTTGCCACAGCTCAACTCACCAAGCAAAAACTATGCTAAGTGGTTATTCTGATTCTCAACGTCCGGAGGCTATTTGGGGTAGATAGTTGGAATATGCAATCCAACTCTGCAGAGAAATACAGCTAGAGTTAAGTTCTAGGACACAGTGCAATCGGGAGCAAATGCAATCAGGTGGGAGAGTGCCCAATGGTCACCAGCCTTCTTACCGAGGTTCTGAGCAAATAGAGAAATAAAACAAGGAACAAGTCAGATGAAGCCAAAAATATCACCGTTGTTACTGAGAAAGACTAAGTCGTAGGAAACGACTTTGTGATGAGAGGTGGGCTTCCAGATTAGCACTTCCAAATTAGCTGGTTCTCCCAGTCCAGACAAGGTGAGAGGGTAGTTTCTTGTCCTAAGGAGCAGGACCGCTCACCTACTTGCTGTGAGCCACTCACCACCAAGAAGGCAAAGGACAGGGATGAGCAATGTGTGCCTGGCTCGTTCTTGCCCAGTTTACCCATCAGGTGTGTCCCCCCACCTGCTTTGGGGAAGAGGGAACAGAGGTTAAAAGAGGCTGGGAGTTACGCTGAGTCCCTTTCTATGGAAGGAAACAGAGCTCGGGGAGAAAACATCCCCCCAGTAATCTTCCCTCCAGCCCATCACACTGACAGCCATCTCAGGAGTCTCCAAAGGCCTTTGAGGCATGAGTGAAGAAGTGAAATAGCCCAGATGTTTGGCGCTAGGCCTGTCACATACGCAGAAATACGAATCACGGTATTGGCCATCAGCATGAGAGGTGGCCCAGTGGGTTCACTAAAGCATTTTTGGTTAGAACATAGAAGAGTGACACAGAATCATGCCTCGCTCATACCAACATCTTTTATTAGAACATTTCCTTTGAAATAATTTCAGACTTACAAAAAAATATACAAAAATAATACCATTTCTGTATACCTTTCACTCAGCTTCTGCTGATGCTAATAACTTGCATAACCTCATACATGATCAAAACTAAGACATTAACTTTGGTGCAAAACTGGTGACCCAGTTTTGCCTCTTCTGTTCCCAGAATCCTATCCAGGATCACACATTGCATTTCATTGTCATCTTCTGAGTTTCCTCTAATCTCTGACAGCTTGTCATTCCTTCCTTATCTTTTATGCTCTTGATGCTTTTGAAGAGGACTGGTCAGCATTTTGTGAGGTGCCCTCAGTTTGACTTGGTCTGGTGTTTTCCATGATCAGGTGGAGGTTGCTTACCTGGGCATAATGTGCCATTTCTTCCCAAGGCGTGTGATGTCAGCAAGTCTGGTTGCTGGTGATGTTAACTTCGATCACATGATTAAGATGGTGTCTCCTGGGTTTCTCTACTAAAGCGACTGTTTTTCACTTTGTAATTAATAGATAAGGAAATTCTTTGAAACTACATAAATAGCTATTTCTCTTCAAACATTGCTCAGTAATTTCAGCATCTCTCGGTCAGTCCCTCACCAACTGTTCCTATGGAGTTCTAATCTTAATTTCTATATGCCTCATTGCTTCTACATTGATAGCTTGGAGTTCTTCTGTAAGGAAAAGCTGATCCTTCTCCTCCAAATATTTATTTACCCATTTATTTGTGTGAATGTGAACTCACAGCTGTTCACTTCATTCTATGGGTTCTAATCCAGGACTATCATTATTTTCTTGCTCAGACTGCTGTAGGTGTCCACTGGGAGGTCGATTTCTGTGTCCTTCAACGCGCTGTGTTCTTGTTTGAACACGTCCTTATTTTTTGCCCCTGCAAGATACGATACTCCAGGCTCATCTTACATCTCCCCTCCCTAAGCCCTGCTTATCACTTCTCTGGTAGCTGTGTTTTTTTAATTAAAAACAACTCAAGTCAAGGAAACCAATGTTTCTTAGGCACATACTGTGGGCTGGCACAGTGCCAGGTCTTTGCAAGCACTCACATCTTAATCCTCACCATTTTACTGTTAGATGGGTATACAAGGACACCCTTTTCTCCCTTTTGCAAAAGGATAAACTGAGCACATTTGAAGCCAATATAATATTGTATATCAACTGTATTTCAGTTAAAAAAATGGAAAAAACGTAAAAAAGTCATAACCTTTAAATATTAAAAGCTATCAAAATAACTCAAATATTACAAAAATGGGTAAACTGAGGCTTCAAGAAGTTCACTGGATTATCTCAGAATTCTAATCTAGATCTATTGGACTCTGGAGTTAATGTTTCTTTCACTGTGTAAAAAACAATTGTCCAGAAGTAAAAAGAACACGGACATTTTCCGCTTCTGCTAGCTCTACCCCACTCACAGATGGGGAAACTGAGGCTCATAAGTGAGAAGATTGCAACTTCTTCAAGACCCAGAACTTAATGGAAGACCTATCTTCTGGTAAGGAACGGCTGGGAAGGAAAAGCCCAGCATCGCCTTGCACGCCAACACCGTTAGTAATTCTTCCCAGGTGATTTTCATCAGGTAAAATGACAGATAATTTGTTATTGAAACTGATCAAATATAATTTCCCATTGAGTTTGCTGGCAACTACGAATGCATTTTGAGGCTAAGTAATCACTTTGATAGGCCAAGCAATAATGCATTAAAAAAAAACTGAGCAGTGGACCCTCATAATACTGAATACCTTCTTAATAACTGACATTGCCACTTTCGCGCCCCAGTTTTCTCTTTGGCAATATAAATTTATTGAAAATGATGTTTTCTGAAAGAAACAAAATCATTAATTTTTTTCTTGTCTGGTATGATGTTTTTAAGAAGACTTTAGAAAACCATAAAATTCGTGAACATCCAGAAAATTACAGTGAAGCTTGAGGGTGAACAAGTTACCACATCAGTATTTATCCTACGGCTTAAGAGGCTGTCTTGCTTCTTAAAGGCAGATAATAAAAGAGAGCAACGGGGCCCAGCCAACCTCGGGACCCACCAGCGAGACAACAAGACAGAAGAAGCTGAAGGGGCTTCTTGCACAAACTTGGCGGCTTCTGGTTATCTGGGAGATGCCGGAAGAAGGACCGGGGAACGCCGTGCGGCCCACAGTGATGTGCCTGAGAAACACCGGCTTCCTTGACTTGAGGTAGTTTATTTCTAATTTACAAAGCTCAGCTACACGGAGAAGTGATCAGCTGGACTTTGGCAAGGGTGCTAAGATTCCCCTGCAGTATTTTATCTTGTGGCAAAAAATAACGACATGTTCAAGGGAAAGGGGGCGTCAGAGAGAGTTGGGCCTGGAGACAACCACGTGGATACAGAACTTTGGGGCCCAGGGTCAGCTCCAGTTTTCCTACAGGCCTAGACATTAAATATAACAGAACCATGAGACACTTAACTGCTAGTTTTACTCAACCAACCTGCATTCTGCCCAGATCGGAGACAGCGATCAGGGAGTGGCTCTGATTTTGCTGTGTTTTCCTCTCTTCTCCCTCCAAGCTGTGCCTGGGTCCCCCACTCCTGCAGATTCCACACAGCTGCAGGGTTTGCGTGTGCTAGAAAGAACATAGTTCTATGTTCAGTTCTGTGTTTCAGTTCTGTTAAAAAACCTTTTAAAATATGGCTATATGAGTCTACAAATACCATAAAACTAGCAAGGACCTTTGATAGAGTAGCTTTGACACCCCTAGAACCCACAGAGATCCTTCCTGGCTTTCTTTAAAAAGCAAATGTTCCAAACTCTTGGTAGCTTCTCTCACATAACTAGAGAAGAAAGATTGGGTGGAAGGGAAATTTTTCATTATGTAAAGGTGATTGGATTTTGATAGAATAGAACAGAGGTCACAAATTATGGGCCCCAGGCCAAACCTGGCCCAATGCTTGTGTTATGAACTGAATTGTACCCCTCCCTTCCCAACATACTGCAAATTTATATATTGAAGCCCTAAGTCCCAGGAGGTGGGGCCTTTGAAAGGTAATTAGGGTTGGATAAGGTCATGAGGTTGGGGCACTGGTCCATTGGGATTGGCAGCCCCATAGGAGAGGTCCTATGAGGACATCACTGTCTAGAACCTGGGAAGAGGGTTCTCACCAGAAACCCAATTTGTGGGTGCACTGATCTTAGACTTCTAGCCTCCAGAACTGTGAAAACAAAAATTTCTTTGTTAAGCCAGCCAGTCTGGAGAATTTTGTTATGGCAGCCTGAGCAGACTGATGCAGTCTGTTTCTATAATGAAGTTCAGAGGGTCACAGCCATATCCATACACTCACATGTTGTCCATGGCAGTTTCCATGTAGAATATCAGAACTCAGCACATGTGACTGAGACCAGTTGGCCTGCAAAGGACAAAATATTTACTATCTAGCCTGACACACAAGAAAAGTATGCCAACGCCTAGATAGAAACTTATTACATGGAGTGTAGGTTCTGTACAGAAAAGCTACCCTCGTGGGATATTGAAGATGCAGAGGAACAAAACCGCCTTCATGGGCAGTAACCAAACTAGCACCTGCCTGGTCGCCTCCAGGAGTGTCCTGGTCTTTAACCTGGCCACCTCACACAAGGGCTAAGTAGCTGACAGTGAACATTACCCCCTCAACAGTTGAAGTCCTTGGAGGGCAGGCACATGGGGGCAGCCCGTCCTCTATTGAGGACACATCTGTTGTGACAGTGGGGTGAAAGGGAACAGATGTGGCCAAGGAGAGCAAAAGAGAAAACACCTTATCTGTCCTCCTCTCTGGCTGTGGACCATCAGAGGTGTCGGAGGCTTCCCTGCCGCAGAGCAGTGCAGAGCAGGAGCTGGGGTGTGATGCAGAATGACATTTTGCAGGTATTGAAAAGTCCTCTTCCTGGCGAAATTACCACATGCATCTAGACACTGCATGCTCTCTGCCTCCCCAAAGCGGCAGTGTGGAAGGTCAGACCACCGGTGTTAGAATCAGGTGGGAATCTGCCCGAGGATCACCTGGTGATTCTGCACACTGAACCTGAGAACCGCGGCTTGGGCCGATCTCACCTGCTGGAGCTCCAGCACCATTCCTACCTGGGCAGTGGGTGCCCCTTATGACCAGCCCTTCGGTCAAGTGCCCAAGGAAGAACCTTGATGGAGCAGGATTTGGGCCAAAGGGGTAGCACCCACCTGTGGTTTGGGGCATTAAAGTTTTGTATGTGTCTACCGTCCGCCAGGTCAGCCTTGAGGCTTCTGGGCCCGAGTGCCAGCCTCAAAACCATGCTGTGTCCCAGTGGGGATTCCAGAGCCAAAGGCTGCTGGGCTAGACTGACTTGATCCAGTGCCTTTTATTCTGTCTGCTCAAGCTGTAGGGACTCGGCTGTGGATGGAGCAGCACCAAGAGCTGGACTCAAAGAGAAAACACCATCTCTCATCTTCCCCTGTGTAAGCAGTCATTTAACCCTGTAAAGCAAGCCTGGCACCTGATGGAGTGCTTGCTGCAGGGGGGATGCCGCACCACCCGGTGTCCACACAAACTCCCAACACTTCTTCCTCTCTCTCTGCTCCCTTTCCTGGCCCACCTTTGGTCTTCCTCTATCTGAATGCAAAGCGAACATGTCTGCAAAATGGGGCCCAAACGCGTCCGAGAGGAATAGGGATAGAGTGTGAGAAGCTGTAGGGAGGGAAGAGCCAGTCACTTTAAATGTCACAGCGAACCCATCAGTTACCGTCGCCGCTGCCTCCTCTCAGAGAGGTGCGGTGGTGTGCAGAGACGTGACAAGGAGCTACTCATGTGAACTGGGTTTGAATCAGAAAATGCCCCACGGACAGAAAATGAACACAACCATAATAATAGCAGCAGCAAACATTTGTATACCAGGCACTTTTTTGGAGTATCTTACACATAGTTCACTGGACTAGGATTGGCCATTTCTAGTGTCTGTAAAACGGAGGAGACACAGTGACACAGAAATGCTTTCACACCATCATCTACTTGGTTGTATTTCAGTCCAAGTATGTATGTAATTCCAGTGCATAGAGTACAGAGGATCTAATTCCTCTTTCCTTATTTCCATGTTTTATGTTTTCAGCATAATACTTGGAATCATAATTTCCTTCCAAGTCTAATTTCCCAGGTCCCAGGGAACAGGTACAGTTGCTCCAGTGGAATGAACTCCCCTGGAAGTCAGCTCAGTATTTTATTTACCCTTTCCTTCATTCGCTGGCATGCCTATCATTCACACCCTCACCAAGGCGGATTAATATGAGTGACTTCCTCAGAGAGAACAATTTGTGGTATTTTTAAAGTGAGCATGGCGCCCCATCTGAATCATACACCCCAGGAGGCCATTACCTCTCTAAAGACTTCAAGAGGATTAAAGTTTAAGCACTGGGTGTCTTGATTAATTTGGTGGTGGTGGGTGGTATATGCCGCAAGTACACTTCTGGCCTTCAGGTTAGAGCGGCGAGAAGTGACTTAGCATCGGCAGGACACGTCTCTGTGCCCCTGCGTGCTGGAGCAGCTGGTGTTGGCCCGGCCACATTTGATGGGCAGCCCTTCATCAACCTGCTGAGCCTGCTGCTAGCTCTGGGTCAGAATCCCTGCAGCCAAGTCACAGCCTCTCTCAGCCCTGCCTGTATCCGCCGGGGCCTGGAGATTGTTTGACTCTGTGTGACCTCTGTCACCCAGGCCCCACGAACCTAGGCAGGCAATTCCTGTTGCAACCAGTCAGAGGAGCACCCTCGGTCACAGGGCCTCCAGGCCCCCTTCACATGATCCTCCTTCCTTCTCCCTTTCTTCCACTCATTCATGCATTCATTCATTCATTCAATGAATATTTATTGTTTATTCTGGACCAGGCACCATTCAATTGCTGTAACCACATTCTATTAATACAGATTCAGTAATAAAATACGTACTTTATTAGAAGTGATGTAAGAGAAAAGTCATGCATGGAAGGGGCAGCCCTCAGCTATCTGGGGAAGTCTCCAAAAGGTTTCTCACTCCTGTCCTTGGGCCTGTCTTCTCCTGCAGTAGCAGCTGCTAAGCCCTCCAGGGCAGCCATGAAGATGCAGGGAAGCCAAGCCCATGGCAGGCTGTAGCCCAGCCCCCACTGGGTGCCCACAGCGCCGCTGAGGCCACGCAGAGCCACGGTGCCCTTGCCGAACTCGTCTGAGGTTCCAGGAAGGCCCCGTGCTGGGAGACACGTGGTGGTCTGGCCAAGGTGGTGTGGCCCCTAGTCTGCCACCTGGGTGCCACATGCCACTCTGTGTCCAAGTCTCCTAGGCTCAGTGGAGCAGCTCACTCAGTTTATTCTTCACGCTTCTATTAGTGTCATTACAGGTGTGATCCGTGAATGTATTTCCACTGTAAAACATGTAAATATTGCAAATAAAAGGGCTTCCTGACTAGACCCTGCTCTTAAAGGGGCAACCTCTGCTCAGCATACAGCCTCTGGACCCCTGCCTCTCTCGGATTTTACTTACACACTTACCTATGTATACACACACCTACGGACACGATGCCAGAGCACCTATTGCATTGCTTTATGGCTTTTTTCTTATGTAAGTGGTATATTCATATATCATTTGGAAATTCCTTTGTCTGCAGATTAGGAATCAGATCCGTATGTGGGGCACCTCAATAACTGGTTTATGGAGGCGGATCAGCGTGGAGCTTGCACTTTGACCGTTGCTTATACCCCATAAGCATCCTGCTTTCCTTCTAAGGGAATGCCCACCGGAGAGTGTGCTTGGTTTTGAAGGGTGAATACTGAGAAGTGGGGTTCTTGGATCTGCCCATTTTGAATCATTGTGGGTCCTCCAAGATTGCCCTTGTGCCAATGTGTGCCGCCCCAGCCATCCGTGCCAGGGCCCTTTCTGGTTTGCTTGCAGCCCCTTCTCTCGTGGGACCGGAGCTTATGGCGGCTGGGGTCAAGGACAGACAGACAGACACAACAGGCACCCCTACTCTGTGACCCTGAGACTTGGCTTCTGTGGTCTCTGGGGGTCTCTTCTCAAGGGCATGCTCATTCCCAGGAGCCCTTGGGTGGGGCCAGCTAGGAAAGGATTTGTGCCCCTGATTAAACGGCACTTGGAAGCTTGGTTTATTTTAGAAGGCTAAAAAAAAAAAGTACCTCATTTTCATTGTTCTGATTTCCAGTGGCAAAAGAATCAATAGTTTTTCTTTCCAGATCCGATGACCACCCAGAACTCCTCCCCAGTGACAGCTGATATTGTCTCTTTCTTATATATTCTTCCAGAAATATTTTGTGCAAATATGTGTATGTGTAATTTTCACCATTTTTCCCCCCACTTGAAGCATATTACACTATGGTAGGAAATGTAGCAGAGTGGTGAAGAGCAGAGATCTAAAGTCAGGCTTCCTGAGTGCAAATCCCAGCTCTACCATCTAATTGCCTCACACAGCCCCTAAACAAAGTACTTAACAGCTCTGCCTCAGTTTTCCTGTCAGCAAAATGGGGGTTACTGTGAGAGTTATTGCAAAGATTAGGTAAATTGGTATTTGTAGAGCTCTTAAAACTGTCTGGAATATAGTAAGCATGAACTCATTTGTTAAATAGTAGAAGGGAAAAAAAGGAGGAAGGGAAGAGAGAAGGAACAGTCCACATAGACTTCGCTTTTCAGTTTAATTCGGTATCTGTATATATTGCAAAATGATCCCCCAAATAAAACGAGTTAGCAGCCATCAGCATACGTAGTCACAAATTTTTTTTCTTGTGATGAGGACTTTAGGGTCTACACCCTGAGCAACTTTCAAACATGCGATACAATATTATTAACTACAGTCACCAAGCTGCACATCCCAGGCCTTTCTTTATAACCAGAAATTTGTAGCTTTTGATTCCCTTCGCTCATTCTACCCGCCACCCCCCATGTCCTGCCTTTGGCAACCAGCAGTATGTTCTAAGGGCGTGCTTGGTTCGTCCTTGTTGTTTAGGTCACAGGGTGTTTGTCTCTGACTTATTTCACTTAGCATAATGCCCTCGAGGTCCACCCAGAGTGTTGCAGATAGCAAGGTGCCATTCTTTTTTATGGTTGAGTAGTATTCCACTGCGTGTCTATGTATTACATGTATATATGCACACACTCCACATTGTCTTTATCCATTCATCCATCAATGAACTCTTAGGTTGTTTATATCTCTTGGCAATTGTAAGTAATGCTGCAGTGAACATGGGGGTGCATATATTTTTTAAATTACTGTTTTCATTTCGGGGGGATAAGTACCCAGAAGTGAAATTGCTGAATCATATGGTAGTTCTCTGTTTAACTTTTTTTGAAACTGCCATACTGTTTTCCATAGTGACTGCACCAATTTACAGTCCCACCAACAGGGCACTGGGGTTACCTTTTCTCCACATTCTCTCCAAACTTATTTGTTTTCTTTCTGAGAACAGCCATTCTAACAGGTGTGAGGTGATATCTTGTGGTTTTGATTTTCATTTCCCTGGTAATTAGTGATATTGAACATGTCTGCAGGCCATCTATGCATCTTCTTTGGCAAGATGTCTGTTTAGATCCTCTGCCCATTTTTTTTAACCAGATTGTGGGGTCTTTTTTGCTATTGAGTTGTATGAGTTCTTTATACATTTTGGATATTAACCACTCATCAGATATATGATTTGCAAACATTTTCTCCCATTCAAATGGTTACCTTTTCATTTTGTTGATAATTTTCTTTGCTGTTCAGAAGCTTGTTTGATGTGGTCCCACTTGTTTATTTTTGCTTTTGTTAACTTCACTTTTGAAGTCAGATCTAAAATAACATCACTAAGACACTGGCAAGGAGCTTATTGCCTATGTTTTCTTCTAGATATTTTATGGTTTCATGTCTTACATTAAAGTCTGTAATCCATTTTGAGTTAGTTTTTGTGTATGGTGTAAGACAGTGGTCCAGTTTCATTCTTTTGCATGTAGTTGTGCAGTTTTTTCCAGCACCATTTATTAGGGACAATTCTTTCACTATAATATATTCTTGGCTCTCATGTCATAAATTAACTGAACATATACATGTGGGTTTATTCCTGGACTCTGTATTCTGTGCTGTTTATGTGTCTGTTCTTATGCCAATAACATACTATATTACTAATTACTATAGCTTTGTAGTGTAGTTTGAAATCAGGGAGCATATAACCTCCACCTTTGGTTTGTTCCTCCTTCTCAAAAATGCTTTGGCTATTTTGGTCTCTTTTGGGATTCCAGACAAATTATAGGATTCTTTTAGTGCTATGAAAAATGCCATCAAAATGTGGGAGGGATTGCAATAAATCTGTATATTGCTTTGGTATAATATAAATAGGGACATTTCAGCAATATTAATTCTTCCAATCTATAAGGGTGGAATATCTTTTTATATATTTGTGTCTTCATTTTCTTTCATCAATGTATTATAGTTTTCCATGTACAGGTCTTTCACCTCAGTTAAATTTATTCCTATGTATTTTATTCTTCTCTTGGTGTAATTGTAAATGGCATCGTTTTATCTATTTTTCTTTATTTTTACTAAAGTATAGTTAATACACAATATTATATAGGTTTCAATTATACAACATAGTAATTTGACAGTTACATAAATTATAAAATGCCCACCACAGTGTAGTTACCATGTCACCAGATGAAGTTATTATAGTATTATTGACTATATTCCCTATGCTATACTTTTCGTTCATGTGATTATTTTATAATTGGAAGTTTGTACCTCTTAATCTCCTTCACCTATTTCACCCATTTCCCCACACTAGGGTAAACACCAGTCTGTTACCCATTAGACTGTTTTGTTTGTTCACTTGTGTTTTTACACATGTAAGTGAAATCATACAGGGTTTGTCTTTGTCTGACTTATTTCAGTCAGCATAATACCCTCTACGTCCATCTATGTTGTCACAAATGGCAACATTCTTTTTTAGGGCTGAGTAATATTCTATTTTATCTTCTTTATCTACTACTCTATCAGTTGTTTCCATACATTGGCTATAGTAAACAAGGCCGCAACAAAAACAGGGGTTCATATATCTTTTTGAATTACTGATTTTGTTTTCTTCAGCCAGATACCTGGAAGTGGAATTACTGGGTCCTATTGTGTTTCTATTTTCATTTTTTTGAGGAAATTCTATATTGCTTTCTATAGTGGCTGTACTAGTTTACATTCCTACCAATGGTGCATAGGTTTCCCTTTTCTCCACATCCTCACCCCCCTTGTCACTTCTTATATTTTTGATATTAGCCATTCTGACTTGTGTGCGGTGATATCTCACTGTTTTGATTTGCATTTCCCTGATGATTAGTGGCATGGAGCATCTTTTCATGTGTCTGTTGACCATCTGTGTGTCTTCTTTGGTAATATGTCTATTCAGGTCCTCTGTCCATTTTTTAATTGGATTATTATTTTTTTTGTTGGTATGAGTTCTTTATATGTCATGGATAAGGGATATCAACCCCTTATCAGATATATAATTTGCAAATATATTTTCCCATCCAGTGGGTTACCTTTTCATTTTATCAATGGTTTCCTTTGCTGTGCAGAAGCTTTTGAGTTTGATGTGTTACTGCTTGTTTATTTTTGCCTATGTTTTCTTTGCCTAGGTAGACATATCCAGAAAAAATTGCTGATGTCAGTGTTCACGAGTTTACTGTCCATGTTTTCTTCTAAGAGTTTTATGATTTCAGGTGTACATTTAGGTCTTTAATCCATTTTGAGTTTATTTTTGTGTATGGTATAAGATCCAGTTTGTCTTTTGCAGTTAACTTTCCAGTTCTCTGAATATCTTTTATTAAAGAGACTGTCCTTTCCCAATTATATATTCTTGCCTCCTTCATCATATATTAATTGACCATATAGGTGTGGATTTATTTCTGGGCTCTCTATTCTGTTCCACAAATCTGTACTTGTGCCAGTACCATACTGTTTTAATCACTGTAGCTTGGTAATATAGCTTGAAGTCAGGGAGCATGATACCCCAAACTGTGTTGTTGTTTCTCAAAGTTGCTTTGGCCATTTGATTTTTTTTTCATGTGTATGCGGTTCCATACAAATTTTAGGATTATTTGCTCTCATTCTGTGAAAAATGCCATTGGTATTTTGATAGATATTGCATTGAATCTGTAGATTGTTTTGGGTAGTATGGCCATTTTAATTATATTAATTCTTCCAATCCATAAGCATGGGATATCTTTCCATTTATTTGTGTCATTTTCAATTTATTTCATCATTATATAGTTCTCAGAGTACAGGTCTTTTACCTCCTTAGATTTATTCCTAGGTATTTTATTAGTTTTGATGCAACTGTATATAGGATTGTTTTCACAATTTTGTTTTCTGATAGTGGCAGAATAGGCATCTTTGTTCCTGATTTTAGAGGAAAATTTCAGCTTTTCACCATTAACTATGAGGTTAGCTGTGAGTTTGTCATATATGGCTTTTATTATATTGAGGTATGTTCCCTCTATGCCTACTTTGTTGAGCTTTTTTTATCATGTGTGAATGTTGAATTTTGTCAAATGCTTTCTTAGCATCAGTTGACATGACTGCATGATTTTATCCTTTGTTTTGTTAACATGGTGGGTAACATTGATTTATGGATTCTAAACAATCCTTGCATCCCTGGAATAAATCCTACTTGGTCATGGTGAATGATGCTTTTAGTGTATTTTTAAATTTGGTTTGGTAATATTTTGCTGGAGATTTCTGCATCTGTGTTCATCAAGAATACTGGTCTGTAATTTCCTTTGTTTGTAGTATCTTTGGTTTTGTTACCAGGGTGATGCTGGCCTCATAGAAAGCACTTGGAAGCATTTTTTCCTCTTCTATGTCTTGGAATAATGAAAGGATAGATATTAGCTCTTCTTTAAATGTTTGAAGCCATCTGGTCCTGGACTCTTGTTTGTTGGGAGTTTCCTTTATTACCAATTCAATTTCATTACTACTGAAGTGTTGTTCATATTTTCTGTTTCTTCCTGGTTCAGTATTGGGACTACTAAATGATTTTAGGAATTCATCCATTTCTTCTAGGTTGTGCGATTTGTTGACATACCATTTTTCATAGTAATCTTTTATAATCCTTTCTATTTCTGTGGTAGCAGTTGTAACTTCTCTTTCACTTATATTCTTTATTTGAGTCCTCTCGATTTTTTTCTCAGTGAGTCTGGCTAATGTTTATCAACTTTATCTTTTCAAAGAACCAGATCTTAGTTTCATTTATCTTTTTTCTTTAAGTTTTTTTAAAATTTTGGTATCATTAATATACAATTACATGAGCAACATTATGGTCACTAGATTCCCCCCATTATCAAGTCCCCATCACATACCCCATTACAGTCACTGTCCATCAGCTTAGTAAGATGCTATAGAGTCACTATTTTTCTTCTCTGTGCTCTACTGCCTTCCCCATGCCCTCCCCCACATTATGTGTGATAATCGTAATGCCCCTTTTTCCCCTTATCCCTCCCTTTCATTGATCTTTTCTATTGTTTTTTAGTGTGTTTTATCTCCACTGCAATCTTTATTATTTCCTTTCTTCTATTAACTTTGGGCTTTATGTGTTGTTTTACTAGTTTCTTAGATTGTTTATTTGAAAGTTGCCTTTTTCTTGAGAAAGGCAAGTATTACTGAAAACTTCCCTCTTCAAAGCACTTTTGCTGTGTCCCAAAGATTTTGAAACATTATGCTTCTATTTTTATTACTCTCAAGCTATTTTTTAATTTCCTCTTTGATTTTTTTTGCTGGCCCATTGGTTGTTTAGTAGCACATCATTTAGCCTTCATGTATTTGTTTTTTTTCCCAGCTTTTTTCTTTGTAATTGATTTCTAGTTTCACATCATTGCAGTCAGAAGAGATGCTTGATATGATTTCAATCTACTTAAATTTATTGAGACTTGGTTTTGGCCTAACAAATTCCATTGGGAATGCTCCATGTTTAGTTGAAAATAATGTATACCATGCTATTTTTGGATGCAGTATTCTGTATGCATCTGTTAAGTCCATCTGGACTAATGTCTTACTAAAAAAGCCACTGTTTCCTAATTGATTTTCTGTCTGGATAGTTTATACATTGATGTAAGTGGGAGGGAAGGTTAAAGTCCCCTGCTATTACTGCAAAACTGTTCATTTCTACCAGTATGTTTGTTAATATTTACTTTATATATTTTGTTACTCCTATGTTGAATTCATACTTACAATTTTTATAACTTCTTGCTCTACTGAACCTTATATCATTATGTAATGTCCTTCTGTCTCCTGTTATAGTTTTGTTTTAAGTCTAATTTGTCTTATATAAGCACTGCTACACCAGCTCTTTTTTTTTTCACTTCCATTTGCATGCAATATCTTTTTCTAGCCCTTCACTTTCTATGACTATGTGTCTTTGGGTCTTGAGTCTCTTATAGGCAGTATAGATGGGTCTTGTTTGTTTTTCTTTTTAATCCAGTCACCCTGTGTCTTTTGAACAGAGAATTTAGATCATTTACATTTAGAGTAATTATTGATAGGTATATACATGCTGCCATTTTGTTAATTCTTTTCTTGTTTTATATATCTCTTCTGTGATGCTTCCTTCTTCTTTTGCTTTCTTCTCTTGTGAAGAATGACTATCTTTAGTGCTTGGATTGCTCTCAATTTTTTTTTGTATACATTATAGGTTTTTTATTTGTGGCTAACATGAGGTTCAGATATGGCATCCTAATTATATAGCAGTCTATATTAAGTTGATGGCTGCTTAAATTGAAATGCATTCTAACAGCACTACATTTTTATTCCTCCTCTCCTTACTTTATGATGTCATATTTTACATCTTTTAATTTTGTGATTTCCTTAACTAATTTTTTAGATATAATTGAGTTTATTATTTTTGTTTTTTAACCTTCATATGATCTTTTAAGTGATGACCTACTACCTTTACTGTATGTTTGCTTTTACCAGTTAAAGCTTTTTCCTCCATAATTTTCTTCTAGTTATGACCTTTCCTCTTAAAGAATCCCCTTTAATATTTCTTTTAGGTCAGTGTAGTGAATGTAAACTTTAACTTTTGTTTATCTGGGAAACTATCTTTCCTTCCATTCTGAATGACAACCTTGCTGGGTAGAGTATTCTTGGTTGTGGGGTTTATTTCCTTTCAGGACTTTGAATCATGCCATTTCCATCTGGCCTCCAAAGTTTCTGCTGAAAAATGAGCTGATAACCTTGTGGGGTTTCCCTTGTACATAATTTATTGCTTTTGTCTTGCTGCTTTTAAGAATCTCTCTTTATCTTTCATCTTTGACATTTAATTATTATATGTCTTGGTGTGGTCCTTCTTGGGTTCATTTTGCTGTACTTCTTGGACCTAGATGTCTGTTTCCTTCCCCAGAGTTTGGAAGTTTTCAACTATTATTTCTTCAAATAAATTTTCTGCCCCTTTCTTTCTCTCTTCTTCTTCTGAACTACTAGAATATGAATGTTAGTATGTTTGAAGTTGTCCCAGGGGTCCCTTCACCTATCCTCATTTTTAGAATTCTCTTTTCTCTTTGCTGTTCAGCTTGAGTGTTTTCTATTACCTTATCTTCCAGATCACTGATCTGTTTTTCTTCATCCTCTAATCTGATGTTAATACCCTCTAGTGTATTTTTTTATGTCATTTATTATATTCTTCAACTCTGGTTGGTTCATTTGTATGTTTTCTATCTCTGCTGAACCCCTCCCTGGAAGAGTTCGTCCATTCTTCTCTCAGGTCTGGTTAGTATCTTTATAAAGATCACTTTGAACACTTTATCATTTAGATTGCTTAACTCTATGTCATTTAGTTCTTTTTCTGAATTTTTGTCTTTTGTTTGGAGCATACTCCTCAGACTCCTCATTTTGTTTGACTGCTGTTTATTTCTATGAATTAAGCAAATCAGCTACCTCTCCCAGTCTTAAAGGAGTGGCCTTGTGTAGAAATGTCTCCTGGGTAGACTGTGTGCACCTTGTGGCTTTGGCTGGCGGAAGCTGTGTAGGCACGGGCCATGGGTGTCCTTGTGTGTGCTTGGCAGGGGCATCCCAGCAGGAGGGCCAGAGGCCAAAGCATATGAACAGAGTGTTCCCACTGTGTGTTGCTCCAGGAGCACCCTGGCAGAAAAGCTGAACATTTGGGGGTTCCCACCCAGTGTGTACCACACTAGGTGTGCCCCGCTGGGTGGGCCAGAATCTTAATTTATCTGACAGTTTGTTATTATATATAGAAATGCAACAGATTTATGTATATTGATTTTGTGTCCTGCAACTTTACTGAATTCATTTATTAGTCTACCACTTTTGTGGCGGAGTCCTTAGGGTTTTCTATATATAATATCACTTTTGTATATGTCATCTGTAGATAGTGACAGTTTTTCTTCTTCCTTTCCAATTTGGATGTCTTTTTTTCTTGTCTAATTGCTCTGGCTAGGATTTCCAATATTATGTTGAATAAAGATAGCAAGAGTGGGCGTCCTTATCTTGTTCCTGATTTTAGAGGAACAGCTTTCAGCCTTTCATCGCTGAGTATGAGCTTATTTGTGGGCTTGTCATATGTGACCTTTATTATGTTGAGATACATTCCCTCTACATCCACTTTGTTGAGCATTTTTATCATAAATGGATGCTGAATTTTGTCAAACACTTTTTCTGTATCCAGTGAGATGATTATTTAATTATCCTTTGTTTTGTTCATGTGTGTCCTGTTGATTTCCAGATATTGAACTATCCTTGTATCCCCAGAGTAAATCCCACTTTATTTTCATATGATACTTCTAATGTATTGTTAAATTCAGTTTTCTAGTATTTTCTTGAAGACTGCTTCTTTTTGAGATGTAATTGACGTTTGAAATTATATTAGTTTCAGTTGTACAATACAGTGATTCAGTATTTGATGATCTGAATGATTGCAAAATGCCCACTATAGTAAGTCTTCTTAATGTTTTTCACTGCACCATAGTTAAACATTTTTTTCTTGTGATGAGAACTTTTATTATTTCCTCTTGTAGCAACTTTTCATTGCTATGTTTTTTACTGAACGATCTTGGAGCTTATTCCTCTTTTACAGCTGTATAGTATTCCACTGCATGTGTGAGCCACTGGGTGTTTACCAGGCCCCCTCGTTATGGACTGTGTAATTGTACACTCTTGTGCTGCTACAAACCAATTTACAATGACCTTTTAATAGTTATTTTGCCTGTATGTAAATATGTCTACAGGATAAATACATAAAAGTGAAATTGTTGGGTCAAAACTATGTGCATTCATAATATTGATAACTGTTGCCATGTTGCCATCGTAGAATTTATACCTATTTACACTCTTAACTGACAATGTTGGAAAGGGCCTATTCCCAAGACTCATGATACAGTACAGATAAACTCTGGGTTTTGCCCAAATGATAAGATATAATAAATCTCAATGTAGATTTATTTTGTATTTCCCTTTATTATGAGTGAGAGTGAATATCTTTTCATGTGTTTCAAAGCTCTTTTTATTTCCTTTTCTGTAAACTGTTCATTTGCTTTCCCCATTGTTCTAATAGGTTATCATTTATTCCTTATTGATCTTGAGGACCTTTTTACATATTAAGGTGATTTGGTTTTTGTTATTTGAGTTACAGGTTTTCTTCCCAACATTTCATTTATCTTTGTATTTAAAATGATTTTACTAGACAGAGATTTTAAAAAAATTTTTTTTGTATAGTCTATTTTATTCAATACTTCTATGGACTTTTTTCTTCAACATGAAATCTTTGATCCACTTGGAATTTATCCTGATAAACATGGGAGTGATGGAACTGGTAAATAGACCTGATCTGGTCCTCCCCAGCTAACAACTTGCCTATTCCTTTCAGCCAAAGTGTTACTCTACTAACGCCCACCCCTTGCTGTTTCAGAGTCTCTCCTGTGATTTTCTTCACCACTTCTGCCATCACGATCCACCCAAACTTCCTCCCACTTAAACCCAGAGGCATTTTCTTAAAGCTCCTCAGCTGCCTGTGTGTTGCTGAGTCACACACTCCTTCCAGGGAAATTCTCAGTGTTTACCAAGATCACTTGCTCTTTGTCCCTTGCCCTCCCCACCATTTCCATTGAATCTTCTGGATGGACTCAAAAACCACTTTCTTCACTATATGAGGTCCTAGACGAGGCAGTTTATTTCCACTTCTTTGCTGATGATGCAAATGGTCAGCCTTACTGTCTCAGCCTTACCACTGAAGCCCATCCCATGTCCCCCACAGGCAGTTTTACCCAGTCATTGCTCCACTTTGATGTCAATAAAAAAGATGAGCAAAATGCTCAACATCCTTTTTAATCTTTAATTTCCTCATTCCTATTAGTGTAACACATCTTACCTGCTTCCTCTGCCTTTGCCACCAGTTTAGTTCTAGAGCATTTTTTCTTGATCTTCTTGAATATCTCTAAAATCAGGCCCCCATGCCCCAACACCAGCCAGCTGCCCATCACTGACTTTGATGTCTGTAGCTCTAAACGTAGTTTCATCCAATTAGAAACTTCTTTATGTGATCTCCCCCACAGCATCTGTAGCCCTAGTCTCCAAAACTTGGACTTCCTCCATGAGAGGTTCACAGTGGCCTGTGAGCAGGGAAGCTTCCCTAAGCCTCACAGGTCATGCATAGGTCATTCTGGCATGCTCACTACCCTGGAGCCCTGCATGGTGCCCTAGCCTGGAGCAGCCAGCCAGTCAGTTGACCCACCTCTCCTTTCTCTTTTTTCTTTTTCTTAGTCCAATGAATGCCCCTTTCTTCATGGAGCTCTCAATGTTTCCTGTAAAGAAAAGTCTCTTTTATAGTGTCAGTCCATGAACAGCAGCTTGAGGGTCCAGATCTGCAATCTCCAACGCACACACACTCCTCTTATGAAGATAAGTGTTTTTGACTAAAGACACAAGGGTCTCAGGAAAAGTAGATTGGGGCACATCTCGGTATAACTGCCTGTCTTATTTTTTGCAGGTCTTTTACATTAAAATTTTATTTTTTAATAAGGTATAATTGACATGCAACATTATATAAGTTTCAAGTGTGCACATAATGATTCAATATTTATATATAGTGAAATAACAGTAAGTCTAGTTAACATTAATCTACAGAGTTACAGAATTGTTGTTATGAGAACTTTGAAGATCTACTACTCTCAGCAACTTCAAATATGCAATATAGTATTATTAACTATAGCCATCGTGCTGTACATTACATCCCCATGACTTATTTATTTTATAATTGGAAGTTTGTACCTTTTGACTCCCTGTACCCAGCTCACCCTCCCCAGTACCGCCTGGTAACCACCCATCTGTTCTCTGTATCTGTGAGCTTGTTTTTGTTTTTTGTTTGTTTGTTTTTAGATTCCATATATAACTGAGGTCATATAGTGTATCTCTTTGTCCGATTTATTTCCCTTTAGATAATGCACTCAAGATCCATCCAGGTAGTCACAAATGGCAAGATAGCATTCTTTTTTATGTCTAAATAATATTGCATTGAATATATGTACCACAATTTCTTTATCCATTCATCCATCAATGAACACCTGGGTTGCTGTATATCTTGGTTATTGTGTGTAATGCTACAATGACCATGGGGGTGCATACATATTTTCAAATTAGTGTTTTCATTTTCTTCAGATAAATACCTAGAAGTGGAATTTCTGGATATGTTAGTTGTACTTTTGATGTTTTGAGGAATCTCTGCACTGTTTATCCACAGCAGCTGCACCAATTTAAATTCCCACCAACAGTGTACAGGGGCTCTCTTTTCTCCATGTCCTCACCAACACTGGTATTTGTTTTCTTTTTGAGAATAGCCATTCTGATAGGTGTGAGGTGATATCTCACTGTAGTTTTGATGTGCATTTCCCTGATGATTATGATGTAGAACATCTTTTCATGTACCCATTGGCCTCTGTACAACTTTGGAAAAATATCTGTTCAGCTCCTCTGCCTATTTTTTAAATTGGAGTTGGTTGTTTTTGTTCATTTGCTGTTGAGTTATATGAGTTATTTATGTATTTGGGATATTAGCCCCTTATCATATATATGATTTGTAAATGTTTTCTCCCATTCAGTATGTTGTCTTTCTTTTTGTTGATGGTTTCCTTCACTGCATGGAAGCTTTTTGGTTTGATGTAGTCCCAATTGTTCATCTTGCTTTTGTTGTCTTTGCTTTAAGTGTCATGTCCAGAAAATCATCACCAAAGTCTATATCAAGTAGCTTACTGCCTATGTTTCCTTCTAGGAATTTTATGGTCTTAGGTTTTACACTCAGTCTTTAATCCATTTCTAATTCATTTTTGTATATGGTGTAAGATAGTGGTTTTATTCTTTTGCATGTTGGCTGCCCATTTTTCCCAGCACCATTTATTGAAGAAACTGTCCTTTTTCCTTTCTGTTGGGCTCCTTTGTCATAAATAATGACAATGTATATATAGGCTTACTTTTGGGCTCTCTGTTCCATTTTAAGTATCTGTTTTTATGCCAATACCATACTATTTTTACTGTAACTTTATAATAAGATTTGAAATTTGGGAGCCTGTTATCTCTAACCTTGTTCTCTCTGAAGCTTGCTTTGGCTATTCAGGGTCTTTTGTGGTTCCATACACATTTTAGGATAGTTTGTTCTATTGATGTGAAAAATGCCTTTGAAATTCTGACAGGGATTACCTTGAATATGTAGACTGCTTTGGCTGGTATGGATATTTTAACAATATTAATTCTTCCAATCCATGAGCAGGTAATATCTTTCCATTTATTTGTGTCATCTTTACTTTCTTCAATGTCTTAGAGTTTTCAGAGCTTTCATCTCCTTGGCTAAATTTATCCCTAAGTATTTCAATACTTTTGATTCAATTTTCAATGGGATTGTTTTCTCAATTTCTTGTTCTGATAGTTCATTATTACTGTAAAGAAACTCAACATATTTCTGTATATTGATTCTCTATCCTACAACTTTACTGAATTCATGTATTAGTTCTAGAAGTTTTTGGTGGAGTCTTTAGGGTTTTCTGTATATGTAGTGATATTATGTCGTCTGCAAACAGTGACAGTTTTACTTCTCTTCCTTTCCAATTTGGTTCTTTTTTTTTTTTCTTGTGCAAGTGCTTTTACTAGCACTTCCAATACTATGTTGAATAAAAGTGACAGAGTAGACATCCTTGTCTTGTTCCTGATTTTACAGGAAAGGCTTTCAGCTTCTCACCATTAAATATGAGGTTAGCTGTGGGTTTGTCATATATGGCCTTTATTATGTTGAGGTATTTTTCCTTTACACCCATTTTATTGAGTTTTTATCGTAAATTGATGTTGAATGTTGTCAAATTCCTCTTCATCTATTGAGATGATCATATGATTTTTATACTTTCCTTTGTTAATGTGGTATATTACATTGATTTGTGGATGTTGAACCATCCATGCATCCCTGGAATAAATTTCACCTGATCATGATGTATGATCCTTTTAATGTATTGCTGATATTTTGTTGAGGACTTTGCATCTATGCTCATTAGAGATATTGGCCTGTCATTTTCCTTTCTTTCTTTCTTTCTTTCTTTTTTTAGTGTTTTTGTCAGATTTTGTTATTAGGGTAATATGCTGACCACACAAAATGAGTTTGGAAGTGTTCTGTTTTTTTAGGAAGAGTTTGAGAAAGGTTGGAATTAATTCTTTGAATGTTTGTTAGAATTCACCAGTGAAGCCATCTTGTCCTGCACGTTTGCTTATTGGGAAGTTTTGATAACCGATTCAGTCTTTTTACTGTTAATTAGTCTGTTCAGATTTCTTATGTCATTATGATTCAGTCCTGGAAGTTTGTATGTTTGTTGGAATTTATCCATTTTTTTCTAGGTTGTCAAATTTGTTGGTGTTTAATTGTTAATAGTAGTCTCTTATAATCCTTAGTATTTCCATGTTATAAGTTGTAATGTCTCCATTGCCATTTCTGAGTCTATTTGAAGCCTCTCTTTTTCTTAGTGTGATTAGCTATATTTTTGTCAATTTTAACTTTTCTAAAAACCATCTCTTAATTTGGTTAATTTTTTCAATTTTTCTGTTCTATTTTTTACTGATTTTTGCTCTAATCTTTATTTCCTTTATTGTAACTTTGGGTTCAGTTAATCTTTTTCTAGTTCCTTGAGGTTTAAAGGAACAAGACTTTTCTTGTTTTTTTGAGGTAGGGAATTATTGCTATGAGCTTCCCTCTTAGAACTTATTTTGCTACATTCCATGTGTTTTGATATATAGTATTTCCATTTTCATTTGTCTCAAGATATTTTGCCTTTTATTTCTTCCTTGACTCATGGGTGGTCTGTGCATGTTGTTTAATCTCCACATATTTGTGAATTTTCCAATTTTCTTCTTATAATTGATTTCTAGTTTCATACCATTGAGGTCAGAAATGATGCTTGATATGATTTCAATCTTCTTAAACTTGTTAAGACTCCTTTTGTGGCCTAACATGTGCTGTATCCTGGCAAATGATCCATCTGCCCCTGAAAAAAAATGTATATTCTGTTGCTTTTAGATGTAATGTTTTATATGTATCTGTTAAGTCCGTCAGATCTAATATATCATTCAAAGCCAAGACTTCCTTATTTTCTGTCTGTATGATCTATCCATTGATGTAAAGGGGATATTAACATCCCTTAGTATTATGGTATTGCTTTGTATTTCTCCCTTTAGGTTGGTTTATATTTGTTTTATATATTTAGGTGCTCTTATGTTAGGTGCATAAATACTTACAAATGTTACATCATCTTGTAGGATTGACCCCTTATCATTATGTAAAGACATTATTTGTCTCTTGTCACAGTCTTTTAAATATATTATAAGTAAAGCAACCACAGCTTTCTTTTGGTTTTGATATGCATGGAATATTTCTTTCTATCCCTTCGTTGTTAGTTTCTGTGTGTTTTTATGTCTGAACTGAATCTCTTGCAGGCAGCATATAGATGGATCCTTTAAAAAAGTTCATTTAGTCATTCTGTGCCTTTTGATTGGAGAATTTAGTCCATTTATACTTATAGGTATGTACTTATTGCCATTTTTTCAATTATTTTATGGTTGTATTGGCAGTTTGTTCCTTTCTTCTTCTCTCTTGCTTTCTTACTTTGTGGTTTGATGACTTTTAGTGTTATGCCTCACTTCCTTTCTTGTCATTTTTTGTATATCTAACAACTTATGTTTGGATGTATTCTGAAGTTTAATAATTTAACTCTCCACCCTCCATTTTCTGTTTTTCATTTATCTTCTGTATCCCTTAACTAATTATTGTAGCTAGTTATTTTTGCTACTTTTGTCTTTTAACCTTTATACTAGCTTTTTTTTGCTATTACTAATACACAATTACATGAGCAACATTATGGTTATTAGACTCCCCCTATTACCAAGTCCCCACCACATACCCCATTGCAGTCACTGTGCATCGGCGTAGTAGGATGTTATAGAATCACTACTTGTCTTCTCTGTGTTATACTGCCTTCCCCGTATCCCCCCACCCCACCCCACCCCTGCTACATTATGTGTGCTAATTGTAATAGCCCTTTTTCCCCCTTATCCTTCCCTTCCCACCATCTTCCCCAGTCCTTTTCCCTTTGGTAACTGTTAGTCCATTCTTGGGTTCTGTGAGTCTGCTGCTGTTTTCTTCCTTCAGTTTTTTCTTTGTTCTTATACTCCACAGATGAGTGAAATCATTTGATATTTGTCTTTCTCTGCCTGGCTTATTTCACTGAGCATAATACCCTCTAGCTCCATCCATGTTGTTGCAAGTGGTAGGATTTGTTTTCTTCTTATGGTTGAATAATATTCCATTGTGTATATATACCACATCTTCTTTTTCCATTCATCTACTGATGGACACTTAGGTTGCTTCCATTTCTTGGCTATTGTAAATAGTGCTGTGATAAACATAGGGGTTCATATGTCTTTTTCAAACTGGGCTCCTGCATTCTTAAGGTAAATTCCTAGGAGTGGAATTCCTGGGTCAAATGGTATTTCTATTTTGAGTTTTTTGAGGAACCTCCATACTGCTTTCCACAATGGTTGTACTAATTTACATTCCCACCAGCAGTGTAGGAGGGTTCCCCTTTCTCCTCATCCTCGCCAACATTTGTTGTTGTTTGTCTTTTGGATGGCGGCCATCCTAACTGGTGTGAGGTGATATCTCATTGTGGTTTTAATTTGCATTTCCCTGATGACTAGTGATGTGGAGCATCTTTTCATGTGCCTGTTGGCCATGTGAATTTCTTCTTTGGAGAAGTGTCTGTTCAGCTCTTCTGCCCATTTTTTAATCGGGTTATTTGCATTTTGTTTGTTGAGGTGTGTGAGCTCTTTATGTAATTTGGATGTCAACCCCTTATCGGATATGTCATTTATGAATATATTCTCCCATACTGTAGGATGTCTTTTTGTTCTACTGATGGTATCCTTTGCTATACAGAAGCTTTTTAGTTTGATATAGTCCCATTTGTTCATTTTTGTTTTTGTTTCCCTTGCCCGGGGAGATATGTTCATGAAGAAGTTGCTCATATTTATGTCCAAAAGATTTTTGCCTATGCTTTTTCTAAGAGTTTTATGGTTTGATGACTTACATTCAGGTCTTTGATCCATTTTGAGTTTACTTTTGTGTACGGAGTTAGACAATAATCCAGTTTTATTCTTACATGTAGCTGTACAGTTTTGCCAACACCAGATGTTGAAGAGGCTGTCATTTCCCCATTGTATATCCATGGCTCCTTTATCATATATTAATTGACCATATATGCTTGGGTTTATATCTGGCCTCTCTAGTCTGTTCCACTGGTCTGTGGGTCTGTTCTTGTGCCAGTACCAAATTGTCTTGATTACTGTGGCTTTGTAGGTAGAGCTTGAAGTCAGGGAGCATACTTCTCCCCCACTTTATTCTTCGTTCTCAGGATTTCTTTGGCTATTCGGGGTCTTTTGAGGTTCCACATGAATTTTAGAACTATTTGCTCTAGTTCATTGAAGAATGCTGTTGGTATTTTGATAGGGATGCATTGAATCTGTAGATTGCTTAGGCAGAATGGCCATTTTGACAATACTAAGTCTTCATATACATGAGCACGGGATGTGTTTCCATTTATTGGTATCTTCTTTAATTTCTCTCATGAGTGTCTTGTAGTTTTCAGAGTATAAGTCTTACTTCCTTGGTTAGATTTATTCCTAGGTATTTTATTCTTTTGGATGAAATTGTGAATGGAATTGTTTTCCTGATTTCTCTTTCTGCTAGTTCATCATTAGTGTATAGGAATGCAACAGATTTCTGTGTATTAATTTTGTATCCTGCAACTTTGCTGAATTCATATATTAGATCTAGTAGTTTTGGAGTGGATTCTTTTTGGTTTTTTATGTAAAATATCATGTCATCTGCAAACACGGATAGTTTAACTTCTTCCTTACCAATCTGGATGCCTTTTATTTCTTTATGTTGTCTGATTGCCGTGGCTAGCAGCTCTAGAACTATGTTGAATAAAAGTGGAGAGAGTGGGCATCCTGTCTTGTTCCCGATCTTAAAGGAAAAGCTTTCAGTTTCTTGCTGTTAAATATAATGTTGACTGTGGGTTTGTCATATATGGGCTTTATTATGTTGAGGTACTTGCCCTCTATACCCATTTTGTTGAGAATTTTTATCATGAATGGATGTTGAATTTTGTCAAATGCTTTTTCAGCATCTATGAAGATGATCATATGGTTTTTATCCTTTTTGTTGTTGTAGTGGATGATGTTGATGGATTTTCGAATGTTGTACCATCCTTCCATTCCTGGGATGAATTCCACTTGATCATGATGGATGATCTTTTTGATGTATTTTTGAATTCGGTTTGCTTATATTTTGTTGAGTATTTTTGCATCTATGTTCATCAGGGATATTGATCTGTAATTTTCTTTTTTTTTGTGGTGTATTTGCCTGCTTTTGGTATTAGAGTGATGTTGGCCTTGTAGAATGAGTTTGCAAGTATTCCCCTCCTATTTCTACTTTTTGGAAAACTTTAAGGAGAATGAGTATTAGGTCTTCACTAAATGTTTGATAAAATTCAGCAGTGAAACCATCAAGTCCAGGGGTTTTGTTCTTAGGTAGATTTTTGATTACAAATTTTTTGCTGGTAATTGTTCTATTCAGATTTTGTTTCTTCCTGCATCAGCCTTTATAGGTTGTATTTTTCTAGAAAGTTGTCCATTTCCTCTAGGATATCCAGTTTGTTACCATATAATTTTTCATAGTATTCTCTAAGAGTTCTTTGTATTTCTGTGCTGTCCGTAATGATTTTTCCTTTCTCATTTCTGATTCTGTTTATGTGAGTAGACTCTCTTTTTTTCTTCATGAGTCTGGATAGGGGTTTATCTATTTTGTTTATTTTCTCAAAGAACCAGCTCCTGCTTTCATTGATTCTTTCTATTGTTTTATTCCTCTCAATTTTATTTATTTCTGCTTTTATCTTTATTATGTCCCTCCTTCTACTGACTTTGGGCCTCATTTGTTCTTCCTTTTCTAGTTTCATTAATTGTGAGTTTAGACTGTTCATTTGGGATTGTTCTTCTTTCCTGAGGTAGGCCTGTGTGGCAATATATTTCCCTCTTAGCACAGCCTTCGCTGCATCCCACAGATTTTGCGGTGTTGAATTATTGTTGTCATTTTTCTCCATATATTGTTTGATCTCTGTTTTTATTTGGTCATTGATCCATTGATTATTTAGGAGCATGTTATTAAGCTCCATGTGTTTGTGGGCTTTTTCATTTTCTTTGAGTAATTTATTTCTAGTTTCATACCTTTGTGATCTGAGAAGCTGGTTGGTACAATTTTAATCTTTTTGAATTTACTGAGGCTCTTTTTGTGGCCTAGTATAAGATCTATCCTTGAAAATGTTCCATGTGTGCTTCAGAAGAATGTGTATCCTGTTGCCGCTATCTTGAATCCTCCCACCCTACTCTTTATTGTGTCTCAAACCTTTGTGATTATGACAGCCTCTTACATTTTTAATAATTGCTAGTAGCTGCAGGTATGCCAAGACCAGTCGGTGTCCCAAAGGGGAGCATCTCAGCACCTAGACTCAGGCTGATTGGAAGTGAGACCCTCAGGCAACAGCTTTAAAGAATGCAAATATACATAGTCCTGTGAGACCACAAGCCCTGCTAGCCGTCAGAACCAGGTTATCTGGAGGTGTCTCCTGGGTGGCAGCCACAAAAAATGAGGAGAGTCCCTTCATGCATTATTTATCTAAGTAACTAACCTATCTTATCACTCATCCTTAGCCTGAAAAAGTTAAAAGTTAGTCTTCAAAAGATGTCCCTAAGTATTTATGTCATGTCACTAAGCAAGAATGCAAATTGCGGAACAGCATGTAGGATGTGATGCCATTAACAAATGTATGTACACACACTTTATTTTTCCATGGGCACATATTTAAATGTATAGAAACAAACATCCCAGACTGATAAAATGAAAACACTTCCTCTGAGGAGGACCTGGGATCAGAACACGTGTTCTAGGAGCATGCTTATCTGTCCAAACTTTTTTACAGTAAAAAATATATTCAGTAAGTATTGCAAATTTTAAAAAAGTCACTGAAGGAAAAAAGTTTATTGAATTAAGCAAATGAGTTAGTGCTTTTAATAAAAAGATAGTAAAAGCACAAATGGGCAATGCCATATAGAATGTTCCTCAGAAATTGAATGGGACCTCTGCCCTCCACCACATACCTGGGTCTGTCCATGAGCTGAATCAGTCAGATTTTAACAATCTGTACAAATGTGCAAATACACAGAAAGATACAAAATAGCATGTTTTAATGTAAATTTCAGTTATTTCTTTACCTCCCACTTGGAAGGTTCATGCAGGTTCACTTCTTTACTGTGTCTCTAGCACCCAAAGCAGCAGTCGTCAGAGGGAAGGAAGGAAGGAGGCCCAAACCAAAGCTATGCCTGAAAACACCCCTCTCTGCAGGGATTCAGAAGGCAAGGCATCTTGGCTCCTGGTGGAATGTGTCTCATCAGCTGTGCGGGGCAGCAAACACTAAAGCCAGATCCATCTTTAGTATGATGTATTTGTCCAAAACAAATACAGTTCATTGATACAAAATGGCCACACATACCACAAAAGCGTAAAGCAGCCCCCCACACACGCTCCCCCCCGCCCCCCGGAATAAAGACTTGATAGCATGAGCCAGAATACTAGGCTCTGCCTTCCTGGCTGCTCTACTTTCTGGTAATGTGACCTTGGGCAAGTTACTAAACCTCTTTTGCCCTTAGGCTCATTGTAGGTGGTAAATGAACTAGTACCCTACAGCCCTCTGAAGAGTACCTGGCACACAGGAAACCACTTAAATAAGCTTAGCTATTTGAATTGAGTAAGCTTCCAGAGCTAAGAAGTCAAATGATTATCCAGGATACCCTGATCTGCTGACCATGCTGTAGTCTGGGCCTGCCGCGGGCGCTCTCTTCCAGGAAGCTCCTTTATGCAACTGTGCATGTGACAGCGCTGCTCATTAGGCCAATGGGTATATATTTTAAGGGCAAAGCTTGTTCCGTGACAATAAGGTTCTTCTGGGCACACTGTAAGCCAGGCCACTTCCTCAGTGGACCCCTCAAATTTGGGGGAAAAAAAAACAGGGTACCTTCAGTAAGGTGCTGACTCATTTCCTCTAGGATTTGGTCTTTCAGAGACTTGCAGGATTTAATAAATGCATAGTTGTGAGACATCTCTCTGTGGTCGCTTATAAAGTAATAACAAAAATAAGATGTAGATTCCTGACATGAGATAGTTCGAACCAAAAAAAGTAAATAAAAAGCTGGGTCTAGTTCACAGTGTGAATTCCAACTTAAAGTTCAGTTTTTGTTGAAACAGCTTTTTGCTGGTGTTGGTATCGCAAATACCTTTTGGAACATTTTTGTCAGGAGGAGGGAGATGATGACTGCTGCCTTCACCGTGTGTTTTGGGGACACTCAGTGACACGACCTGAAGCACCTCCCTGGCCCCGCCCACCAAGGCTTGGGGAGGAGGAAGGAAGAGCTGCTGTCCTTGGCCAGCACAGGCTAACCCAGCTCCTTTGGGTCTGTGTTGCAGGAATCATGTACCGCAAGTCCTGTGCATCGTCGGCAGCCTGCCTCATCGCCTCTGCTGGGTACCAATCCTTCTGCTCCCCGGGGAAGCTGAACTCGGTGTGCATCAGCTGCTGTAACACCCCTCTCTGCAACGGGCCGCGGCCCAAGAGAAGGAGCAGTTCTGCGCCCGTGCTCCGGCCCGAGCTCCCCACCACCATGCTGCTCCTCAAGCTAGCCCTCTGCTTGGCACACTGCTGAAGCCGGAGGAGACTCGGCCTCTCCTGCATTGTTCTGGCCCCTGCTCACCCCCTGCTCCTTGAGAGTCTTCTGGCCGTCCTCTTATCCTGGGTAGGGCGGGGAATCTGTGTTCTCTTCTTCAGTTCCTTTCCAAATAATGAAAGAGCTCAGTGTAAAACAATTCTGCAAGCTCTGTCAGTTCGGTCTGACTTTTCAGTGTGCTTAAGGGAAAGGGAGGGTGGAGTGAGCGTGCGCCCCACTGTCTGTAGAGCAGACTCGAGGCCAGGCTGGCAGAATTCACCCCTAGGAGATACTTAGATGGGCCTGTGTCTTTCCCAAGGCCCACAGCGTCCCCTCCCGGCCGGGACAAGGGCGCAGGTTGGTCTCCGCTGCATGAGGGTGCCCGTTGCTTCTGCGGAGGGTGGGCCTTCTGTACTGGACACTCACACTTCGTGCTCCTGAAAACCGTTCTCTGCAGCAGAATTGGCTGGCTTTGTCTCTGATGACTCGAGACTCGGTTGCTGGGGCTGAGGCTCGGGTTTGTCCTCACCCTGAAACGTGCTTAAGAAAACCTTGTTAGTTCTCCTTGCAGAGGAGCCGCGCCGGGAAGCAACGGAGAGGAGCGCGCGGCGCGCGGAGCGGGCGCGGTCTGCGGTGGAGGCCGCCTGCGCGCGCAGGCGCTTCTCCTGGTTGACGTGGCGCAGAGTCAGGCGGCAGCAGAGCACCTGCCGGAACACGCTGCGGAACTGCTGGGACGACACGGTGTACAGGAGCGGGTTGAAGACGGAGCTCAGGTAGAAGAAGGTGTCCGAGAAGGGCAGGAGGGTCATGTACGCCCGGAAGTAGGCCCTCGTCCAGTCGTGCTTGGGTTTGGCTGCAGCCATGATCCTCCGGACCTGGTTAGGCATCCAGCAGACGGCCAAGGTCACAACGATCAGCCCTGAGCAGGCGAGAGGAAGCAGAGAGAGAAAGCGGCGTGAGGACGACCATAAAAACCGTAAAACATTTAGCTCCTCCGTTCTGTGCTTACGGGCCAGGAAATGGTACCTATTTTTCAGTGTTGTGCTTGACAGCTTCTTTTGCCACTAGCAAAAAAAGAATTTAACAGTGTTTCAAGGCCGGGGAAGTTGACTGTGTTAAAGACCATTAAATGCTTTACACTATATCTGTTGATGCCTGTTAATTTAAAAAATGTTTTTGTTTGTGTAGCCAGAAGGCATTTTATGTAGTCCAATAGTTTTGTACTTTTGTTTTAAAGAAATAGATGCATACAGAATAGCCCTAGCAGATGAAAAGACATTTGTATTTTAAAGAAGACCCCCCATGGTATTTGCAAGACAAATGGCAATGTTAGCTCCTTGGTAATGAAGAAGCATACCTAGTGACGCTGGTTTTGTGTTCAGTTTTGAAAGAGGCAAAATCAGGAATAGACTGTCACCAAGAATGTTATTAACTAGGTGTGCACACCTGTCATTATAATGCTCAAATCTGCAATAGCGCTTGTTTATTTTCACATGTTTTAGATACATCATCTCTTCTATCCTCATGAAGGGAAAAGACAGTGATCTAAAAACAACGGAAAACATAAAACTTCAAATTCAGCCAACAACGTGCTCATTGCCTTTGCAACACTGAAGCGATCAGTCCCTAAAGAGACACCACTCCGTGGACCAGAAGTTGACTGCATGGACATACGTCTGCATGCCCACATATTTGCATTCGGCCTTACAGGGTCATTGCTATTTCTGTGATCTCTGACAGAAAAGGATGCCATACAGACCACAGACAGCTGCTATCCCAAGGGTCATGAGCACTTAGCCACAGTGAAAACCCACTCTTACCACCACCCAAAAAAAAAGACAAACAAAAAAAACCCACCCTCAGCCAAGTAAAGGATGATCAGGAACCCACAGAACATTTGTTCTTTGTCCCAGAGAGCCAGGCTACCAGAATGTAAGTTCCTGTGTGAATACAATAGCTGATATCCTGAAGCCATGTTTTAGAATTTCAGAAATGCTTCCTCCCTCTCCTAAACTTGAATAATAAAATTCATTCACATTTTCAAACCTTCTGCTCTTCTAGGAAAGCACAGGGAAGCAGGGACGTGAGTTGGGGATGATCCCCTCCTTGCTCCAATCAGTGGTAAATATTTCTTTAGTAAAAGCTGCCATGATCATGTATCCAGCATTAGCCCACTCACACGTGCTGGCCTGGTGAGCATCCCTTGCCTGGTAGCAGTGTGACCCCAGTGGGCACTGAAATAACCCCGTGACCCCAACAATGAATCCCCCACCAATCCCAGCTGGCAGCAAAGAGGGCCCTGGACACTCAGCTCCCCTGTTCATTTCCAAGGGTTTCTCCTATCTAACCTCTGCCCAAGCCTTGAAATACAAACCAATTTGCTTATTTCTTCCCTTGGAGTTTGCTACCCTGAGAATACTCAGTAAATCTAAAAATAAAATGGGTAAAGTAACATATTGATCTGATGGAAAGGCCAAAAACAAAGACAATCACCTGAAGTCGGGAGTATACTCTTGAGTCACCTAGTTAGAGCTGCTGGATGGGGACAAAAATCCACATTTTTCTGAATTAAAAAATACTTGATAGAAAATGAGGGACGTCTTTTTTTCCATTGCTTTGAGAAGCCTGGGTGCTTCCAGCTGTCTGTGCATATTCCAAGTGTGTTCTTAAGTTACTTCTTGCACCTCGGACTGAAAGGTTCATCTCATTATTTGTGAAGGAGCTAGGAAGCTTACCATGCCGAAGGAAGCTACATGTCTTCCCAAAGGTTTAGATTCTTCTCTCTTTCCTGCACTGAATTGCAGAACAAGTACAACCTTCTTCATCTAAGGACTGACTTCCTAGAATATGGAAATTGAGCACAGGGCTTAAGATGTGTGCTGGGCTGCACTGTGGGGGGTTGTGTTTCAGGCAAGAATCTAGAAAGGCGACGAGAAGTGCCTTGTACTTACCATGGATTGAATACAGCTTTTAAAGCCACCTGAAGAAAGGCAATGAGAAATGGTGGCAAGGTCGTAGGGCAAGAGAGGTTTCTCTGGTCCTGTCTTTGCGCCTGTTCTATTGATCTCTAATGTGCATGACCCTTATTTTTCTTGGATCTTCCCCTCCTTTGCCTGGCATCAGTTGTCCTTCAAAAGAAGCACAATTCAGTAAAAAGCAAGACCCAGCATCCCAGGAATGGTGCAAGAATCAGCAGATGAAGAGTTGTGGCCTGGCTTATAGTTCTAGCCAGGAGAGCATCCTTGCTCTGAAATTGAAATGAGCCAAAGTAAGTGGGAGGTATCTTAGTCTGAACAAATAGCAGAAAATAGGGAAGCAGACCTGAGGTTCTTCAAGGATGAGATAGAGAAGGGTAGAATTCGATAGATATGATAGCAAATACAAATGTGGAGAGCAAGTGTGATGAGGCGCTGACTTAGAAATGGACAGGGATTTAAGACTGGGCATTGGATAGGTCTTGAGATATTACCAAGAACAATAACGGTTACTGAGTTCACCCTGTGTCAGGTTCCGTGCTAGACAGTATCTGCTAACTTCCTATGCATTTCTCACTTCTGACAATAACCTGGTGAAATCAAAACTGCTATCTTCATTTTACAGCTGAGGAAGTTGCATCTCAGGTTAGTTGCCCACTGGCTATAACTAGGACACATGCTTTCCAATCTCCCAAATCCCTGATATGTTTTTTTCTCAAAGACATAATATTGCCTTTCTCATATTTTCAGCTTGAAAAATACAGAAAACACAAGAAAGTAAACATGAGCCATAATTCCACCATTTAAAATGGATATAAAGCATCCCTGTCCACTAGAAATATAATGTAAGCCACATACATAATTTACAATTTCGAACAGCCACATTAAAAAAGTGAAAGAGTCAGAGGAAATCCAACATACCGCTAATATCACTATTTCACATGCAGTCTCAACATGTAATCAACCTAAAACTATTCAAGATGTTTTACATTCTTGTCTCACACTAAGTCTTTGAAACCTAGTGTGCTTTTCACCTTTTACCAGCACATTTCAGTTGGGAACCAGCCCCAAGAGGCCAGTGGCCACGACAGCACAGGGCGGTCTTTCACAGCCCCTCCCCAAAGCAGTGAGGCTCCCTACTTCCTCCTCTTCCCATCACCCCAACTGTCCCCTTCTAGCCACATACCCAGACAGACTCGTGTCAAACCAAGGAACCCCCAGGCAGCACCCACCTAGCCTGTGTTCATCGGCCTAAGATGCTGACGGTGCAGACAAGGTGCACCCCGAGCACATTCCCGAGCGTGCATTCCCAGCTACTGAGCAGAACGGGGTTATCCAGTCTTTTCACTTCAAGCCTTCCAGAGAAGGGAACTACCAGTCACCTAAAGCCTAAACACTTCTGAAAGCACACAGTTTTCTCTTAAATTCCTCGATCAAACCCTTGCCTAGTCATTTCGGAATAACACAGATTGTGCCAATACTTAGTAGGGCTGTTGCAATCTACTTTCCTCACCCCAACTGGAGGTGGGGAAGATGGCTGCGGCCTTTCCTCCTGTGCTTTGAAAGATAACTTGGCTCTAGGAAAATGGAGCATTGGGCAACAGCAAATACAAGGTGTGTGCCTGCGGGCAGTGCAATAGAGGTGAGCTTCTGGGCGGGGAAGGGGGCTCCAGGCCAGCCCCTTGTAACGTCTGTCATTTCGTAATGACAGGTAACTGCTCACTTTTGCATTTAGAAAAAAAAAATGTTCATTATTTCAGGTGATATATTGTTGAAAATAAATACCGTGTGCAAAAATAATATTTTATTCTGGCTGTTAAAGCTGGTTTAGCTCTAGTCCGAGCTACTGTGTTACTGAGACAAAGCTTTAAAGTCTTATTCACCCCTTAATAGAGTGTATTAAATAATTGACTAAATTTATGTTAGGCTGCAATCAACTTGGACTTATATATTACATTTGGGAAAATCTATGATGCTTTGGTTTGCATGGAATAAAGCGCAGCCTGCAGTTAAATAAGTTCAGTGTGAACTTGAATGAAGATCAGTGGACTGAACCCAGTCACGTAAAGAAGGTAAACTGTTCTAACTGAATTATTGATAGATCTGTATTGTTACTCCCAGACAGCCTTGCACTCTAGGTTAAGAGATACCTTCATATCTTATCTGTTCTTCCACATAAAGTACTTCCATTTTTCTCCCCTGATGACTGCATTAAAATGACAAGAGCCATTAGGCGATCGCACAGATTTACTCGTGGCAGAGTAGTGTTGTTTAACAAACAGTAATGCAGATGTCGAACAACACCCCACACCGAAGCCTGACAACCCATGAACATTCGAGTCAGCCTGCTCGGAGCTGTGCCACCTCAGACGTGCCAGTGATCATACCCCTGACACGGCTCCGTTTTCTCCCCTCTGGCCTTGAAAGTGAAGTTAACAATTTGTTCCCCAGAATTCATCTTAGAGTCATGAGAGAATGGTGGAGCAGGGAGAGGCACTCTGGGAATGGGCCGCAGAACTCCCTTGTCCTACAAAGGACTGAACCGAATCGCCTGAGACCCGGGGGCACAGGATTGCCTCTTCCTGGCCTTCCTGCTCGGAGTGTGCGGTTCTACCCTAGGTTGACAAATAAGCCTATCATTTTTTCTAAGGAGGGTTTTTCCCCCTTTGTTTCAGTTTTAGTCAAGGGCTGACCATCCAGAGCCCTGAATCCATTGGGAGGCAGGTCCATCTCGGACCCCAGCTAAAGTCAGCACAACACCTCTCTATACACTGTCTGGATTCGGTTTTAGGATCGGATCCCTCAAGAACAGGCACATGGCAAAGCTGAGGAACACAGGTTTCCCCCCCAGAAGGGAGGTGAAGTACAGGCAAAGGGAGCTGAAGAATGTTTGGAAAACAGAATATGACTCCAGGTCCTGACCTGGTGACCAAGCCTATAAGGACTCCACCTGTCCGTCCATCCATTTGTCCGTCCATCCATCCATCTATCTATCTTAGGTAAATACCTGCTAGAAGAGAATACTTGGCTTGTGCTGAGCAGAAAAGAACTGGAAATTTGGTCTTCCCCCAGCAAAGGTATTTTGTGCAATTTAAAGAAATCCAAAAGATTTGCTTGTCCACGTGCTGTGGAGTCCCATGTCACTGAACTGCTGGAACCTTCGGGGTGCGGCCGGGGAACGCTGAGAAAGACTTGGGTTTTCTATGATTAGTAAAGCGGCTCCTTCCTCTTCCTACCTCAGTGTTTCAACTTCTCTGAAACCCTGGCCGCAGGGAGCAGAAGTCGGGTGCATCCCCATCCCTCTTCTCCCCTATGATGTACGTTCCCTGGACTTCATCTATTCACTCAGCAAACACTTTGTGGCTGGGGTCTATTACAGACCCTGTCCCAGGCCCTGATGATAAAGAGCTGGGGAGGACAAGGCAGCCACAGCCTGGTGACTGTTTGTAAAGGGCCAGGAAAGCCATCTGGGCAGAGGACGGTGGCAGCAAAGGGGGGGGGTCTGGTGGACCTGCCCACCGTGGGGACAGCCAGGAAAAGGCTGGCAGGTCAGTCTGGAAAAGGGCAGCCGGGCAAAGACACAGCATGAGCAGCAGATGGAACAATACAACCGCAGCTCACCTCCTGAGGGCTGGAGGCTGTGTGGCCAGAACAAAGGGTGGGTGGAGACAGCGGGAGACAAGGACAATTGCGAAACATGCCATCAGGTTTTGTGGACAATAAATTAATTTGCATATGTCAACTAACATTTACATAGCAGTTACCATGGAAAGCAAGCATACGATTAGCTGAAAAAAGAGACAAATACATCCTATAAAAGGTCTAGTGCTTCTGCCGTTTATCTTTGTGTTTGCGAGTCTCCCGCCAGCCAGTGGAGACACTGATCTCATTCCCGACTTTGTCCGACCCGAGGAGCCCAGATGGGCACCAGCCCTGGTTCAGCCTCTGCCCTCTGCACGGCGGCCGTCCAAGGGGTGTTCCTGGAACTGCGGCGGCAGCGCCACCTGGGAACTTGCTGGAAGTGCACATCCCAGGCCCTGCCGCAGACCTACTGTATCAGAGGCTCTGGGAGGGCGGCTGGTGCCCGGGATTAACAAGCCCTCCAGCTGGTCCTGACTCTAACCCAAGTGTGAGCACAAACCCAGGCGGAGCCAGGTCTGCAGGCACCTGTGTGCCCCGTCACTGTCACAGGCTCGTCTTCGGAGCGTCACACTGCCGAGTGTCTGCAGTCAGAGCTGATGGCTAGTGAGGAATGGCCCTCTCACTGCTGATCTGCAGTCCCTCCCCCTCGGCCTGCCTCCCCTCGCCCTTCTCCCCACACCTCCTTCTCCCGGATCCCACTCCTCCCTTCCCTGCTTCCCCAGTATGTAAAGCGGTGGCACCTCTCCTTCCTCCGCCTCTTTTTCCCTCCATCTCCCCTCCATCTTTTCTCAAGGGCACCACAAAACAAGCCGTGGACAGCCCTTGCTTATGTTGACAGCACACACCTTCTCCTTTTCCATTATTTTCTTGGATGGCTTGGAGAAGGTGACTGCATCAGCTGTGGGCAAGTCCCTTAAGAGCTGACAGGTGGCTTCCCAGAAGGGCAGTCACCGCTCAATACCAGGGTTGCCAAAGGAACATGGAGAGGCTTTGGAAGCAACACAGATGGGCTATGAGGGATATGGGTGTTGGCCATTAACTAGACACCCCCCACCTCCACTGAGAGCCAGCCCCGGGTCCCACTGTCCCGCCAGGGCTTGCCTGGACACCTTGCGGTCACTTTTCCAGTGGCCCGTCAGCTTAGTGACATTTGTTTAAACACATCTGCTGCCTGGTCCTCTTTCCTCCTGAGAAATGTTCTTTAGGAGAAGAAGGTAGAGCTATCAGGATTTTGTTCTCAGAGAAGGGCACAGGCCGCAGCTTTAAAATGATGTAAAGGCCACAGACGGCTGCTTCTGTCCATGAAGACAGGTAGGGGTTGATGTCCCGTCCCTGCCCCAGCTGTCTCATGGAGCCCAGGAAAGGACTCTGTCCCCAGCGCGGCTCCCTCCACCATGTCGAGGCCAGAGGCCCAGATTCCAAACAGCCTGTGATTTGCTAAGCCTTACTCCATCTCTCTCTCTTTTATGAGCCACAGTACAAAGAGAACAAGTATAAATCACTACAACGACAAATATTTATCTCTCAACAAGCCCTCCTGTCTGGGAGCTGCAGGACGGCTGCTTGCACCCCCAAGCAAGCAGCACTTAGAGTCACCGTTGTGGTCTAGCACCTCTGTTCCTTTGTGGATGCATGGGAAATGATCAACTGGAATCCATTAAATAAATGTTTTTCTATGTAGATCTCAATTATACGGAGCTGTGTGGCTTTCTATGCAAAGTCTGTTCTGAACCCACTGAGGGGAAAGTCCACACGTGTGGTATAGTTACGAAGCCCCGGGCGCCTTCTCGGCCACACAGGTAAAGCCTAAGGCGTCTTCCCCAGTGACACCAGAGCAGGAGAGAGTGGTGGTACTGGGGGCCTTGCTGCCCTCCCAACCTCACGGGGGTGGGAGCTGCCGGTCATGTGACCACTGGGCCCCATGCTGGGGGGTCACCTCATGCCACCTGCACACTGGCCACGCCACTTATAAATGCTGATTAATGGCTGAAAGACTGTGCTTTGCAATAGCATTTGGTTTCCTGCAAATGGTACAGAATTAAAACCCCAGAATGCTAGCACAGAGAAAACCCCAGCGATGAGTCTACTGGTGAGCCGGCAGGACCCCAGAGAAGGGGGATGAGGCGCCCGAATTCATGCAGCCCGGGAGTCCGAACAGGGCCCCGCAGCTGTGGTGTCCGCACCGGCCACGAGCTGCCTCCAGAGCCCAGGGAACCCGGCGGCCCTGGGGTGGAGCAGCCCCAGCCAGGCCCAGGCCACCCGGCTGCTCCCGGCGTGTGGAGGCAACCCATGTGCCTGCAGAGCTCTCCCCCCGGCTGCTGTCCTTCCCAGGGTCCCTGCTGGGCCCCCTCTGGGCAGCGGGACCCGGGACCCAGGACCCGGGGAGCACCAGCGCCGAGAGCCAGGGACCGAGGCAGGCCGGGCCCCGGGGGCGAGCAGGCCCCCGTCCGTTCTCCCTGGACTCCAGGCGTCTGCACGTGCTGGTCACTCTGCCGGGACCACATCATCCCTGCCCGCTATTCCTCCTCCTCCTCTTGTCCCACTCTCCCCGCCCCCCCTGCCCCCTGACTGCCCATGCTTTGTCCAGCTCTTACGCTACAAGTTTCTGCTTAGGGTCACTGCCTCCAGGAAGCCTTCCTTGTCCCCATAAGGCCACACCCAGTTCCCTGTCAAGCACCTTTTACTCCTTCTCCTGTCATCCTAACACTGCAGAATCAACTAGGCCATAAGCTCCAGGAGAGCAGGACGCTCCATCTTCACTGTTGTATATTCAGCACACACAAAATCTTTACATAGTAATTGTTCGACGAATGTTTGTAGGAGGGAGGGTGGAAGGGGTGGAGGTCCCAGGTCAGGGGCTGAATAGGAGGGCACTTAACATGCACCAACTGATGTATGTAGAATCCATCTGCAGCCAGCTTCCCTATCCAGAGGGCTCAGGTCTTGCCTACCCGAATGATGTCCATCTCCTTTCCTCAGGGGAAGAAGAGGAGAGCGTGGGAACTGAAAGAAGGGCTCGTCTTCTCATTCTAGGAAGACCGGAACCCCAGGGCCAAGGAGGTGCGGACAGGGGCTGAGGAGTCTTGGGCTCTGACGAGTGCCTTCCGAGGCCAGCTGGTCGCGCAGCAGGCTGGGCGGACCTTCACTTGTCCCCGGATAATTCACCTCGGGGGCCCTCTGAATCCGGCCCCCATGAAGACGCTGCAAGTCTTTGTCAGAGAAGCTGCGGGCCAAGACCCAAAGCCTGAGGGCCGAGGTCTGCAGCCAAAGGGGGAGCTTACAGAACGGGAGAGGGAGGAGCCAGAGGCGCGTCTGGTAAAGGCAGTGGAGACGGTTTCCACAGTGCATGCGGTGTGGACTCGGGAGGGTGGAATCTTGCAGTTAGAAGCCTGCATTTCCGTCTGGGCATAACTCAGTTGTGGAGGGAGAGGGGTTAGGAGCAGAACACGAGGATGACCAGATTAACTCCTGGCCCAACCCAGGCCCCACACAAATTTTCCAAAAACATTTTCCCTGGCACGTCACCTCTGCTCATCAGACCTAGACAACTCCTGCCAGCAAGGGACGCGTAGCGAGCTTCTTATCCGCACAATGGAGGAAACAACAGCTGCTGGGCTGAGTAACGAGACGATGGACGGGAAGCCCAAAGCGCAGTGCCCGCGGCCAGGCAAGGGCTCCTGATTCGCCGGGACGCTGGCGCCTCCACCGTCCCGCCCGCCTCCGCCACCACGCCGCCTCTCCCATTGCCACCACCATCTCCTCTCCCACCACGCTCACCACCACCCCCATCCTCACTGGCACCACCGTAGCTCCCGGGGGGGCTGACCAGAGCCGCCGGATGTCAGGTGCCATCTCGTCCTAAGCTCACAGAGAAGGGCCAGAAAGACTTCACGACTTTACAGGGGTTATCCGGCTAATCAGTAGCAGACAGAGAATGAGGACTCACGTCTCCTGATTCCCAGGCCAAAGTTCTTTCCACCACCTGGGAATGGAGCTTCCACTGCTGTGCCCTAGGCCCGGACTCCCTGGTCCCCCCATAACACACATGTACGGGGTATTTGGGGCTTCAAGGAGCTACAGAAGCAAGGGGCGGAGGCTGTCACACAGAAGAAACTGACCGGAGCAGGACTGCGAAAAGGCATGATTCCAAACCCCAGGGATGTGGGGGCCCTCCTCCCCGGCTCCAGGTCCCGCACAATTCCTCTCCAGGAGGGCAGCTCTGTCACTGTCCCACCACCTAGCCAATTAGGCTCAGAAGCCTTCCCTCCAAGTGGCTCTGACCTGTGCTGCTTCCCTCCATCCTCCACCCTGCAGCACACACCCACACCTGCTCCCAGTGCCCCACGGCCACGTAACCACAGACTGGGCTCCGTCACAGTGGAGAGCGTGAGGGCTGGGACTAGGGTCAGACGGACCTGGGTTTGAATCTCAGCCCTATTTGCCGGCAGTGTGACTGTGGACTTCAGCTCTGTGAAACAGATAAAATAATGGTATTCACCGCATGGAGTTATTGTACAAAAAGCTAATGGAGATCTCTGCACAGCACCGAGCATAGTAGCAGCCAGTGAACGCAGCGCTCACTACTTCTTGCACAACCCAGTTCGCCACCCCTGGCTGGAGGCAATACCAGCTAAAATTAATATAGTGCACGTACAGCGCAGATACTCTAAGCACCGACCTTACCTTACCCAGACCCTCCAAGAAGCCCCACAGGATGGCCACTACTTAATTCCCTTGCTGGTGTACAGATAGCAGGGGACTTGTACAAAGTGGCCTGCCCAGACTCACACAGCTGCCACGGGCAGGCCCCGAAGTCAGAGCCCGGCACCTGGGCCAGAGCCCTTGCCCGCAAACACACCCCCCAACACCAGCGGCCTGCCCTCAGCTGGGGAGCCCCTGGGGAATCAAAGATCACACGCTCTCTGAGTCCCAAATTTAAATTAAGGTATTTCAGTTCACATAGCCACAAGTTCAGAAATAAGCTTTTTTCTGTGGGTCTCAGTGAAGAACAGAATCCCAGCTGCCCAAAATAAAGCCCCTCTCTACCACATCTCTTTGACCAAGAAAGGCTTCGTCTCAAAAGGGCCTTTTTACATTTAAGGTGAACACAATAACTGCTGTGACGACGAGAGAAGCTTGGTGGAATTCAAAGCAGCGAACTAGCCCTGAATAGGAGTCTGGCAGGCTAGACTCCCGCGGAATGCCTGCTTTTGGTCGGATTCACTTTATGGGAAGCAAGAACCTCTTCCCCACCCCCACTCCCACGCACAGGCGGCGTTTCAAGGAAGGACACTTTCCTATACAAATTCGTTGAAATTCCGAGTTGAACACGTCTCGCCCGTCGTAGGCTGGCCCTTCCCCTCCCCATAAATACAATCTAGAATTTGGTTTCAAAGTAAAGTAGAAAATGAGTTCAGCTCTCTGTTATCTCTTCACATCGCGTAAGTTAGCCATGAAATTCCTGGAACAATCTGCAGTCAAATCCTGCACAGGAGGCAAAAAAAAAGGAATCTAATGGGACTGATACCAAAAGAGGTTCATGAAGGAGTCGGACACCCTCGCTTTAATTAGAGCAGAAAGTAGTGAAGTTCTCAGGAAAGTTAAGGAGATGGTATCAGGCCTCTAAGATACGGGGTTTTTAAATCAAGAATGATCAGATGAGGAATCATTTGGCAGTGAAATGACTGTTGCGTAACATGATAAGAATAAATCCCTATCAGGGTTTTTTCTTCTCAAAGGGCGAAAAGAACTTGAGGAAACAGTGTTGCAGGTTTGGGAACATAAAATATAATCTGTCCGATCCAAACGCGGCAGTGACATCAGAGATGCACATAACTGCGCACAGTGAGTCCAGGCTGGTGCGACAGTCCTGCATCCTGCTTCAAGTCTTACAGCCATTCCTCACCTGTTACCTTGCGGTCTTCTCCCCTGATCACCAAATGGCAGGGCGCCTCTGGCCACAGTCCTCAGCCTCCCACAATCTTCTCACCCGCTCTCCCTGGGCACCTGCGGCTCGAGGGATACAGACCCCAAGTCAGCACTGGCAGCCCCGGTGGTCACCCCCGGCCAGACTCCCAGAGCCCACCGCCTCCTCTGCATTGCGGCTTGCAGAACCCATCTGCACCTTTACTGCGGACGTGTCCAAACTGGATTAATGACCAGCCCCGCACTCAGACCTGCGGTCCCCACACTGCTCCCAATCTTAATAGGCTTCACTGTAACTCGCTGAGTTTTTCTAGCTGGAAACCTGCAAGTCATTCTGTTCTATGCCCACCCCCTTACCCCCATATCCAGTACGTCCCAAGCCTGTCAGGTTTGCCTCCAAAATCTGTCCCCTTCTTGCCGGCCCCACTGTGAGATCCTGAGTTGGAGCTGCCGTTCTCTCAAGCCTGGACTAGCCGGAAGCTCCCTCACTGGTTTTGTTCAAAATCATTCCTGCCCAAGCCTTTCTCCACACACGCCGGGATCACACCATGAAACTAAAAAGTCCGTATCACTTCTTTGTTTAAAAGCTTTCAGTGGCTTATTGTTGACCTTAGAATAAAGTCCCAAGTCCTTCCCAAGTCCCACGGGGTCTCCTCTGGCTCTCCTGGCACCGCCGCCCTGCCTGCCGTGTCTGCTTCAAACCCCTGACCTTCCTCGTTTCCTGAAGGCAGCCGACACCTCCTGCCTCAGAACTCTCTCCTGCCTGGCCCTCTTTCCCTCGGCTTGCTAATTCTTACTCATTTTTCAGTTCTCTGTTGAAAGACCACTTCCTCCAGGAAACGCTCCGAGACCTCATGTCTGAGCCACGTGTTGTCCCACACTTCTTGGTCACACTCCATATACTCGGATTTAACTTGGAACGTGTGCCTCCCACGTCAGCCTTCCCAGCCATGGGAGCCATAGGGGTTGGGAGCTCAGTCGGTCCTCTTCTGTGTGCAGTGGCTGCACAGCGTCTGGCACATAGTAGGTGCACATACCTGTGGGAAGACCTCCTCTGATACTCCTCACCACAGAGGGAGGGAGGTGGGGCAGGGGCTGCTCCCCCTGTCTTTACTGATGAAAAGGATGACAGGCATACCATGAAACAATTTGATTGAGATTGCAAAGGAGTAGAAGACAGAAAGCCTAAGCCCTGGGATCTCCTATTCAAGACTATTCACAGATTCGAGGACACCATCCCCAGCATCATGTCTCCATGTTTGTAACCCCTTCTTTCAGAGATGCAGTCCCACACTCTCCCAGAGCTTGGCTGAGTGTGAGACCTTTCCCCGCATGGACTAAAGATTTTCATCTAACCTTTGTCTTGAAGGACTGGCCTAACTATGAGGAACACACTCAAATCACAGAAACTTGGGTTTTCAGAGATGATGGAGAAGTTCCTTTGACTGAAAAATGAGAAGCTGTCTTAGATTTCTGAAACTCTGTCCAGCTGTAACACTCTATTTAACTTCTCTGCACTCCAGAATCCTCAACTAAAAATTATGGGTGATATGAATCACATTTTATAGGGACACTGTAGGTTCAACTAGACAGTATACTTAGACGTTTTATAGTATTTCCAGGTACACAAATTCAAGGAATGATAATAATTCCCTTATGTGAAGTCCTCAGTGACACCTAATTGTCTTCGCTCTGGCTATGCAGAGGGGTCCATGGCATCTCCTGAAGGCTGGTGAAAAACGCAGATTCTCAGGCCCTTCAGAACTGTTGACAAGAACTTGCATTTTAATAAGATGCCGAGCTGACATGGAGCCTGTGCCCCAGGATCCAAGCTTCTCAGTGCCCCATCTAGGCCCTTCCCACCTACTGCGCCTCCCCCAAGCCTGTTCACCGAAGTCTTCTCCCTCCTCTGTTGGGCCCCGGGCTTTCTCAGTGGTTCATTTCTAGGACACAGCAGGTCTTTGCCCAAGACAGACCTCGGGGAACTCCCACCTCCTCCAGCACCCTCTCCTCTGGGAAAGGCTTCCTGGCCACTCAAAGAAAAAGAACCTCCCCAGTCCGTGTCCTTGCTTCCATGCCAACACAGCCACACTATTTTAATGAGGACCTCCCATGCCTGGCTCACTGGGGGCCCCGGAGAGCAAAGCCCATGTCCCGGCCATCAACTACGTCACGTCTAGGGTGGCACCACAGCATCACTTTATTGCTTAGGGTGATGGTACTTAGAAAAATGATTTGGGACTAATAGGAGAACAATTAGATGCCACCTTTGCAATCTACCTCAAAAGGATTCGCACAGAATAGAGTGGCTTCAGGTTGGATAGAGGCAGGGCAGGAGGTCAGTGGGGCAGACCCACTCTTTCTCAGGAGGCCGCTCCGTCCTGGAGGACGTGAGGAACAGGATCCTTCCCCCCCGCTGCCAGGGCCCTGCCTGGGGCCGCACGAGAATCTGCAGGTCTCCCAGGTGTCACGCCCGGGGGCGCTCTGAGCTGAGCCTGGGAGAGCATGGAGAAAGAGGCAGGAGGGCAAACGGCCCCTTGAAGGAAACTGGCTCCAGCAGGGGAGGCAGGCTGGCATGCAGAGGGGCAGAGGTCTCTGGGCTCAGTGAACTCGGGGATCCTCTGTGACTAAGCGCTCCCCAGGGCAGGGCTGGAGGGCTGCCACCGGCAGGAGCAAGGCGCAAGGCTGTGGCAGGAGGGAGTCCTCGCCGTGAGATGCTCCTACGGTGGGGAAACGAAAGCACCGTGAGAAGAACAGTAGGCGCTAGGGACCAGCTTGGCCCGGTGCATGTCGGAGCTAAGCATGGCTAGAAGCTCAATATAACTCCAGAGCCTCCCTAGGACATGTCTGCCTGGGCCAGAGCTGGCACGGCCGGGCACCCTCTCCTCCCGGTCACACTTGGCTTCGGAGCACCTCAGAGATTTGCCCATCCTGCCGTACTGCAGACGAAGAAAGGGGGGCCCGAGACAGACAAGAGGCTCCCTCAGGGCCACTCTGCTGGCCAGCTGCCAGCAAAGCAGCCGCAGCCAAGCCAGACCCTTTCTCATTTTCCAAGGCCAAGGCTCTGTCGCTCGCCTCTGGTCATCATGACTTGGAGCGCTCCAAGCACGGAAGCCCTGGTCCAGAAGGCGGCACTGGGGAGTGAGGGTGGTCGTAGCAGGATCAGGACACCGGCTGAGACCCGGGCTCCTCTGCAGACGAGGGTGTGACCCTGAGGAGCAAGTCACTTAGCTTTCTTACCATCATTTTCTTTGACTGCAAAATTCGGAAATTACTATCTTTCTCCCAGGATGATTGGAATATAAAATGAGATTATATGTCAGAACTCGGCATACTGTCACTTAGTAAATGTTATTTCCCTTCCTGTACATTTCCTAAGACCCTGGGTTTCAGGGAAAAGCAAAGTCGCTTCTTAGGCACCATCCCGCCATGAGCACGGTTTTCTGCACCCAGTCGCACTAGGGTTGCACAAACACCATGGCAGCGAGTCCTGCAATTCAACTCAATTCTGACGCTCTCCACCTGAAGATAGCATCAGATCCCACTGACAGATTAAGAGCTCAGTCCTACAAGACCAACCCCACCCAACTTCAGGTGCCTGTTGCAAGCCCAGGTTGTCACCTATGCTTCCCACTGACACACTGTAGATTGGAGGCTTCAGAGACTCCCGCCTTGGGTTTGATTAATTTGCTAGAGTGGCTCTCAGAACTCAGAACATTTTACTTTACTAGACTATCAGTTTATTATAAAAGGGTATAACTCAGGAACAGCCAGACAGAAGAGATGCAGAGGGCAAGTATGCAGGGAGGGGCACAGAGCTTCCACGCCCTTTCCCAGGGTACTGTTCGCCCCAAGTCAACACATGTTCACCAACCTGGAGGCTCTCGGAACCCAATGCTTGTGGGCTTTTATGGAGGCTTCTTAACATAGGTGTGATTGATCAACTCATTCCAAAAGCCACCTCGATTTCTCTTCTCCCTTTGGAAATACCAAAGGCCTTAGGAGCTCTGTGCCAGACATGGGGACCAAACCACATCAGTATCCCTTATGCTAAATCACGGTATCGCAGATGGTAAAGTAGAGGTCAGTTCTTGTGCCTGCCTAGAATCAACCCTCGCTTCCTCCAGTAAGAGCGCCCAGATAGTCCTCCGGGACTGTCCCCGACTCAGTCCCTTGGATTCAGCTCAGGAGGTACCGCCAACTCTCCATCCCCAAAGGTGGGAGGACACTGAAGGGCTGGGCCAACAGAGCCACAGGAGCTGATTCAGTGGGGAGGGCAGACCCGGAGCAGGCCGGTCACGACCGGCTTCGGGGCATCTGCGGGAGCCTCTAGAAGAGAAACGTTCCACAGGCACGGCCAAACCAGGAAAATACAGGCCTGTGAGCTTGTGGCCATGTGCGCCCCAACACGGGGGAGCCCTCCCTCTAACAGCTGCCGATGCAAAGAAGAGCGAAATGAGGATATAGAAAGGGGGAGAGAGATTCCTGACCTCATCTGCGTCTGGATCCCGCCAGGCCTCAGACATGTACCCGGGGATTTTTCAATTCGATGAGCTTTTTTTTTTTTGGCTTAAGCTGATTTGAATATTTAAAAAATTTTACTCCCAACCATCACAATCCCAATTATTTTTAACTTAGTGACCTGCAGAGAAGATCCTTCTGCCTCCGAGGGGAACATCACTCAGTCTCTCAGGTGTAACCTGAACCCCGCCTCCAGTAAATAAACATTTGTTTTTGTCCTTTTGAAGCGAAAGAGAGCATGTGAGACAGTGACGGCCGCACCCCACCACTCACAGCCCCGGGACTTGAACGACTTGAAGCCGGATTTCTCTTCTTTCTCTTTATTGGTTAAACCAAGCCAATCCTTTTGTTTTATAGGAAATCTATATTTACTTGTTCCCTGTTACAAAAACCTTTCTCTTTCTCTTGAATACCCCTTTCTATTCCCTCATACGATGTACCTTTGCATGTGGAACTGCAGAGTTGGAAGGGATGTCAGAGGACATTCTAGTGGAGCCCTGTGGTTTTACCAATGAGAAAACAGAAGGTGAGGCTGAGCCCAGTGCCATCGATGGCTGGGCTCTGCCTTCCAGGTCAGTGTCCCCCCTTATTTCACTGACCCCCGAGTATTTCAACAGGAGTCAGGTATTTGTGGGCTGATTTAAATGGTAAGGACTTAGCAGAATGCCTTTTGAGCAAGCCCTGCAGCCCTGGATTCCAGTCCCAGCTCTGTACTAACCAGCTGTGCAACCTTGGGGACATCATTTAAGCATTCAAGATTGGTTTTTTCAATACTAAAATTAAAGGTTACACTGAAAGTATCATAAAATGTCGAAAGTTTAATGAACCTAAGGCAGATCATGGACAGATAGAAAGTTGGGTGTTGAATCAGCACCACATGGGAATAAAAATTCATCCCAAATACTAGGCTCTGAAGGTGAACATCTTCAGAAAGACGCAGCAAAAGAGGGAACTGAGAGCCTGCAAAGCCATGTACAACAAGCACGGTTCTTTGGTCTGTTTCCATACATGAGCCCCGGGTGCCTTTAGATTTGCCTTCTTAAACCTTGTTAAAACTGGAGCACCCTGAGCATTGATATTCTGAGTTTGCTCACTTTACCTAGCAAGATCCTGGTTTACTAGCTCCCTGGTTTACAGCTTAGTTATTACTCAGCTCCCTGCCTTTTACTCTCAAAATTGTTCCCAAATCAGCAGGGACTCATAGAGAATTTATAAATCATTCTTACAAAATGGCAAGAAAAAGGCAGATGATCCAGTAGGAAAAAAAATGGCCAAAAGACTTGAACAGGCACTTCTCCAAACAGACTGTCCAAACGGCCAGTAAACAAACGCAAAGATGTCCCACATCATGAATCGTCAGGGAAATACAAATTAAAACCACACTGTGATATCACCACATGCTCCAGAGTGGCTACAGTGAAAATACACAGAAATAAAAAGCATGTAAAGGCAAGGATATGGAGCCCCTGGAATGCTCATACACTGCTCATGGGAGTGTAAACGGGGACTGCCTGGGAAAACGATCTGGCAGCCTCTCCTAAGGCTGCACATATGCATACCTATGACCCGGCCACTCCACTCCTAGGTGCACACCAGCAAAAGTGCAAAAATACATCCACCTAAAGACATGTACAAGAAGGTTCACAGCAACTTGTCTATAATGGTTTCAAACTGGAGACTATGCAAAACCTCATCAGTGGCAGAATGTAGAGATAAGTCGTGGACCTTTGCACAACAGGATACTACACACACGTACAGCAGGGGGCTGCAGGCTACAGCCGAACCCTACATGGTCTGTCTCACAAACATCACGCTGATGAAGGGCGCAGACACAAAAGATTGCACAGGATATGACTTCGATATGTGCAAAGTACAAAAACAGGAAAAGCTAATGGGTGGTGTTAGAAGTCAGGATAACGGGCACCCTGGGGGAGAAGTTCGAGGGGACCAGGAGTGGCGATGATGTACTGGGGAGGCTCTGTTTCTCAAACTGGTTGTGTGAATGTGTTCAAGCTGTATGTGTATAATATGTGCGCTTTTCAGTGTGCTTGTTATACTGCAATACAAAGTTCAAGAATATTTTAGACGTATTTCAGCATGGTCAATAAATGTCACAGTAACTGTGATGGGTTGAACTAACGCTTAACCCTCAGCCCTGCAGAATGTAACTGTTTTGGGAGTTAGAATCCTTAAAGAGGTAATTAAGTTAAAATGGGGTGTTACAGTGGGCCCTAATCTGATATGACCAGGTATCCTTAGAAGAGGACATCAGGACCCACCAGCACAGAGGGAAGGACATGGGAGCACACAGCAAGGATCGGCTGTCTGCAAGCCAAGGAGGGAAGAGGAAACCAGCCTTGCTGACCTCGTGACCTTCGACATCCAACCTCCAGAACTGTGAGAAAATAAATGTGTGTTGTTTAAGACCCCCCGCCCCCCCCCCGCCCCCGTCTGTGGTATTTTGTTAGGGCAGCCCCAGCTGACTGTGACAGCCACCCTGGTCATTCCCGGCTCCTTTTCGTGCAGGGGATGGAGACGGAAGTTCGGCACTCCCCTGGGAGGTGGAAGAGGCTTGGGCGAAGGGGGGCGGGCGGCCCCTGTGCCCCAGCACCCGCTGGCAGGCTGCTCCCGGCTTTCCTGCCATTCCAGAGCCTTCTCTGGCTGAAGAAAGGAGAAGCCTCCTTCCTAATGCCGCGGGCTTCCCCTCTCAGAGCAGGCACAACGAGGCTCTGGGGTTCTGTGCTTGAATAATCACAGACATTTTCAGAGCTAGAAGAGATAGGAAAGAGACTTTCATCTAACCCTTTCATTGAGTAAATGAGGAAAGAAAGGTCCAGGGAAGTTAGGAAGCTTGCCTACAGTCACACAGCTAGTTAATGGGAAAGCCAGGACTGGACGTCCCGCGCTCGGATTCCCAGACCAGCACTGGTGCACCGAGTCACTTTGCTCCCTTTGGATGGCAGGCGAGGAAGAGGTGTGAGGGAATAGTTTCGCTTCTTTATAAGCTTTAACTCTGTCCCTAGCTTTGGTAGCAGCATCCATACCGCTTTATTGTCCGCCAGGATCCCTACTCTTCCTTCTTTACTCTTCTCTCAGGCCCCTCAGGATTTCCTGGAAGTATCTGGAATTTGGAGTCAAGGGTGCTAGGTTCTTCCACCTGTGTGGCTTCGGTCACTGAAACTCTGTGCCTGGGCTTCCTCTTCTGCCCAGCAGGGACGTGCTGCCCGCTGGGTGGCTGAGCCAGCCTCTTCCAGAGTCCTCCCCAGTCAGGAGTCCCCCCTCACCCCCCAGGGACCGGAGGAGGCCAGCAAGCACGAGCAGGGTCTGAGGGGGCGCAGCCCTCGCCATCCTGTTCAGCTCCAGCCTAAGCTGTGGGCAAGGCCTCTCAAACACCAGCACCCCATGGAGGGGGCTGGAAACAGACAAGCAGCTGGAAACAAAACCAAAAGACTGATGAATTGACCCATCCAGGGCCCATCTTGGGGCTTTACAATCATCACAATAACCTTTGAAGCCAGGTAGCATTCAAGCCACTTGACAGATAGAAAGCACAGACTTGTCCCAAGACACCCACTACATGGGCTGCAGTCAGGGCTTAATCCTGGGGGTCTCTGCTTCCACCATATTCATGCTTCTGCTGCACACACCCTAGCTGCCCTGATGTGCATCTCAAAACTGCCACCTGGCAAGTATTAGAGTAGATGGACCCTGTACCCTGACTGCAGGTGACAGGAGAGTTCTCAGGCACTGCCTGTCGCACGGAGAGCGGGCCTCAGGATGACAAAGCAGCCTCTTTTGAATGAATCAATCAGAAAGTAAAAGCAGCACTCAACACACATCCAAACAGTGGCCGAGCCTTTGTGCCAGGCCTGCTGAGACTCCGGCTCTGGCAGCTCTGTGCATGGGTGCAGGGGCTGTAAGCTCCGGTCACGGCCAAACGTGGCAGCGCCAGTGACACTTCCCTCCCCGTTAATGTGCTCTGTGAGCGACACTTCGGTAACGAGCTAAGGGAATTCACCTGAGCTCAGGGACCAGCTTTCAGCCAGCCAGCTTTGGACATGCGGCAGAAACTTGGAAATCCTCCAGCGGCAGCTCGGAGCGGGGCTCCGGGGGCCTGGGCTGAAGCCAGGTAGCAGCTGTGGCCAAAGGAAGACCCTGGAGCAGAAGACATGCCTTGTAAGCCCTTCAGATCTCCCTAGAGAGTAGATATATCAAAAATGCAAAGGCTTAATGAGTCCGGTAGGACCCACTGGTGACAGAAAAAGAAAAAGGAAAAGCCGGGGAGAGGGGAAGTACGCTGGCCTGGGCAAAGGAAAGGACACTTGGTGCCGAGAGACACTGGCGGGTAGCAGGGAAGACACCTGCAGCCGCAGAAACCCCTCTTCTAGGCCTTGCTGCCTGATGCAGAAGAAGTGATTGGGTCCAGGGGGAAAGGAGGGACTCTGAACCACATGGGTCCCCCAAGGCGAGAGGCCCGGGCACGGTGGAGCAGTCTTTACAGTGCGCCTGGGAACAGCCGGCCTCTGAGCTTCACAGCCTTCAACTGTAGAGTGGGAGGGCTCGGACTCCAGAGGCCAGGGCTTAGCCCCCCTTCCCGCCGGGACTACAGAGGGGGGCCGGGGCCGGAGCCCTGCTCCATCTCATCCCACCAAGCACATAAGCAGCCTGCAGCAGGAGGGACACACTCACGCTTGCCAGATCTTTCCTGGTCGCTGTAAATCGCCCTGTGCCTGAAAGTGCTGCTACCATGGCTGGGGGCTGAGGACACACAGGTCCTAACCCTGAGCCCTGCGCACGAGATGATCTGCGAGGGCCCTGCGGTGGTTTCGTGTCAAGCCAAGGTGGCCTCAAGTCCAGAAGAAAGCGTGCTGTGCTGCAGAACTTGCGTGGGGATCCCAGCACCCTGGAAACATACATGGTGGGCGCAGCAACCAGCATCTCAGGGCCGAAGCCGGCACGCACGGGCGGCGCCCAAGCCTGTGAGAATCCAGTTCCCCAGGCTGAGCTTTTGAGGCTGCGGACGCCCCCTGCAGGGGGCACCCAGCTGAGACACAAACCCGGCAACACCTGCAGACTCCCAGTGAGACCTGAAGGCACTCTTGGTGGATGTCTGCCCCTAACCAAGGAGACACGCAAGGGCAGGGTGCCCTCTGCTCCCACATACTATCCCAGGGGCTGCTGGTGCCCAGGGCCTCCTTCCCACCTTCTAAAGGCCCGGTTCCATAAGGCTTCAGTGGCTGCGGGCAGACAGCCTGGCTTTAAGTGAATCTGGCCATTAAAGGCCCTGCAAGGCAGGGCAAGGGCGATGCAAGACAAGGTAAAGCTAAGGCTAGAGGAGGATGTGCCCGGGTGGGTGTGCTCAGAAAACTCAGGCAGTCCTGCAGTGCCCTCACCCCATGACAACCCAGCCGGTGTGCTTCTCAGGTAGGGAGAGGGCTCTGCACACCCCTCGTTCCAGGAGGGCGCATGCCCTTCCTCCCGAGAGCCCAGCCCAGGGCAGCCCCCGTCCTCCAGCAGGGCCTCAATTTCCCTGGGATGCTCGGGGCCCACACAAGAAGTGTCTGTGTACTTAACACTCCTTTCTTCTTTGTCCCCATTTAGTCATAATGGAAGCTGTACTCTCAATCTATTGCCACATTTATGAGCCAGAAAGCCCCAATTTCCTGCAGTAATCTTAAGTGACAATTCAAGGCTGAATGTTCTTTAATGTTTTGCAATGCTTCTAAAGCAACATGTAGAAATCATAACACAGTCCCTGAAATTACTCATCTGAGTGAAAGAGGGAATAAACACCTTGAAAACTAAATGAAAACCCAGCAAACGGATCTAAGGCTGAAATGATTGGGTTTCAGAGAGTTTCAGTGACGTCGTGGGTAGACGCAGGGATGCCCTCTGCATGGCAGCCAGGTGGCCTGGAAGCTGCAACAGACATGTAACCTAGGTAATGCCTTCTTTTCCCACTTTCCCTATTAATCAGGGAGGAGGTAGTCAGAATATCGTCACCTGGCTTTTCCCAGGGTAGGCGAGGGATGGGCGCATGTGGTCTCCCCCCGACCAAGGAGAACCTAGGGGTTAGCGGGAGGGCAGGGCAGCACGGAGCCAAAGAGCGCCTACCTCCGACCCCCAGAGGTAGTTCTCCGTAATTCCATCCATTTCGTCAAGGCCTACCTTGGGCCATGGTTCCCCAGCCTTATTCCTAAGTAACCAGTGCAGAACCTGAGGCTCACCGAGGCTAAGGGACTTACCCAGTCCACAGAGAAAGCTGGGTGGCGTTTGTCTGAGCTCAGATTGAAGCTCAAAGCTGATGCTCTTATTTTACAGTGAAGACAATCTGAATTTTAAAAAAGCATTTCATTATAAAAAGGCTTTCATTAAAAATAATAATAATGTTCCAAAGAACAAATGAAGAGATAAACTGGGGAAAATATTTCATATACATATGACAAATGCCTAATTTACCAAATATAAAAAGAGTTGTTAGAAATAAATAGGAAAAGACTAACAGTCCAAAAGAAAAACAAAGGATACAAATGGGCAATACTAATGGCAATAAGCATATCAAAAAAATTAACTACCAATATATGAAAGAAATGTAAATCAAAACAATTAAATCTCATTTTCACCTTTCACCATGTTTTTTTTAAGAATTGACCTGTACAGCACTAGGGAGGCTCAGGTTTGGAAGTGGGGAGAGACACTACTCCCATGCACTGTTCAGAGAAAACCTGCTCCGCCCCCTCAGAGGCAAGTTTTAATACCCTCCAAATCCAAAGGCACATGCTATTCCCCCAGGAACTCCACCTCTCAGATGCCAAGCCATAAAAATAGTCAAATGTACAAATATTTTAGTACAAGGAAGTTCACTGCCAGAAAAATCACAACCCAAATATCCAGCAATAGAGAATATTTCATAACTAAGGTACATCCAACATGCCGCCGCTATGCAAATGAGGCAATTCTATATGCACTGAAGTAGACTCTACAAGAGTACGTTGCACTGGAAAGTAGAAAAAAAGGAATCCACAAAACATATTCGAAGAGTGTGGGACTGGAGAAAAATCAGACAACGGTGTCTATGGATGCATGTGTGGCTGTACACTCGTGTTTGTACGCAGAAACCTCTGAAGACAGGCAACAATGGACACCACTGGGCAGTAGAACTAGGAGAGAGAGAGTTTTAATTTCCACTTCTTACATTTCTACATGCTTTGATTCTTTAACACAACTTTACTGGGGAAAAAAAGGACATTCTCTGGGAAGGTGGATAGAGAAATCCTAGGTTTATACATGGTACAACTGCAGCACTGCAGAGAAACACAGAAGCAAGGCCCATCTCTGCTCCATGGAGCTCATGCTGGATCAGAAACCGACCTGCTTTCAGAGACAAGCAACCCTACAACAGGAGATACTACAAAACCAGAACAATGAAGACCCGTGGCAAGAAAGAACCACGTCCTTCTGCCGAAGGGAGAAGGTGAGAAGCTGAAGAGAGTGACACTTGCAATGCGCCTTGAGAGGGAAGCAGGATTTTTTGCTGGTTGAAAAGGAGGAGAAAAGGTGACCTAGAGGGGAGGTCGTGGATAAGCGAGGCGCTGAGAATGCTGAATGACGTTTCATTGAGTGAAGACTAGGGGGCTGCTTGTTCTCTGGGTCCAGGCCCTGCCTACAAGTATCAGAGCCTAGCGGCCCTAATGAGGCTGCGGCTGCTGCCAGGCAGAGCGGAGGTGCACACAGGGCAGGGCAGAGAGAGGGCTGCCCCTGACAAAGGACCCCTGGAGGCTTAGCGTGGCCCAGCACCATTACTGCGAACAGGCGATACTGGAGAAGGGGGCTTCTCCAATCTTCTTTTGCATTACCTCCAGGATCTCTTCTCTACACTCCTTTCTTGGGCCCCAGGGTGCTCCCTCCCCTTGCTTCTCACCACTTGCCTTCCCCTACCCTCAAATCCTTGCCACTAAAAACCTCATGGCTTCACCCTGCATGGTGGAAGGTGCCCTCTCGGCAGTAAGGGAGCTCAGTGAGTACAGAATGCTGGGGTGTCCGACAGACCGAGGGCAAGCCCTGGGTCCTCCTCTTCCTGTTGGTCAAAGAACCACCTCTTCTAGCCCACTTTCTCATCTGCAAAACTGGGACAGCACCACCAACTTTGAAAGGTGTTTGGAAAAATGATAAATAATTATCAACAACAGACCTAGCTCAGAATCCAGCATGTATCAAACTCTCAACCTGCAGGTAACTGGGAGTAGGGGTGGGGGGCAGGTATGGACTGCTGAAAACTTTCAGGGTTCAGTAGGAATATTGTAGGGAAGGTGATGGAGGGGAGGGGGCCTTCTGCTTTCCTGCAAATCTCACCATGATTAATCTGTTTTGAAGGATCACCTGCTTAAAACAGGGCTAGGGAAGGGGTGAGAAAAACAGGGTGCTCACTCTGAGGACCAGCAAGTATAAAAGGTCACAATCTGAGAGTGAGCGCCTCCTTAAACTTTCCATCCTAGATTGCCTTACCCTAGTCCTGGCCCAGTTCAAAACAGTAGCTTCTAAGTGAACCTTTAAGAAGCAGGATTTGAATTAAATAAAGATACTGCTTCAGGGAGAAACAAGTAACTGATCACCCTGGCTGGAGAGATGAGTTTATTTAGGGGTGAGTGGAGTTATAATTAGTGACTACCAGGCCTAGAGCAAGAGCTTGCATGTACAAGGCCCTGATCACCCCAGTTCATTGGCTTACAATTCTCTAGGCAGCTAGCAGGAACACACCCCAGGCCCGCTCTCCCCAATAAAGCACTCTGTCAGGAGCTGCCCTGTTGCCTGGCCCATCTCAGCAGGGTAGAATTGAGTTTTCAGATGGGAAGGCAAATGCAATGATGCCTTTTAGAAAGGCATGCGAGTTGAAGATGACACGAAAAAAGGGGCAGGCCTGCAGGTGAGGCTGAAGGAAGAAGCACTCAGCTACGCGTTAGAGAGCAAGCGTTCTGCAGAAGCGCCCTGCAGAGCTTCATTCTCTTGGCACATGTGTGCAGTGCAGGTCTCTGGGTTGTGAGCTCCTGATGACAGATCATGAAAAGTAGGTCTTTCTCAAGGTCTTCCCAGGTGTGAATTAAATCCACGGGTGTCTGAAAATTTACGAATGCACCTCTCAAGTTCTGAAACAGCAAAGCAGCAAGGCGGAAGTAGGGAGAGGGGCGCTGAGGAGCAGGAACGGAAGAGATGTGTGGGGACAGGGAGGGGTCCCAGGACAGAAAGTGAACTTTCACTCTGGGAAGGAAAGAAAAAAAAAAGGTCTTTAAAGAATAAGTTAAGCGCTCTTGATTCTTAGAGCAGGAAAAGTGCCAGAGCGCCTGGCATGTGAGGTGGTGAGGCAAGAAAGCCACCAGGACACTGAGAGCAAGAGAGCTTCTGAGCAAAGGGAAATCCGCCCTGAAGACATTAGTTTTGGCTTTAGGCATATAATTCTGCAGGATGAGCGACATAATTGCTGCCAGGTCATTCTATAGGGACCCCGGTTTCATTCAGCAAGGACCACTCACCCGCCGATCCAGTCCTGTATTCACTCACCCATGCACCCTCCCATGCCTTTGTTAGGTGTCTTAAGAGGCAGCTCTGTGTGAAACACAGGGAACACGAGCAGAGAAGATCGGCTTCTTACCCTTGAGGACATGGGTCTAGGGGAGAAGACAGGTGACCCGACAACTCCCACGGAGCCTGACTCGGCTGCTGGCGCACGCTGATGAGGGGAAGGGCAGGACGAAGGCAGGGATTAGGGCTGGATGAGGACGATAAGCCCACATTCATGTAGTGCTTATGCCATGGCACTCACTCTGCTAAGTGATGGTGAGATAGCAATGACTGTCGTAGAGGCGCTGCCCTCGAAGGGCTTACAGTTTAGCAGGGGAGACAAACTCTTAAACAGGCAATTTCATCCTGCTGTCCTAAGGGCTGCGCTTAATCACTTCAGATGATAGGAGATTTCCCTCACCCTGTACCCAGTCTCAGAGAGATCAATGAAATCTTCCTGAAGGAGTAGTTTAAACTGAGACCTGAAAGGTGCATGAGTTTTACCCAAGCAAAATGAATGTAGGAAGAACTGGGTAGATATAGAAGCACATAGAAAACCTTGCACAATAGGGAGTTTAAAAAAAAATTTTACCGACATTTTGTTATCCCTGTACAAGTGTCTATTTGAAGTGTGACAAAGCTGGAGCAGGTAACCAGTGCAAAAAATCAAGAAATGAAAAGCAAGCTGATTGAAGAGGAAGAAATGAAACTCTCACTATTCACAGGCTACATGACTATATGCAGAAAAGCCAAAGGCATCTATCTGTAGAGAAACTGATAAAATTAATAAGCAAATTTCACAAGTGTCCAGACACAAACATCAATTTAAAAATGGTACCATTTGCAATAGAATTTTTAAAAATTGGATACCTACGAATAAATTTTTGAAATATTGACAAGATCTCTACACTGAAAATTATAGAACATTAATGAGAGAAATTATGGAAGGCATAAATAAAAAGGCCTACACTATGTTCCTGGGTTAGGAAACTCAGTATTACAAAAATGTAAATTCCCTCCAAATCAGTTTTAGATCAATCAAAATCCCAACAGATATTTTGTGGACATTTACCAGCTGATTTTAAAATTTATATAGAAATTCAAAGGGCTAAGAATAGCTAAGGTAACCATGAATATGAGGAACAAAAATAATACTTATACTACCAGGAATCATAACCTATTATAAAGTTATCATCCATAAGACTGTGTGGTATTATCACAAGAATAGACAGACCGACAAAACAGAAAAGAGGACCCAGGAATACACTTACATATGTATGGTCACTGGATTTATGACAAAGTGACAACTCAGAGCAGTAGATAAAGAATGGACTTTTTAATTCATACTGCTTGATCTACTGGATCTTCAAATGGCAAATATAGATCTTGTTCCTAGTCTGAAACCATACACAAAAATCAACTCCAGAAGGATTGCAGATCTAAGAGTGAAAGATAAATTTTAAAAGGAAGCATAGAGGAGCACCCCATGCCTTGGAGAAGCAAAAGTTTCTTTGCAGCAACAAGACCTAATTAAAACCACAGAGTCAGAAAATTAAGAAGCACCTCTCATGTCAGCAAAGGACAAACCAACCAAGACTAATGGGGGGCTCAAAGGAGCAGGAATCAGGGAGAAAAGAGGTGCATGGGCCCAGGGGAAGTTCCTGAGATGGGGAGCAAATTTTCATTTGATTCTAGGAAGGAAGGAAGGCTGAGGAAGGTAAAAAGGTGTTTTGGTCTTGCTTCTAAGAGCAAAATACTATCTGCCCTGAGCTCCTGAAGCTTGCCAAGGAGATCCAGGCAAGTCAGTGCAGGGCACAGCAGCACAAGACGGATGGGGAGACGCTGGAGCGGCCGTGAGCACGATGGGCCTCTGGGCGAAGGGAAATACACACCGAAGTCATGCATTTGCTTGCTTTTCAGCCAATAATTCTTCAATATAAGTATGTGTGTAGATGAGAAGCCCAGTTTTGGTCATGAGGGCATTCGGTTGATTCATCATGATAAAGGTTAACACCTCAAACACTTTTCTAACTGCCCCTGAGAACGAGAAATATAAGACATTTCATACATGTGATGCACACAGAAAGGAATTACTTTAGAACAAGTCCAAGTCAGTTTCAGTCACGGCTACTGTATAATCGAGGTCCCACTTGCTGAGGGCCCCAAAGAGTTGGTGCTCTGAGGACAGAGTGACATCGTCAGACAAAATTTCTTAGAGGAGGGGTGCTCTGAGCTATATCCTGGAAGAAGCTCCCACTTTGCAAATCAGGACACGAGAGCTTCACACAGCCTTTGGAACAATTCCTGGAAGAAAACTGGTCATAACAACCACCAGAGATGAATGAAAAAGCTTAACTGAGCCAAGAAGAGATATGCAAATGGCTTACTTTCTCCCCAGTGTTCTGAGGCTTATTTATTTTTCACCTAAACTTGCACTTCTTTGTTACTTGAAACAAAACTAAATCAAGTGACAGACTGCCTCTAGAAGACGGGGAGGGGCAAGAGGGCTTTGCCTAAGTCACTCTCAACTTCCCAGTTTGGCCATCAATCTTCACCACCTGGCATGGTTGGGCATCTTTGACAGCCAAGTAAAAGAGGCCTAATAAATGTAGAATCCAGTCTGTCTGGAGCCCTTTACATTGCAAGAAAAGAAAAATCTGGGATGCAGCCACCAGTGGAACAAGCTGAAAGGGACAGATTTTCCTGCACCGTGTTCTCCTGTAAGGTATTCAGAAGGGGCACTTTGCCCTGACTCAGAACCTAGGAAAAAGGATGCTTCAGAATCCTACAGACTGTATTGTGGTGAAGTAAACAGCATGGTGGAGTCTAGCTGACTGGCCCACCAGGAGCTACACTTTTCAACCTCCCTGGAGATCAGGCGTGACCTTTGATCCAGCCAAAGGAATGAAGGCTGAGGTGACTGCACCTCATCCAGTCCTGGCCCCAGAAGTTTCCCACACGTTATCCCCTGTCCTTTCCCCTTCTGTCTTCCTGATTCACGTAAGCTCTTGGGAGCCGTGTGCTGACTGTGGCAAACCCCCAGGGTGGAGGCATCCTGGATTTCTGAATCATCCCTGGGGAAAGCTCCAGACTATCAGGAACATCCATTTGGGATTTTACATGGAGGGGAAATAAACTTCTCTCCAGCCACCACACACGGCACATTCTGCAGCTGTTTGTCACAGCAGTTAACGTTCCCTTAACGGAGACAGGATGTTCCCGATGATAACGTTGTCTAGAACACTTGGATGATTTGACAGCTTTGGTGTTGAAGCAAAGACCATTCTGGACCTGTTGGCAAAGCAAACAAACCACAGGGAGCATGTGAGCATTTAGAGTCTCTTGTGTTGATCTGGCAGAGGGTCCAAGGGCCAAAAGGTCAAGTATTCCCACTCTCCCAATACTCCAGGGAGAGAGGGAGGCAGGGGAGCAGGTCCTCACCCTGGATGCTGTAAGAGCTACGATAGGATCACTAAAAGCAAAGCCAGCAAAGACTTTCCAGCAAGCGATGCTTAAACTGAGCCTTGACGGATGAACAGGCGCGCACCAGGCAGGACGGTGAGGGTGAAGGGTTGTGGGGGGCGCCGCAGGACAAGGGAACAGCGCTCGCCCTGAACTGCCAGTCTGGGAGGGCGGTCCAGCCCCAGCACGAGCCAGAGCAAGTCTGGGGTTACTCTGGAACGAGGACAGAGCAGATGTGCGGGCGCCTCCCATCAGGGCGGTAGGAAAGGAGGATGGGGAACCAGTAGGCTTGTTTCGGGTGTGCCAGTGGCAAAGCGAGACTAGAGGGTCCATAAACAGACAGCAGTGACCGGGACGCTGCCAGGAGGGGGCCCCTGAGGAGGGATGAGGAGGAACAACTAAACTCCCCTTGGGAAATTCAGAGCTCACTGGCCTTCAGGGCACCAGTAGCACCTCCTGCTGGAGGGATGCTGCAAGGGGCTGGCTGCCTCTCTGCCTGAGAACCATCCAGAATAATGATTTAAGACCATTGATTTAGAAGTTAAACTAGATCCAAGTTCCAGATCCATTTGCAGGCCTTGGTCCCTAACTATGTGACCTTATACAAGCGACAGCACCTCTCTGAGCTCCGTTTTCCCACCTGTAATAACGAGGCTACTACCATTATTCCCAAGGTTTTCCATGAGCTACGGTCCATGAAGCACATAGCACAGTGCTTGGCACAGATTAAGTGCACAGGGAAGAGTCTCTCAGTTTTCAGCCCAGGGAGGGCACTTGGCCGGACAAAAGGGGGCATGGCTAACAAGAAGAAATGATTCCACCCTTCCCTTCCAGTCCTATCCCCATGATCCGGGCAGAGCACAGCACATCCCACCTCTAAGGGCCCACGGCCATAAACCCATTATGTGCTGCCACATACCCTCCTAGCTGAATTCACAATGAAACATCCCTGGCACCTTTGCACATCGTCACGCACTGGGAAACATCCTCTCTCCAGGCTCCCCAGACAACAGCACGCCCTACCCCTATTTGTTTCTCTATTTATTTGTCTTGAAGGCCTGTTTGGCCCCATGATTCTGGCGGGCCTCCTGAAATGCCACTGACAGACCAGTCAGGAAACCCCGGGTCTGCACCCAGGCCTCAGTAATGAGTGACCTCACGCCACGAAAACGCCACCTCCGGCCCTCGCGGGTTCCACCCTCTCTCTTCCGAACTGGCCCGGCTTAGCAGCCAGGGGACTAATGACTGCTTAAAGGCCAGCTGACCCCAGCTGCTCCCCGCACCCCAGCAGGGCCCCGGGGCAGCAGAGTGGCTCCGCAATGAATAAATGCGTTGTCTGTGGTCACACCACCCGCCAGTCGGGCGGCTTTGCTGTTTCAAGGCCATTGTACCTGCTTAGCAGTGGCCAGCGTGCCTGAGTGCCCGCCGGCGACTGGAGCTCGCAGCAGGCTGGCGTTTGAACTGTAAATAGCCACTGGACAGGTGACGGCATTTTCTAGAGCGGAGTCCAAAAGGAAACAGTGGGAATGAAGCATACGGAGAAGAGATACTGACAGACGCCAGGGGATGTGTGTCCAGAAGGCTGTGCAGGGACCTCTTGAAGGCGGCGGGACTGGCAGCCCCTGCACTGAACGTGTTCAACAGGTAACCATTCGAACCGGTCCCTCCAGTGCGCCCAACTCTGCTGCTCACTCTTAGAAAGTGATTTCAAAGAGCAGGTGTTTCATTGTCGTTACTGTTTCGTTATTTTTATTATTTTAATAAGTGCAATTACAGCTCAAATTCTGAAAACAAAACCAAAATTTGTCAGCAAACCATATTTACTTTTACTGTTTAAGTGATGGGCAGTTTTTGCCGTCTTTAAATCGCTGATCTTCCTAGTGGGGGAAAAGTGGAAGATTTAATTGCACGGAGTTGTATATCATATTTCTCCTCTCCAGAGGTTTCATTATAGGCCCCAAACCAAAGAACTGCTTTGCCACCTCTTGCCTTCTCTTCCAGCTATTTCTGGGTTTTAATAATTATTCATTAATTGCACACTATGATAAGAACCTCACTGTTTTGAAACATTCCCCCTCTGGCCTCCATACTATTAAAGACCCTGATTGCCTGCCAAGAGCATAAAATTAAAAATCAAAGCACTACCTCGGAAAGGTTTAATGCATGCCATATTGAAAGATTTTTTGCAGCTTACAGCCATTTTATTGCATCAGCAGCTCAAGGGAAAGTGCAACTCCATGTTGAAATTGTTCTCCTTTGAAACATAAGTCAACAGGACCAGCATTGGGGGAATTTTTCTCACAGCTGTTATCTCCTTTGGATGAGTGGCTTGTTTCCCCAGATAAAATTTGCCTCTTGCTGATGTCAGACCCCAAAGATAACTTTAGATTGCAGGAGAGATCCTCCCTTAAGGTTCTCTAAATTATAGACAAGCATCCATTTAAAAGGCAAATCCCACTCAGACTGGCCCCCGAGGCCATTAGAAATGGAATTGCAAATTTTTCCTGCAAAGCCGAGAGGTATCCCACCTCCTCCCCTCCCTCTAACTCTGGGTTTCCTGCTCCTTCAGGGCAGAGTGAGGGATTGTCTTCCAGTAAATTTTACACAGGGTTCATTCAATACAGGATGAATGAAGAATGAATGAATGAAGAGAGGAATTTAGCAAAGGACAGAAAAAGGACAAGGTCAAATTTCTAAATAAAACAAAACAACTAACATCTTGCAAATTTTGCCATTACTGTCACCCACTGAAATCTATAGCCCTGAGCAAGCTAATACTTGAGATACCAAAAGGTGCCCAAGTCACTTTTTCATGCATATACTCTCTTGCTACCTTTTCGTTCTCACCATGGAAGCTCCATCCACACCACTCCCAGCCTTCCAATTGCTTTCGCAGATAAGGAATTAGTAGGGAAAATATGCATTCAGACCAGAGCAAGGTCCCACTGAACTGGTTGGATGGTGGCAACCCATTGCTTTGGGAAGGAAGTGGCAATGTCCTCTGTCCTTGGGCCCCAGCCCTACATTAAGCAGCCAAGGACATTCTGGGGTTCCAGAAGGAAAGCTGGAGGTTCAGGATCCCAGAGATGATCTGATGGTTAAACATGACCATTTTGGTTAACAAAAGAGGAGAGACAGGATGATAGAATAATCTGGATCATAATAATAGAAATGGACAGTGAGGAAGCTGGGCACCCACTGAATATTTTTGGTTAAAATTTGAATTGTTCAAACATTCCATTGCTCCCCCTAAAAAAAAAAAAAAAAGAAACAAAGACAAAAACTCCTAGGAACTAAGAAACTAGGACCATGTGATCTGGCCCTATATAAACTCTCCACCAGCCAACACAAAACCTCTACTCCAAAAAGAGCTCCTTGAACTCTGAACAAGCTTGGCCTTGTCCCGTGAATTTGCCTATAGCTCTTCTCCATTATGAATACCCTCTCCATTGTATTCTCAGGTTCTCCAGAGAAACAGAACCAGTAGGACACGTATGTGTATATGAAGACAGATTCTTTTAAGGAATTGCTTCATGTGATTGTAGAGTCTTGGTAAGTCCAAAATCTGGTAGGGGAGGCCAGCCAGCCAGAGGCTCAGGAGAGAGTTGCAGTCAAGTCCAAAGGCAGTCTGCTGCAGAACTGCAAAGAGCAGATGCTGCAGATGACGCCCAAAGCCCGTCTGCAGGAGGATTCCTCTTGCTCAGCAGAGGTTAGCCTTTTGCTCTATGCAGGCCTTCGACTGATTGGGTGAGGCCCACCCACACGGGGAGGGCAATCTGCTTTACTTAATGTAAATCTCATCCAAAAAGCACCCTCACCAAAACATCCAGGATAACATCTCACCAATTATCTGGGCGAAGTTGGCACATAAAATTAACTATCACAGCCTTGGTCTGTGAATCCCCACTTTCCTCAGCTATCTTAAATTTTGCTCTTGCTTCAAAGTTAGGTTTAACTCTTCTCTCCTCTAACAGTCTTCCTTAGTGAAGGGCAGGGTACAGCCCTGCTGTAACAGTCTGTTTCTCCAACTAAAGCCTAAGTATCCACATCTGAGGAGTTCCAGGTGTTGCTCACAATGAGCAGTGCGACAGTTGGGCTCAAGGACTACCTGCCAGCCTAATGGACTACTGTGAACTTTGTTAGGTCTTCGTGTCGGACATCCTGAGTGGTGGGCACAACCTTCTGGCACATAAGATGGCAGTAACCTGTGAAGGCACAGACACACTTTGGGATTTGATTTAATTCTATATAGTAAAGCAAAAGGCTCTCTTTCAATGGCCTATTGCTACATAACAAACCATTCCAGAAATCAGTAGCTTAAAATGAAAACCATTTTAATATATCTCACTATTCTGTAGATGGACTGGGCTTGGCTGAGTGGTTCTTCTGTTTCACATGATAGCAGATGGGGCTGCAAATGACTGGAACATTCCAGATGGCTACCTCTCATAGCTTGCATCCAGGTGGGAATGGCTGGAAGACTGAGCTCACGAGGGCCCTAGGATAGTAGGACATTTTCTCTTCCCATATAGTCCCAGGGCCTCCCTCACCCATATGGTCTCTCAGAAATATGGCCAGTTTTATATATGGTTTCTCAGGGCTGCATTTCTGTCACATTCAACAGGCTAAAGCATGTCACCAGCCCAGCCCACATTTGTGAGGGAGGCGCCATACTAGGACATGAAAACTTGGAGCCAGCCCTGTAATATGAAAATACCTGCAATTTCCTTTGGTGACAGATTCTCAGGGACTGTTCATAAGATTGTGGTTTGTTACTAGATTCATAAGGGAGGAAAATGCTACATTTCAATTAGAAGTTCATGAAAATAAAGATAGGATTTTTTTTCTATTCTTCCAAGTTCATTAACCCCCTAAATTCTGTCCCATGAGCCCTTAAGTCTCAGAGGATCCCAGATTAAAAACCCCAAGAGCTGAGGCATTAGGATATTGGCAGAGCGGAGCCCAAGAGGACCTCAGAGATTGCCCAGTCAGTCTGGTCCGGGTCACAAACTCAGGTGCCTTGCGAGGCCAGATGCCTGGGGAAGGGGAAGGACTAAGGCCCCAGTGGGAGCTCCAGCTTGCGGCCGACGCCTGGCCCCCCCCCCCAACGAGGCACACATGTGCACTCTGCTGCTTCAGTCAGCAGGGTGAGGCCCCGGCTTCTCGTCGGGCTCCTGCCGCAGACAGGAACCAAGGCCCAGGGAGCAGAGGCACTTGTCCGAGGGCCCAAACCCAAGGATGCAGGCCTTGGGCTTCTTGGCCAGAACTCCAAGCTCAAGCCCAGGACCCCGGCTCAGCCAGCTGCCCTTTCCGCCCTGACAGTGTTCCAGGGGTTCTTGTGCACCATCTCCGCCCACAGCCGTCCTCTTACCACCACAAACAACAGACAGAAAGCGTTCCCGGTCCCCGCCCCCTAGACCACCGTAAACTCCTCACAGGAGTCTCTGCCCTGAGGACTTTCCTCAAGGCCTGGAGCCCTATCTTTAGTCCACCAAACGCTCAGTATGAGATGCTGCAGAAGACCTTACCAAGCCACCAGTGGAGAACCAGATAGTCCTTGCTCTCCCCCTCCCTACCTAGCAACTACGGCCTTTTGATGCTACTACCAGGATGCTGTCTCTGCAGAACTATAGTCTGCCTCACTTTCCCCATGTGCATCGACCTCTCCCACCCTCCCTAGCTCAGGTCCCGCCACCCCACGCTAACCCAGCACTCCCCACCCCGTTGCTACTGTAACCAGCTCATGGGGCCCCCTCCCAGGCCGATGTGACTTTAAAAAGACTCAAAGAGACAATGTCTCCCTTTGGCCTCTGCATCAGGCTTGTTTACCAAACAGTTTTTTCAAGTTTACCTTAATTAAAGACTTATTTCCAGCTGGGTATTGAGTTGAGCCCTTAGCATGTTCTATGTCCTTTAGCTATCTCAGTGAGTAGAAGTTCAAAATTACTTTTAAGTTCATTTCACAAATGAGGAAACTGAGGCACAGAACACTTCCATGACTCACAGCTATTTGCCCTCCATCTGTGAGACTGGAATACTTATTCTTCTGTGTCATGTCATGTCTTAATATTGAGTTTGCAGTTCCCTGGCCAGGTTGGGGGAAAGGAAGCCGACAGGGGAAGCAGCAGTTGGCAGACAAGACCCTCCTCGGGCTCGCTCCTCCCCGCATTCCCTCCACCCCACACAGGGCTCCCAGCTCTGCAGGGTGAGGCTTACATTCTCAGGCAGGGAGGCCATGGCTCGGCCAGACCACCACAGCCCAGATGACAAGGCCACTAAATGAAAGTGACAGCTGAGTGCATGAATATGTTTGTAGAAAGACAGCTCAGCATCTCAATTTAACTCCAACAAAATTGAATTTCACCTGGGGAGCGCTCTCCCTTTGGCCTCTGCCACCCTGCCCTGATGTCTCTCTTATTTAAATGTGTACAGCTAGAACCTTCTACTGCTCAACATGCTGAACACCCCTCCGGGACTCATAATGGGGAGGAAGGCGCTGCTGGATTCATTAAGTCCCGCTGCCAGATAGCACCAGTCCTCAGCCTGGGGCGCGTGGTAGGAGACACACTTTAAAAACCACATATAACAGAGAGGAAGATTGGCCTTTGGACCTCCTACATACATTTGTATGCCCCTAGGCCAGTGAGACAGGAGGAAGGGACCCAGAGAGAAACGGAGCATGATTTCCTGGGCCTTTCTGGAGTGGAGATGCTCTGGGACCTCCAAGGACATGTTGACTTGGGCTGTTCCAAGAGCTGAGCCACTGAACAGGCCAGTGGGCCAGGCCGGCGTCCCTAGGACATACTCACTCTGCACCTGTGCCTTTGGTCACACCATCCCTCCTGCCGGGGACGCCCTCCCTCTTCCCACCCCACTCTCCCAGCTCCTCTTCATTTCCCTCCTTCTGACGCCCTCTCCCCAGAGCCGTGTCTCCCTAACCTTACCCACAGAAAGCTCTCAGCACTTGTATAACATTCACCAGCTGACAGCACTGTGGTGAAGGACACACGGCCTGGTGTCAGGCTGCCTGGGACATGGCCCAGCCCCATCATATACTAACTAATTATGTGATCTTGGAGAAGTTTCTAAGTATTTACGGTACCTCAATTTCCCCAAAAGTAAATGAGACAAATAATACCTACATCATATGCATGTTTTAAAGATAAATGACTAATGTGTAAAATGACTAATGGGTATGATGCATGATACATGGTAAGCAACCAATCAATGTTAACTATATGATTTCATTTCTTCCCTCCACACTCTACTCAACCATGTAGCTTCAGCTTCTGCTACATTAAGCTGCTCCCCAGTTTCCAAAAACCATGCATTTTTATAGGTCTTATCTTTTATTCTCTTTGCCTAAAATTCTCTTCCGTTGCTCCTCTGCCTAGTGAACTCCTAGCCATACTGCAAAGTCCAATTCAAATGTCCCTTCCTTAAGCATCCCAGACAGACTTGGTCCCTTCTGTATGTGTTCACAAAACTTTGAACATAACCTTGTACATAAGAGGCACTTGTTCTGCTTTGTGTTAGTTGTTTAAAAGTCTGTCCCACTCATCAAACTGCAGACCTCTCAAGAGATGAGTTATATTCATCTTCATTTCTACGGCACCAAGCTCAGAGCTGTATGCAGAGTTTAACTGGATCCTTCTGTGTATGGATTGTGTTCTCGCCCCAGGACTGTTGGTTCAGTTTCTTGTGTTGCCAAGACCAGTGTCTTTTATGTCTTTATAGCTCACAACTCAAAGATTTTTGTTGGTGACATTGAATGCCCCACAACCATAGCTTCTGATAGGCAGTTCTTAGAATTACAGTTCAAAGAACTTGCTTTTTTTTTTCAGTCACTCTGACAAGGGCTGATGGAATATCTGTCATGTGCCCAGATATGAGCTGTCTGCCGTGGAAAGAGAGAAGGAGGGAGTGCAGCAAAATAGCAGATGCGGTGCCTGGCCAAGTGGCATACAGAACTGACAGCTAGAGGACAGAACCTTGCCCCCATGTCTCTTGTGTGACATGTTATTTCACATGTTCACAGAACAGCCTGAGACTCTGAATAAATGCAAAATCACACATGCTTTGAAGTTCACATAGTAGGGAAAGGATGAATGCAGAGTTAGAGTATAGCGTGGTTAGCAAAGAGGTTCTAGAAGGTGGTGAGAACAAGCCTGGGTTTTGAAGCAGATGTATTGAAACCTACACTCTCACCACAAATACACATTTACACAATGCACACACTCACAAGTGTGCACACAGTTTTCTCTGTCTCCCTCCCTTCACCATACCCAGCACTCTGCCACCACCATGATGTGTTGTTTAAAAATGAGGCCTAAATACCGGTGTTTTCTCTGTCCTTTGCATGAATCAGTGGCCTTTACTGCTTGGAATTAAAAAGAATTTGAAACAATGTCAACATTTCCAGCTTTTGATGAACAGCTCCTGACTTCAGTGGGTTTCAATGACCAGTTCACACACACCAGCACAAACACACACCCTTGTAATTACCACCTGATAGGGCTTCTGCTTAGCCAGGAGGGCAGGACCCTCCGACATATAGACAGGTATGGATGTCCCCCATTTGGGAAGACTCAGCAGTGAAACTGCATAAATGTGGCGGGACAATTCCTGGGCAGACAGGCTCAGTATCTATGAAGGGTCCTTTTCTCTATACCTTGTCCATGGATAGACCTACGGTGTTGCTGGGAGCAACCTCGAATGTCACCTCCTTAGGGTCACTGCCGCCAGGGCTTGCCCAGCTTGGGACCGGAAGTTGTAGCTAGACTCCAACCTGATCCCTTGACTGGCCCCAGCAGGGTCCAACCTGCAGTCCCGAGCCCACGAGAAATGCAGTGGGCAGCTTACCCATGCGCGCCCAGGTTTCATCCCATCAGGGGGCAGTCTCCGGGTTTTGTTCCCTGTAAGTGAGTAATTAGCTTATTTTTATCTGGGTGAAGCCTTAGGGACCAGCTAAAATAGCTCCTTCACTTCTCCAGAGGTGGACGCCGGGACCTCCTCGGGCTGCACTGACCTGCCCACAAGCTCACAGTCTGGTTGTGATGCTGTGACTAGAATCCAAGCCGCCCAGACACAGAGCTCATTCCGCATGGAGAAGAGATCCCTCTCCGGCCGCAGAGCCCTCCAGTGGGCGCCAGCTGCCCCGCCCACGCTGTTGGAGAGGCAGCCAAGGGAGAGAACAGGGTGGGGACAGCCCCGCCACCCCTTCTCCCGGAAAAACATGTCAAGACAGATCTTTTCCTCCACTTTTTAAAAAGTTGTATTTCTAAGGTCCTCTGCGGGAGAAAACCGGTGAGCCCTTTTGGAAGCCTGCTGGAAACAGCCTCTCAGACCGCCCTCCCCTGGTCCCGTTACAGCGCAGCCCCTTAGGCGCTCTCAGCGGAGAGGGACAACTCACCAGCCCCAAGGAAACCATCTTGCAGTCATGAAACTGGTGTGGAGATCACCCCTCAGCCTTCCTGCCTCCTTATTAACTGACCTTAATGGGTTTTTTTTTCATTTCACGCCTGAATCATTTTTTACTGCTCTCTCCATGCCCAGATGCTCTCCATGCCCACCTGTGCCAGTTATATTCTAGTTCTTTGAGGACAGGGATCTTGCTAGAAGTCTGGGTCCCCCACACAAGCACGGTGCTGCTTCTGCAAAATCGCAGGGCCCTCTCAGGGCGCCTGTCCCGGCCTCTCACGCGCTTGTGCGGATCAGCCTCCCTTATCCGGTCTGCCTGCCCTTCCCACCCCCACGAAAGGCAACATTAATCCTCTGAGAGCTTCTGCGTGATTTCTAGGCTGCCTGGTGGATTCTGATGCCCCAGGAAGTTTTCAATGCGCCCCACCCCTCACTTGACAGAGGAGCAGCCCGATCGTTCCCTAATCCTGCACCTAGAGGGCAGAAAACCTGAACTCAGTCGTCCTGGCCTTTCTATGTGCTTTCCACCCACTGTATCAGTGTCTGCATGCCTGATTCCCGTTAGAATTAGGAGCCTTTAAGAGCAACAACCATCTTCAATTGCTTTAAAAAACAAAACAAAACACTAAATTACAAAAAACCTACCCCAGACCAACCACGTCAGAAACTTTGGGCATGGGCCCTGGGCATTGCTGTTTTTTTTAATCCCCCTGATAATTCTGAAGTCTAGCTAGGGTTGAGAGGCCCTGCGCTTCACTAGGCTTCACCAGACCGCCCCCAAGCAAAACTAATTGAATGAATACATGCAAATATGTGCCTGAAGTCATAGAAATCTTCAGCTGATCTGTATCCATCAGTCAGTGACTAGACACTGACTAAAGATAAGGTCAGATTCTGCAAGGAGAGTGAATTCCCAGCCCCAACACGGGCCGCCACCACTCCTTGTGCTGCCTTGGAGGCGGAGGCCTGCCCAGCCCTTGGGCCACCAGCCGCCTGCTGCCCCACCTTGCTGCCGCCCAGACTCAGGAGCTGTCGCCGGGGGGTCAGCTGAGCTCAGCAGGGCTCTCAGCACAGAACCACGAGGTCAAACAAGCCAAAGCTGTTCCCTGTGCTTGGGTGCTGGCCGCAGGCATGGGACGGGAGCCCTTCTTGTGAATCACCAGGGGCAGGCAGACTCTCTCTTCTGGGCTTTGAATGTGAGACATTTCTTCCTACTGGGTCCATAGTATTTGGGGCTCCCCATCCCTGTAACTCGGTAGAGGTAGTTCCGTAATAATTTTTATATTACCTTTTTGACTTGAGTTCCCTACAGCTACCAGATTCTTTTCACCTGTTCTATTAGTGGTCAATGAACACACACGTCCAGCAGAGAAAACACACCAAATGCCCATCCTTTTAGTGTTTTTAGCAAAGTCCACACACTAAGGCTGGTACAACCTCCAGAATATCACTGAGCAGGGTTTCTGAGAGATTTTTCAGGATCCATTGCTTCCTTCTCTATCTGACAAAGTGCTAGTGGTTTGAATCCACTGAGCGAATGCTCGATTTTCTTCTGGGATTTCATCAAGGTGAAGCAAATACCTTTACTCTGTCATTTGACAAGACTGCCAATAAAAGGAATGTTCTCTGTATCCTCTGCCCCACCTCTGCAAGGCAGCTGACATTCCAGAAGGGCATTTATCCTGTGGGACACAGCCTGTCCCTAACCAAGCTCGATTTGCCACTCAAGTGTCCAGAAACTAGAGGCCCTGATCCATGGCTATGCCTTTGCTGTCTGTCTGCACCAGACATACCATTTATCAGATAAGGCAAAGAGGGCAGAGGCTCGGGCCCCATCCCAAGCCCCTGAGCTTCTCCTGTGCTGCCCAAACCCGGTATCACCTCTCCTCCATTTCTGACTTGGGCTGCTTTACATCTGAAAGGAAGGACAAAGACCACAGGACCCACACTGGAAACTAGCCCAAGAGGAAGTGCATTTCACTAAACGCAAGATTGAGGCATAGCAAGTGCACCACCTGGAGACATCCTATGAGCCACCGCGACATAAAGCTGGCTTTGCACCACAAACGTGGTCCAATCAGGAGCACAGCGATGCTTCTCAGCCTGGGCTATGCAGGGAAATCAACTGGGGAGCTTTTACAATATACTGATGCCTGAGTTTCATTCCCACAAACCCTGACTTAATTGGTCTGGGGTTCAGCCTGGTCATTAGGATTTTTTAAAAGCTTCTCCAGCGACTATAATGTTCTAAACCAAGGTTAAGATGTGTCAAGGCAAAGGGACGCTGAAAGCACAGAGGTAGAAATGAGAGGAGAAGAGGAGAGAGGTGGGGAGGGGGAGAGAAAAGAGAAACTGAGTTTAAGTGAAAGTCAAGAAACAGAGTGCTAGCGGCCCGGGGCAGGAAGGGGAAGAGAAGCAGGGCGAAGGGGGCGCGGTGGGGGGCGCAGCACGGGAGGCTGGAGGAAGGCCCAGAGGGAGGAAGAAAAGAGAATTACAACGAAAGAGAAAACAAACCAAGAATAGACTCAAATGTCAGGAAAGGAAAAAATAACAGTATTTTTTGACTGCTTACTATGAGGCAGGCCCACTTTGCCAGGGGCCTTACAAAACAGAGAGGGGACAGAAGAAAGGAAAAGAGAAGGAGCTAAGAACAAACCCGGAGACAAAGGCACCGGAGAGAAAAACACAATGCTCACAGCCAAAACTAAGAAAATTGAGCAAACACATGCAGCCTGTCCCCAAAAGCCCAGCCAACAGCACTTTGTAACTAATTTAAATAAAATCTCAATGCGGGCAATAAACCCAGGTTTTCATTAAGCTCAACTTGGGCTTTTTCCTTCCCGCATGCCATTAGTCTCCAGCTCCCAGAAGCTGCTTGTCCTCGCCTTCTGGTGGGAGCACACCCCCTGGGAGAGGGAGCGGGGCTCCCAGCACCCGGGAGGAATGACTTCTTCATGGGGAGTCAGGTGAGGAGGCTGCTTCGAAGAGCCCCGAGTTCACTGAGGCTCCCGAAAATGAACTCTTAACAGCAGCTCCATTTTTTTCCCTTTTCTGAAAACAATCTAAGAGAAGAGGCTGCCAAGGGAGCCCAAGAGCACAGTTATAATTAAAGTTCCTTTAGCATTTTCATTAGAAACCTGTTTTAGTGGTTTATACCTCGGCTGTAAAGCCGGAGCTGCTGTGCTGCTTCTCACAGCCCAGGGTCTCAGCAGGAGCAAAAATTTGCTTTGATCACAACAAAAAATTGCACAATGTGATAATTAGGCCATAATGAGGGGTAAAAGCTTCTGGATACTAAACTGGTTCTCTAATCTCCTCACACATAAAGAATTATTTCATGAAAATGGAAGGATCCACCCTTTGTGCCTAATGACTTGAACCCACAATTAGTAGGTGATGTACTTTGAGTAATTTTTGGCGGGGTGTGTTAGAGGGGAGGGTGTGTGCTATCCCTGCAGGTCTTCTACACACCTTCACCTACAGTGTCCCAGTGACTGCAGGCTGCAGCTCTGAAGAACCAGAAAGGGGGCCCATCTCCCACTTGATGGAACCAAATTTAGGCCCTTAGTGTGGGGTGCAAATGGCACAGGGTCTCAGCTCCAAGTGTATCGCCCACCTGGCCAGTTCCTGACTCCATTCAGACCAAAAAGAAAGTCAATTCACCTCGGAACAACCACAAAGACCACAACTTACACAGGCTTCACTGTGGGCCATGCACAATTCCAGTCTCCCAAGTGCTTTGCAAAGAGTAACTCGTTTAAGCCTCAAACCAACCCCATGAGGCAAATACTACTATTAGTTTAATCTTACAGATGAAGAAACCAAAGCACAGAGTGGTGAAGGTAACTCCCCAGCGAGAAGCAGTGCTGGTGCATTAGGGGCAAAACCCGGCCAGATGCTGGTTCCAGAGCCCACCTTTCTATCTTGCTTTTAAAGTTCCCACCCCATATCGACATATTCTCTCTCCACACACAGAATAAAGGTGAAAGTTGACACTATTCTACATGTCATTCATAACCTGAAATATGCCGAATCTACAGCCCAAAGGGTTTGGTTTGGCTTGAAGAGGTTTAAATTAAGTTTCAATTCATTACTACTAAATACTGAGTGAGCATTTACTATGTGCCAATTTCTATGCCCAGAGGGATAGGAAAAAAACACAACATGGGAACAAGCAAAGTCAGGTGTATTCTGTTCTAGGACCTCTTAACATCCCTGCCATAAATTGTTACTAATCTGTTTGGAAGGCAAGACCTACAGATGCAGGCACTGCTACCCACACACACAACCAACAGCAACACAAGGCTACGTAGACTTGGAGATCATTTTAACCAAGAACCTGGGAGGTCATCATCAAACCCAGCATCCCTGCTTTACAAGCCGTGTCAAACACCCCTAGTGGACTGAAAGGACTGGCTGGGGTCCCGGAACGCTGTGCCCCTGCCTCTGGGCAGGTTGGAGGCAGCACACGGTGAGTATGACATATTCCCCAGTTACATGGCAGTAAATGGCAGACGGTTACCCTCTGCTAAACCAGTACACGTCATCCGTGCTGGCTGCAGTCCGCCACACCTGGGAGTGCCAACCCAGAGATTACCTATGAAGATGCGACAGAGGAGCCTGGGACCACCCAGAAAACCTCCCATCAAGGTGACCTGTATGAAATGCCAGGGAGGCGAGATGGGAAGGATGACTTCCCAGGCAAAGGAGAATGTCTGGCCCGGAGGACAGAAGCGGGCTTCCTGAAGAGCCAGATGGAGAGAAGCGTCCGTCCTCCAGTGTCGCAGGATCCCTGATGCAAAGTCTCCAGAGCTGACCCCCGCTGCGGATCCCGGCTACTTCCTGTGGTCCTGTTCCTCAGCCGCCTCCGTCAACAGCAACGCTTCTGCTTGTTCAGGTCAGACAGCTCACAAGGTATCCGGTGAGTAGCAGAGAATGTGGCTGGCCTTTGCCCCCGAGCCTTGGAGTTAACCTATAAACCCTTGGGATTTCTAGAGTGATAGGACTGTCTTGGTGAGTGACTCAGGAGGGGGCTGGCCACAGCAGAAGGACCAACCCTGTGACTAGAGGGCCAGGGCTTTAAGCCATGTGATGCTGGCTTGGCCTCTGGAGGGAGAGGAGGGGAGCTGGAGGGGAGCCACGTGGGCAATGAATCCAACAATCATGCCGACGTGCTGAAGCCCCAATAAATGCTCCGGACACCGAGGCGGCAGACTTCTCGGGCGGTGATACTCTGAGCATTGTCATATATAGGGGTTAGAGGGCAGCATATCCCTGAGGATGGGAGCTTTGCATTTGGAACCCACACAGGCTGCAACTATTTTAAATACTAATTTGCATCCTTTTGCTATTATAAAACTGTAATCATACACATAGAGCTTCCAGTGAGTTCTAAGAGTCTTTGTAGTGAATTATCAAACCTTAGGGTGGTCATGGGAACCCCCAAATTTCTAGCCAGCTGGTCAAAAGTGATGGTGACCCTAGGAACCCCTGAATTTCTGACTGGTGTCTGAAGTGAGGACAGTTTTATGGAGGGTTATGCCCTTACTCTGTGACGTTTGGCCCAACTCCAGGTGCCTGGATACCTCTATTTCTCTGACACCCCCACCCAACCCACCACGAAATCCTGAAGGTTCCAATTTCAAAGCAGCTCCAGAATCGGATCACTCTCCCGGCTCCACTGCTTCCACCCAGGCCTCACCTGTAAGTCTCTCGATTTGATCACATGGTGTTCGCTTTCTAACCATCCTCCTGGCTTCTACTTTTGCCCCTTTGGCTTTGCTATTCTTTGCACAGCTTCCAAAGTGACGCCTTGAAAACCTGCGTCAAACCAGGTCACGTCAGTCCCCGGCTTCCAGCTGCCAGGGGCTCCCCCTCCAGCTCTAGCACCAGCACTGAGGCTTTGCCGTGGGCCTCCAGGATCTGGTCTACCCCCCACGGCTCTCCTCTCTGACCTCACTTCCTCCTAGCCCCGCTCCCTGGCTCTGCGTGACTCTGCTCACTCACCGCATAGACCAGGCACGCTGCCACCCTAGGGCTTTGCAGCTCCGTGCCCTCCCCCTGGAATGCTCTTTCCCCAAATGCCTGCCTGGCTCCCCCTCACCTCCTTCGGGTCTTTGCTCAATGCCTCGTCCTCAGAACACCCTTGCTGACCACCCTATTTAAAATTACACTCCCTTGTTTTAATTTTCTCTTTAGCCCTAGTCACCATTTGGCATGCTAGCTACCTAGTATCTGTGGTGTATATATTTATTTTCTTATTCATCCCTTGCCCCACCAATGGGACAGTGAACTCCACGATGACAGGAACTTTTGTCTCTTTTGCTCTCAGTCTCCAGAATACCCCTCGGCATTTAGTGAGCTCTCGGTGAGCTCTCATGGCACAGATGAGTGAATTCCTGTCCAGCAGGCAAACTTATCGGGACAGTTTGTTGCTGGTGAGAGTGCAGAATGGGGCAGCCGCTCTGGAAGATGGTCTGGCTGTGAAGCGACCACACATGGGTGCACACCCACCACCCCACCCGGCAATCCCACTCCAGCCATTTTCCCAAGTGAACTGAAAAGCTATGTTGACACATAAGCTTGTAGGTGAATGTTTTTAGCAGTTTTACTTCATCAATAACCCAAACTGGAACAACAAAGATGTCCTTCAACATGCGAAGGTATGAGTATGATTGTACTTCTCCTGAGCACGCCTGTCCATCTGGAATGCGTGGGTTGTGGACACCAACACCGGGCCTACATAATAGACGGGTTTCTCACTCTACATCTCCAGTCCATAAATGATCAAACTGGCGCTTGAGTTTGCCGTGAGTTCATCACTGAGAGATGGGAGCCACCCTCATGGCGCTGACAGTGAGGGCGAGGGACAGGGCTCACCCTGGGGTGACTTCAAACAAGTGTCACATTTGTACAATCTCTTGAACGTCTGGCAAGTCCCTAGCCCAGTGACTCAGTGTGTGTCCCTGCAGGGTCAATGCAACACCCGTTCACATGGCTTTGACTCAAAGTGGAAGGCATCAGGGGGCCAGGTGTCCACTGGGTCCTGCTGCCGGCCGCTTCCCACCCATGTAGGAACAGGGGCTGAGTGCTTACTTAAGGTCACACAGCTAACCAGTGCAGGCTGGCCTAGAGCCCCAGGGATGGTGTTCTGGGGCCCTGACGTGCGTGTGTGTGTGTGTGTGTGTGTGTGTGTGTGTGTCTTCAACCTCACTAGTTGGTTTTCCTTCTGCTTAAACCTTTCCTTTCCATTCCTAGTTCTTAAATATCTCTTCTTGATCTGATAAGAAATAAACTTGCTAGAAAATGCTAGCAATGAAAACCCGCGCTCAGCCAATGTGCACTTCAAGCATCACCTGCCAGCATGTCTGTATATGGCTTTGCTTCTCAACAACTTCAGATTCGTGCCTGAACTCAGTACCACGTTCAAGCACTAATGATAAACTCAGTTGGTAGTTTAGTTCTACCATATGAAAAAATATAATGGAAGCAGCTTGATTTTTACAAAGGCATATATATTTGTGGTACAAAGGAGCTTTAACAAGAGCTGACACATGAACAGAGGTTACTGAGAAACAACGTCAGTCCTTTCCTCCCACATTTTAGGTTATAACGTCCCCCTCTCCTGCCCACTTCCCTTAATAAAACAAAGACCTATACTCATCCCTGAGATGGAGATGCTGCGCCCTGCAGAAGTGAGGAGCAAAGGTGGGACTCCTTCCAGGCGTGTGTAATTTCAGTCTTTATGGGTCTGACACTTAAAGCAATGGGGGGCACCTTTTGTGTGGGAAATAAGGGTATCTTGATCTGAAAGTGATAAAACCAAGTAAGTTTTTAATAAAGCTCTTCAAGTTAAAAAATAACAAGAGCAAAGACCCTACAAACTACCTCCTTCCAGGAACAGAGGCCACTTCTACATGCACGGGTCTACATTCACAGCCCAGACACTCTGCTGTGGTGGAGTGCAGGAGATCTCTGCTCTGGATAAGACGTCAGGCTGGAACTCAAAAGGGAGCCTGCTGCCTATTAGTTCAAATGAAATTAACTCAAAGGATATGAAAATTTTATCAGATAAGCAAAATTAATTGAAATTACATTTCTGCCTAGAAGATATGCACACAGAAAAAAAGATCAGATACTATGTGACAATTAAAATCTCATTATGTATCCTGTCCCCAGTGATCCATGGGCAATTTGAGTGCTGGGGTAAGGAAGACTGAGCCTCCTGGCACAGCAGCTGATGTGGTTGCCAGGTAACTGGTTAGTAACCAAGGAGGCAGAGGGGCACGGGAACACTTGCCAGAAAGCCCAGTGTCTCTAAGCTTCTGTTGCAGATAAGGCCAATGGCTCCCCACTTGGCCCTACCTAACAATAGCACGGCCACCATAAAGGGGAAAAGCCCTCAGTCATTAATTTGTCTTTAATTTACACAACCTCAAATAACTAACTTAAAAAAAAAATCCACCAGATTAATCAACTTAACCCGTCAGTTGTTTCGGCATTGCACAGTCTAAGTCAGAGGTGTGCTGAGGTAAGGCTGGAGCAGGAACCTGTCCTGTTTGCCCTTGGGTCTCTTTCGCTTGGTTCCTCTGTCTTCCTGCCTGTGGCTTATTGTATTTTCAAATGTTGCTGCAACAATCTCTCCCATCCCGTGGGCTCTTCTGCAATGTGACTTTGTCATCAAGAAGTGGAGTCCAACCTCCTCTTCTGCACCATAGGTGGACGTCAGACTACTTCTAACAGTGTACGGCAGTAGGGACACTATTTAACCTCCAAGGTCCCACACAAAACATGATGGGGTCTTGTTCCCTGGAACACTGAAGTGTGGAGACATGAGCCTTAATGTAAGAAGACTGAAGCCTGACTCCCAGGAGGCCACCATGCTGTGAAGAAGCCAAGTAGTGTTGTCGCTTGTCCCAGCAGCCCAGGTCCCAGACAAGTGAGGGTGGCGGCCTTCAGCTATTTCTCTCTCTCAACCCACTGTCTTCAAGTCAGCCCCAGCCTCCACATTTTCCTTGCTGAGGTCCCAGACATCATGGAACAGAGACATCCCCCCTGTGCTTTGTCTTGACCCACAGAAACCATGAGCAGAATAACTTTCTGTTAGTTTAAGCCAGTACGTCTAGGGTAGTTTATCTTAACAACAGGGCAAAATTCTGACATGTCCTAAATTAAGTGACATAAGGGCTGGTGAATGAGGCGGAGAGACAAGGGAAGTCATCAGTCAACAACCATAGGCTGTAGCTACCAGAGACTCCATGTTCCTGGGTGAAGTCATTTCAACAAGCATCATACCTTTCATGTGGCCAGTGTCTGGCCATCATCAGCAACGAATCCATAAGCCTTCTCTATGGACTGACCACCTATCCCAGGACTTTCCCCCTTTGCGCTAGTGCACCTTCCATATCTGTAGACAATGTGAATGTAAAGAACTTTCTTCCCCTCATAAATGTCCCCGGGTACTTGAGTCTGACAGACACGTTGTTTCTGTTCCCGGGCTTTGCTGCTGGTGAAGCAGAAACTTCCTGCCCCAGGACTCAGGCCTTATCCGGCAGCATCTGTAAAGGCTCAATTACCCTTTGATTTCAGTGATCGCTCAGTCTCTAAAGTTTTTGGTTCATCACAACAGTAACTGAAAAAAGACCCTTGGCCACTATGATATTGTGATATAATAAGAAATACGCATTTGTTTTTTGTCCTGATTCCTGGAACAGAGCTTCTAAAACCTTTAGTTTCCTGAGCGACCCTTTTGTAAACAGGGCAACCCTCTTGAAAGCCCACTGCTCCTCCGAGCTCAGGATGACAGGAGTATGGCAGCGACCATGCGACTAGAGAGTCGGAGCTGGCAGCCCCTCCCGCCTCCAGGAAGGCTGGGAAGGCTGGATTCCAGTTCATTGCCAGTGACCAGTGATTGAATCAGCCATGCTTATGTCAGGCATCTCCATAAAAACACTAAACACTGGGGATCAGAGAGCGTCTCGGTTGGTGAACATGTACATGTACTGGGAAGGTGACCCACTCCAGTTCCCCAGGGACAGAAGCCCCTAGCTCAGGGCCCTCCCACACCTGCCCAGGTACCGCTTCCTTGGCTGCTCATTTCTTTCTTTTGTAACATACTTCAGAATAAACCAGGAAAAGTAAAGTATTTCCCTGAGCTCTGGAACTGTTACAGCGAATTATCAAACCTGAGGAAGGGGTCAGAGGGACCCCTGATTTGTAACCAGATCAGACAGAAGTGTGGGTAACCTGGGGACCCCCTACTGTGACTGGTGTCTGAAGTGGGAGGCAGTCCTGTGGGACTAAAACTGTAACCTGTGAGGTTTGTGCTAACTGGGTTGTTAGTGTCAGAACTGAGTTAGATTGTAGGATGTCTAGCTGGTGTCCACAGCGAACCGGAGAATTACTTGGTGTGGAGAGCCCATACATTCGGTTTCAGAAGTGTTGTGAGAAGAGTCACCCTTTCCTCCCACGAGAGCAAAACTCTTGCTGCTTGCCGAGGAGGGAGAAGCTGAGTTGGGGGCAAACTCCCCTACAAAGGGGTTCAGACAGGAGCCGGGACAGTCCCCGAAGCCTTTGATCTAAAGAGTGCTAGCCACCCTATGCTTTAATGAACTCCACCATCTTCCTTATTACAACCTCCCCCCTCCTCCAGACCCCAGGTCTACCTTCCCAGACTAAGCCCTGAAGCCTGCAGTAGGCTGCCAAGACCCCATCCTCTGTGAGCTACACTCAATTGAAGACCTGGGCCCGTACCCCTCGGCACCATGAGCATGAACTTCCTGAACCTCGAGAAAGCTGAGTTTCATTCAGTACTTTAGTCACACCTCCTTATGCTCATAATAACCTGCCGTCTGTTTTCTATCTCCAGAAAATGCATAGCCAGAAAAAAATAACTTATTTTAACATTTGTTAAAGACAAACCTAAAAAGGAAAGCAAAAATGTTTACATTTTGTTCAAGTATTTTACTATAGCTCAAGGCCAAATGACACAATTTATGCTTTCATGAAGGATGTTACCCTTCACACTGGCCCAGCGACATGAGGCAGCTATTTTATAGAATCCTGGTTCTTGTCCTATTATGCAGAGAGTTAGCTAAAAATAACTGAAGAAATGGACACTGAGCCGCAGACCTCCTCAAGCGCTGTAGGACTTTGGTTCTTAGGCTTCTGTCTGTTTGGAGCAGCCCCTCCCCACCCCCTTTTTTTCTTTAGAGCACAGCTTCACTGAAACACTTGACCGCTTGTTCTCAGCAGGTATGGTCCGAGTGAAACGCCACCATGATCGACCTACATCGACATCACCTCGGAGCACCCTAACCCCTCCTGAACCGAAGCTTTTAAATGCAGAAAATTTTAATTTTTTTTCAACTGTGGGACATATCTTCAATCATTTAACACTTCCAACCCAGAAAACCAGATTCGATGTACAAACTTTCTCTCAACACAATTGGAGGGATGCCCAAAGTTTAAAATCCCACTTTCCATTGCAACCAGTTAATTACATGAGCGATATTTCCAGCCCTCCAGATAGGCAGTACCCTGATGGAAAGTCTAAAGAACCAGACCAACCGCTGTTCCCGAAAGAAGCTGGGAACATTGCTGAAAGTCACCTCAAGGCAGGTAGAGGAAGAAATGAATTAAGAAGCCCACACAATGAGCACAAATCTACAAATTCAGCCAGCCCCACACTCATTTCCAAGATCTTCCATTCTGTGCACATGCCTTAAATGTCTGAATTAACTCCCCTAGAATATTTCTAATTATAAGTTTGAAGGCTATCATCCTGTGGTTTAAATATGAAACATGATGCTTATCAGGCCAATTCCAGCAGCTTTGCTATGGAAACAACCTGACTGATGTCTATCAAGAAGGCAGAAGTTGAAGTTGCTAAATCATTTGAGGCCACATAGGATTTCCAGGGAACCCTTCAAGGGTGCCTCTGCTGGATGAATCTCCAGGGGTGCCACCGAACACGGTTGACATATGGTACATCAAGTTTCTCCTATGGAGATGACAGGACAGGAGCAGCCTTTTGTAAGCCGGTGTGCTCTTCCAAACTCAGATGCCTGAGGTCACGTCCGCACCAGCCGGCTTGCAGTGGGACAGAATAATGCAGGGGCGGGGCTGTGCGCAGGCGTCCTGCTGCTGGAATCACCAACATACAGCTCTCCTCTATAAATACTGCCTATAAATGTTGCATGTGGATGGCTTTATTTTTTTGTGGTTTCTCCCTCCCCTATTTTTTCAAGAGTTGGCAGAGACAGCACAGATATTTTACTATCTTTCTTTGAGGAACACCAAATGCTACACCATTAGTGTTATTAACATGCATTAGCTTGAGCCTATTTGCTCTTGCAGCCAAGGCACCAGCTTCCTACCAGTGGCAGCCGCCGTGAATCAGCGAGCGCTAACGGGCGTGTTAATGAAGCTTCGCAGTGGAATTGGTCGCTCCAAGAGAGGCATTAAAAAACCCACTGAGGAGCTGGATCGCTGTGGATTGATTTCTCCCTCTCCCTCGCCAAAATAAAAGCAACTGGAGCCCAACGTGGGAGCCCCGGCTTCGTGGGGTGCAGGAGAGCAGAAGTAGAGGTGTGACCGCACCCTGAAATGCATTCCCAAATCCAGAGCAGCAGGAGTTAATTAGAAAGCATCCTGCTGGCCCATCTTCCACCACCCTGAGAGCAAAGACCGGCTGGCCCCACGCCTCCTGTCCTCCTGCTCCGGCCACCGTGCACCAGCTGTCCCCAAAGAGCCTTGAGATCATGTCCCAGGCAGCAGTAGGTGGAGGAGAAGTGGGGAGGACTAAGGAGAGGGGGAGCGGTGCTTCCAAGCACAAATGGAATGGCGAGGGCACCGCAGGATGCAGCCCTGGCTGGTCCTCAAAAGCAGAGCAGCGCAGAGAAAGGCCCTTCCTGATGACTTTGGAAAATATGTGGAGTGCAATTAGCATGAATCACCTGGAGGCCCAGAGGAAACTCAGTCCCGGCCCTTCGATCACTGTGGCTAACCAGTTCTGCCTCAGCAAGATAGGGCTGCCTGGAGGAGGCTAGGGACCCCTTCTTCCTGCAGCAGTGACTCCCCTCCAAGGGTCCATTCCTGGAGGAGAGGGGAGGGAATGGGGGGCTGGGGAGAGGCTGTGGAACAGGGACCCCGGCAAGCAGAAGCCCTGACTCCTCTCCAAGGGCCCACACTGAGTACAGCAGTAGCCAGGGAAAGTGGTGGTGGTGGGATCAATATCTAACTAAAGCACAGGCCCAGCTTTATTATTTTTTACTTGCACGGGAGCTCCCCGAATATCGGAGTGCTGGGACGCCAAAGCAGTGCAGAGACGCTGGCGTATTTCCGTGTGGATTCCTCTCAGGGGGTCTGGGAATGGCCTGCCTGCCCCATGGAGGGCCCTGATCGGGGGTTCCGAGCAGCCTGGCCTCCTCAAAGGCCGCCCCTCTCCCCAGGTCAAGGTTGTTGAGGTTTTAAAGGTCTGAGGGAATCAGTCTCCAGGAATTCTCTTTCCCTTTGTTCAAAGTCCATAAACCTAACTTGGCAGATTATCCAAATGAATGCAGCTAGATTAGGAGGGTTATTCTAGTTCGGGAGGGCCAACACCTGGGTAATGCCGCGACAGGGGTCCCAGTTCCCCCCAATCGCCTCTGAAAGCCTCACCTGCGTCAGAGCCTGTCTACTTTTCAAAACAAGGTGTTCTTTCTTAGAAGCCTATAGAAGTGGCTCAATCCCACAATCCCTTTATCTTTCCTTTATGAAATGTACACATATTTTCTTCTGAAAAACTGACTTGGTCAAACCCCCTGACCACCTTCGGTGGAATCAGCTGATGGTTTCCCAAGAGCGAACCCCAGACCCCACCTCCAGACCCTCCTCTAGCCGCTTCTCCCTGCTCCTCTGGGAGGGCAGTAAAGCCCAGATGTGGTCTACACCACCTCCTACTTCGGAATCTTTCTCTTTGTATAGAATACCCAGTTTCTTGCACACGGGTTGGTCTTTGGCAGTGGGTGTTCTTCACTGGTTTGCCTAATAATTAGCCAAATGCTTTCTGACAGTCTGTTTGCCTTAGAGAGTAAGGCTCTGGCCTTTCAGGGAATGCCTTTCCTGTAACAATTAAAAAATAAATTGTTCTCTGATTGGTGCTCTTGGGCTCCAGGGACTCCATTATAGCCACCACTTGCCTTTCCTTCTGCACAGAAGCCATGTGCCCCCTGGCCTAGCCTGACGGCACTGCCCCTTTACCTTCAAGTACAGCCTTCCCTTCAAGGGCCGCTAAAATTCAAACCCTCCCAAATGGAAAACCTCAACTACCTGTGGCAATTTTCGCACAAATTCTTGGTGACTCCCTCCCTGGAAAGATATAGTCTATGTTTTTCCCTTCCATAACTTGCTTGTAACTTAGCATGCAACAGATGGGACCTCTGAGGCTAGGTCAGAAGGGACCACATAGTTTCCACCTGTGTCTCTCAGCCCACCCGCTCAGAGCCCGGGGTTGCTGTAGACTGCCTGGAGAGCCCGCTGTGGTGCCCTGGCCAGCAGCCTTGGCCGAGGCTTCCCGGACAGGGAACACACAGCCAGATGTGTGAGTGAAGACACCTCTGGGTGAGCCCAGCCCCCAGGGGCCAGACACCGCTGGCCATCAGGTCTTCCTGCCAAGGTGTCTGCCTGAGGCCTAGACACTAAGGAACAGAGACAGCCGCCCCCGCTGTGCCCTGTCTTGATTCTTCACCCGAGAATCTCATCAGTATCATAAAATGGATCCATACTTAATTAGGCCAGAAGTTGTGGGAAGTTGTGGGTGGTTATGCAGCAAAAACTGGCATGTCCCCAGAGCTCCTCTGTCCCCCTCAGAAACATTCAGCCTGAGTCAGAGGGTGGTAATCTCGTGTAGGAAGAAGTGATTGCTGGCTGACAAATGCAGCAGCTTTAAAACGTGTTAACCCACAGGAAGGGGCACATTTTCCATCACCACCCAGCGAACAAACACACGGCCTACCTACATGACACTTCAGGAAACCTGGGCTACTTGCGAAGAAGTCTGATCTTCTATTCAGATTCACTTCTGTACAGCGAGCACTGGAAACCACCAAACGGACCTCACCACTCACTAGGGGGCGGCAACCATACTCTGGGACAGTACTGTTTTGAGTAGTGAGGGCAGGGAAAGGTGGGGGAACCCGCCAGAGCAAAGATGTCCCAGAGGCACTGTCTGACAGCCATCACTCCCGCTGCTGGGAGTCCCAGCCAACCAGACCTCCGGGCCGCAGAGATGCTCAGCCAGTTTGACCTTGACCACCGCTGACAATCCCTTCATCTCCCTGAGGCTCTAAACACGCGCTGGCCAAGCCCTGCCGCTTGATCTGCCTCGTCCTTCCCTGGCTCTAACCTGAGCGGGAGACGGTCAGCAAGCACTCACTGGCTCCCAGCAGACACTCTGAAACTAGGCTTCATGGAGAACTGAAATCAACCCTGCCTGAAAGGTGAATTACAAATCAGCTTAAGAATTACATCGTGCAATTTCTTTCTCATAGAATTGTGACTTGACACACCATAGCTCACTAGGGTCTTTGACGCTGACGTTTCTGGTAACTCAGGCAGGGATCTGACTTCACTCCGAATCAGCTCGTTCCCTCCCCACCAGGAGCAGGGAGTGAACCCACCGCCCCCTCTTCCACCTGTAGCTTCCGCTCACGCCCAGTCCCGGCTACCTGCAGCCAGCATGTGAGTGGCCGGCTCTGTCGCCAGCACGCCTGTCACCTGATCAGCTGCTCAGCTGTCTGCCAACTGACTCCGGCAACTGCAGACAAAGCCGGTCAGTGGTTTGTCTCCTAACCACTGGGCCTCTGCCTGAACTGTTTGAATCTTTTGTTGTTTCAAACACCTGCAGTAAATAATGCCACAACTGTGGCATACACAGACTCAGTAAAACTGGAGTTCACACACATTCTTATTTGGATAGCTACTTAAAAAAAAAGAAATGAACCACCGCTACAGGAAGGCGGGCCCTGGGTGCATCAGACTTCATCAGCCACTTAATAAAAGCTTCTCCACGGTGATAATTCCTTCCCCAGAGTGGGTGGCTGTGAAAACCAGTCTGAATTCTTTAAATATTTTTGCTCCCTCCTATTAGTTTTAGAGTCGATCTATCTGCCCTTGAGCCTCAGGGCCTTACTCCCAGTAATCCAAACCGAATTGCCCTGTGAATTTTAGGAGCCAAGCCTGGGGGCCGTGGGGCCAGGGTCTGCCTCAGACATTTGATTCTAGTTCCCTCATCTTTGACACGGAGAGCAATAGAGATGTAGTAGCAAAAGATGAGGTCACCAGCCAAAGGTTGTGTTTATGTCCCCAAGTAATATTTAAAAATATCTCTAAGGCCTTACAAAACCATCATATAGTTTCTGGAACCCCTGGACCTATTAGGTGTTTCATTAACTTTAACGGAGATTGTTCTCCCACTTAAAAAAAAAAGCCACTCCTTTCTTAATAATGCTATGAGGACCGCCAACTGAGTAGTGTGTCCAATGAAACAAGTACCTGATGGAGGGCTGAGAGGTTTCCTGTCAACTAGTCTTTCATGCTCTGGTCTCCTGGCCACCTGTTAAATCAAAATGATTTAACAAAATGAAACCCATGGAGAGAAAGTCACTGTACAGCTAAGATACTCAGTCTTTATAAAAACTGCTCTGTCTCAGAGGTTTTCCCAACACTGCTACCCTTTTTGCCCCTCTAAACCAATGGCACAGTAATGTTCACCATTTTTTAAGAAAATCTTCATACTACTTTAAAGGAGAAGTCAGTTTTGCTGTTCATTTTCAACATGTCTGATCAGAAGAAATAATTACGAAGCTGGGTTTGGATACCACACACTGCATTTGGTGCCAATACCTGGCTTGGAGATATGGGTGCACTAAGACTAAGGTGGGCCCAGTGAAGCATGCAGAAAGGAGAATATGCAGAGATATTCTCGGCACCATGGCCAGTTAGTGGGATTAAGTATATACGTAAACATGTTTTCACTTTCTAAATGTGAAATTTCGGACCCATGATCAGAAACGCTAATTGGTTGAGTGGATGGACTCCTTCCCAGCCATGCACACTTCCCAGCTCAGTGTCCCTATGGCCAACAGAACACATCTTCGTCAACTTAAAGCAAACAGTTCCTATCAGGGGAAACCTTTTCAGGGCCAGAGGTAAAGCCAATTCCAAACTCATGAGTACCACCCCTTTTTCTAACTAAGGCATAAAAAACACTTAGTGAGGGCTTAGCAGTAGGACTCCCCTGTCACCAGTGAGGAAACTATCAGAGTCTTCGCACAAAATCTCTAATAGTCCTAAAACTACTCAAAGCCCAAACTTTACCTCCAAAGCCCAGATTTTTAATCATTTTGCTAGCATTGCCTTTTGTAAAACAAAATTTTCAAAAGCTCTGAATTAACAGAGGTAGACTTTTTTTTTAATCCAGAAGGAAAATTGGCTTCATGCCAGTGTTTCAATAGCAGGCGGAAACTTTAGGCACTTTACATCCAATATCCCAATATCACATAACCCTGAAGTTCTGTCACTGAGAACTCAGTCAATTCATTCCCTTCTTGGGACTTTGAGTATTAACATTTAAGAACAACTAAATAAAGTGTGCTTCATGCTGAAGATTTTATTTGGAGATAAATTAGGAGGAAAATCACATAATTTTTCAAGATTCCAAAAAAAGTTTGCTCAGAAATATAACAATGAAAACTCAACTTTTCATCAACCAAGTCTAGGAGACCATGTCTGCCAAGGACCAGCAGCCAACAGCAAAATGTGTGAAGCAAAAATTGACAGAAATGAAAAGAGAAATATATAAATCTAGAACTATAGCTGGCATCTTCAACACCCCCTCCCAACAACAGAACTAAAGATTTATGAATGGAGAAAACTCAATAACATCATCAATCAACAGGATCTCATCAAAATATTAGAACCCTCTACACAATGACAACAGAACATACTTCTTTTCAAGTTCTCACAGCACATATGTCAAAATAACCCATATCCTGAGACAAAAAACAAACCTCGGCAAATTTAAAAGAATTGGAATTACACAGGGTTCCTCTGACTAAAATAAAATCAAACTAGAAATCTATAACAGAAAATTCCCCATACACTTGGAAACTCAACAATGCATTTCTATATAATCTGTGGACCAAAAAGGCAGTCTTAAGGGTAATAAAAAATACATTGATTGAACTGAATGAAAATAAAAATACAGCATATCAAAATTTGTGAGACATAGCTAAAGCAGTATTGAGAGGAAAATATATAGTACTAACAGCATGTATTAGAAAAGAGGAAAAGTCTCAAATTAATAACCTAAGCTTCTACTTCAAGAACCTAAAAAAAGAGCAAAATAAACCTAAAGCAAGCAGAAGGAAATAAATATAAGAGCAGAAATAAATGAAACTGAATACACAAACACTATAGAGAAAATAAATGAAACAGAGCTGATTCTGTGAAAATATCAATAAAATTAAAGAACCTCTACCAAGACTAACAAAGAAAAAAAGACAGATTACCAACATTAAGAATGAAATCAGATATCACTGCAGACCTTGCAGCCAAAGGGATAGTAAGAGAATACTACAAACAATATGTTTAACAGCTTAGATGAAATAGACCAATTCCTCAAAAAACCCTATCACAAATCACCCAAGTTGAAATAGATAATTTGAATAAACCTATAACTATTAAGGAAATTGAATTCTTAATTTAAAAACTCTCCATAAAGGAAATATACAAGTCCAGATAGCTTCACTGAAGAATTCTACCAAATGGTTAAAGAAGAATTAACAGCAATTCTATACAATCTCTTCCAGAGAAGAGGGAGGAACACTTCCCAGTTCATTTTGTGATGCTAGCACTTTCCTGATGTCAAGATTAGACAAAGACAGAACACAAAACTAAAGACCAATATCAGTCATATATATAGATATAAGAATCCTTAGCAAAGTGTTAATAAATAGAATTCAGCTATATATATTTTTAATTATATACTATGATTACTAAGGTTTATTTCAGGGACTCAAGGCTGATTCAATATTGAAAAATCAATGTAATCTACTATATCAACAAGCTATGGAAGAAAAATCACATGATCATATCATTTGATGCAGAAAAGGCATTTAAGAAAATACAACATCCATTCATGATAAAAACTCTTAGAGAAATATAGGGGGGATTTCCTTAACTTGATAAATAGAATCTACCAAAAAGTCTACAGCTAACATTGTACTTAATGGTGAAAAACTAATGCTTTTCCTCTAAAATGAGGAACATGGCAAAGATGTCTGATCTCATCATGCTTACCCAACAAGCTGGAAGTTCTAGCCAGGGCAATAACGCAAGGTAAGGATATAAAAGGCACACAGATTAGAAATGAAGAAGAAAAACGGTCCCTATTTGTAGATGGCATGATTTCTTATATAGAAAATCCCAAGGAATGAAAACAAAAAAAAACCATAATAAGTGAATTCAGCAAGGTCACAGGATGGTACACACTCAAATCAATTACACTTTTACACACTAATAATGAGAAAACAAAATTTGAAAGGCAATGCCACTTAAAATTACTCAAAGGAACTACTTAGATGTAAATCTAACAAAACTTGTATAAGACTTGTACACTGAAAACTACGCAATGTGCCGATGAAAGAAATCAAAGACCTAAAGAAATGGGGAGACATTGTGTTCTTAGGTAAGATGACTCCGAGTACAGATGTCCGTTCTCCTCAAGTTGATACACAGATTTAATGTAATTCTTTTCAAAATCTCCACAAAAGTTTCTGTTGATATAGGCAAAATTTTCTAATATTTATATGGAGAGGCAAAAATAACCATTTCAATAAAGAATAAAGTGGGAAGAATCTATCTACCTGATTTCAAGACTTCCAACAGTTACAACAATCAAGACCATGTAGAACTGGCAGAGGTAATGTAACACAGATCAGTGGAACAGACAAATAGAAAAAAACAGAAATCAAGCCAAATAATACACAACTGACTTTTGCCCAAGGTGCACACACAGTTCAGTGGAGAAAGACAGACTTTTCAACAAATGGTACTGGAAGAAATGGACATCATAGGCCAAACAAAAAGCAAACCAAACCTAAAATACTCTGTCCTAAATTTCACATCTTCTGTAAATTAACTCAAAATGGATCAGAGACTTAAATATAAAATGTAAAACTACAAAAATTTGAGAAAAAAAATAGAAGACGATCTTCAAGATCTTGGGCTTGGTTTAGCCTTGGCACCAAAGCACAATCTACAGAAGCAAAAAATGATTAATTGCCCTTCATCAAAAAGATAAACTACAGGAGGGGCAAAAGATGGCAGTGTGAGCAGGGCAGCAGAAAGCTCCTCCCAAAACCATATATATTTTTCAAAATACAAAAAATACAACTACTCCTAAAGAGAGACCAGAAGATACATTACAGCAGCCAGGCTACATCTGCCTCTGCAAGAACTCAACACCTCACGAAAAGGGTAAGATACAAAGCCGTGACCCGGCGGGACCCGAGCACTCCCCCCACCCCAGCTCACCGGCAGGAGGAAAAGAGTCAGAGTGGGGAGGGAGTGGAAGCACAGGACTGCTAAATAACCAGCCCTGGTGATCTGCACCGGGAGCACAGACACACATCGCATGGTGTATTGGAGACTGGAGAAACCGAAGGGCAGGATCTGAGACGAGACCACAACCAGGTCCCCTCAGCTGGCCCCCTAGGACAAAAAGAAAAGCAGGTACCTTTTAAAAGTCTAAAAGGGACAAGGGCTTAATAGCTGGACAAAATCGTCCTGGCACACTCAGGCCCGCAGACTGGGAATCTTAAGGAACATCAGGTGCCCTACCCCCCTGGGGGTAACCCAGCCCTGAAGCCCCTCAGGTGATAAGCAGACTGCCATTCATTCCCCCTCCCCTCCCCCCGGCCAGCAATGAAAGCAAATTGGCTGACCCCCCACAGCTGTGGAGCAGCTGGGGGCACAGCCCCGCCCACAGCAACCACACAGAGTCCTCACCCAGCCCGCAGCTAACCGGAACGGTCCCAGAGGCTGCCGCTGGTGTGCAGCTGCTCAGCACAGACAGAGTAACCCGGAGCAAGGTCCGGAAGGCACGAAGGGGTGCTGTTCTCGCAGGAGAACACACATAGTGTGGCTGCAACCCCCCGCAGGGCTCCAGCTATCCCGAAGGTTGCCCCGCACAAGGCAGCTCATGGGATTATCCCAGAGACTGCTCCCAGTGTGCGGGTAAACGGCACAGGTAGCGGAAGCCAGAGCAAGGTCCGGAAGGCAGGAAGGGGCACCATTCTCACAGGAGAACATACCCGGCACAGCTGCGACTAGGTTATCCTGAGGGCCACCCCACCCATGGCAGCTCAGGGGATTAACCCAGAGACTGCTCCTGGTGTGCAAGTAACCAACACAGGCAGCGGAGAAGGGCAAGGCGACCAGCAAGCAGGAAGGGACGTTGTTCTCCCAGCTGACACACACGCCACCTGCCTGCTGTACAGCAAAGGACTCCATCAATAGAGCAACAAGGCATCCTACAGTGTGGGAGAATATATTCATAAATGACATATCCGATAAAGGCTTGACATCTAAAATATATAAAGAGCTCATGCACCTCAACAAACAAAAAGCAAATAATTCAATTAAAAAATGGGCAGAGGAGCTGAACACTTTTCCAAAGAAGAAATTCAGATGGCCAACAGGCACATGAAAAGATGCTCCACATTGCTAATCATCAGAGAAATGCACATTAAAACCACAATGAGATATCACCTCACACCAGTGAGGATGGCCACCACCCAAAAGACCATCAACAATATGTTGGCGAGGATGTGGAGAAAGGGGAACCCTCCTACATTGCTGGGGGAATGTAAATTAGTTCAACCACTGTGGAAAGCAGTATGGAGGTTCCTCAAAAAACTCAAGTAGAAATTTGACCCAGGAATTCTCCTCCTAGGAATTCACCCTAAGAATGCAGCAGCCCAGTTTGAAAAAGACAGATGCACCCCTATGTTTATCGCAGCACTATTTACAATAGTCAAGAAATGGAAGCAACCTAAGTGTCCATCAGTAGATGAATGGATAAAGGATGTGGTACATATACACAATGGAATATTATTCAGCCATAAGAAGAAAACAAATCTTACCATTTGCAACAACATGGATGGAGCTAGAGGGTATTATGCTCAGTGAAATAAACCAGGCGGAAAAAGACAAGTATCAAATGATTTCACTCATCTGTGGAGTATAAGAACAAAGAAAAAAACTGAAGGAACAAAACAGCAGCAGACTCACAGAACCTAAGAATGGACTAACAGTTATCAAAGGGAAAGGGACTGGGGAAGATGGGTGGGAAGGGAGGGATAAGAGGGATAAAGGGGCATTACGATTGGCAGACACAGTGTAGGGGGGAGCACGGGGAGGGCTGTACAACTCAGAGAAGACAAGTAGTGACTCTATAGCATCTTACTGCACTGATGGACAGCGACTGTAATGGGATATGTGATGGGGACTTGATGATGGGGGGAGTCTAGTAAACATAATGTTGCTCACATAATTGTAGATTAATGATACCAAAATAAAAATTAAAAAAAGAAAGTGAGGCTCAGGAACTAACATGACTCACTAGTTAAAAAATCATGAGACTAGAATCCAGATTAAGGTAATAACAAAGGTTTGGTCTTGTGTTTTCAACTGTATTCATGGAAACATTATTTATAAAAACAAGACATTGGAAAGAGTCTAAAATATCAAATACTAGGAGTCAGTTTAAATAAAGTTTGGTTCATCTAAAAAAAAAGATAAGCTACAGACTAGGAAAAAATATTTTCCAACCACATAGTTAACAAAGGGCTACTGTGTAGAATATATAAAGAATTATTAAAACTCAACAGTAAAAACACAAACAATCCAATTAGAGAAAATGGGTGAAAGACATGAAGAGGTATACAGATGGCATGAAAGAGATTCAACATCATTAGCCCTTAGGGAAATGCAAATTAAAACCATAATGAGATATCAATACATACCTATCAGCATACCTAAAATAAAAAAATACCACCACCACCAAATGCTGGTGAGGATTGGGAAAATGGATCCTTATGGATTGCTAAATGGAATGTAAAACAGTTGAGCCACTCTGGAAAAGAGTCTAAGAATTTCTTTAAAAAGTAGACCTGCAACTACAATACAGCACTGCAAGGGTACTCTAAGGCTTTTATCTTAGAGAAATGATGACCTGTATTCACACAAAAACGTATACATGAACATTTACAGCAACTTTATTCAAAAGAATCCCAAACTGCAAACAACTCAGAAGAATAGTTAACCAAATTGTGGTATATCCATACAATAGAATACTATCTGGAAATAAAAAGAAACATATGATGAATACATGCATCAATCTGTATGAATCTCCAGAGGACTATGCTGAGTAAAAAAAAAAAAATCCTAAAAGATTACATACTGTATGGTTCCATTTATATAACACTCTTGAAATGACAACACTACAGAAATGGAGAGCGGATTGATGCTTGCTAGAGACTAAGCACACCCACCGGGATGGAAGTGCGTGTGCCTATTGAGGAGCAACACGAGGGATCTTTGAGGTGACAGAAATGTTCTGTCATAATACCAATGTCAATATCCTAGTCGTGATATTTTATTATAGTTTTGCAAGATGTTACCATTGAGGGAAATTGGGTAAAGAGTACAGGAAATCTCTTGGTACTTTCTCTTACAATTGCATGTTACCTATATTTATCTTAGAAGAAAATGTCTAATTTAAAACTACACAGAAAACTCAGAAGAGTGTTTAAATGATTTCAGTGTGGAGAAGGAATTAAGCATAAAATCAATGGATAAATTTCTAAATGAAAAGATTGGTATGACTGTAAAACCCTGAAAGATATTTGTAGATCAAAAAATGACCATAAATCATTCAATGGAATACTGTCACTATAAAAATGGGGAAGTTCTTTACGTAATGACAGAAAATGAACTCCAAAATCTAAGAGAAAAAAAAGCTATAGAATACAGATGTTAATTTATCTTTTGTATAAAAAGGAAAATAGAGATCAATAAATATGTAACATGTAATATGTAGAAGGAAGTTAGACACCCTAAATGAGTAACAGTGAGTGATTTCAGGAGGGGAGCAAAGTGGCAGGAAGGCAAGACTGAAGAGGAGATACTCCCTGAATACCATGTAGGATCTGTCCCACCTTGAGACATGAGAATGTACTACTTTTCAAAAAAAAATTAAATAACAATATCAGAAAAATTTAAAGTTATATCTTTTACAAAAGTTTGAAACAAGATGTTAGCAACAAACCTGATAAAGGACATTATAATATCCTTCAGATATAAACATATTAAATACATTATGTATTAATATGAAAATATCTTGTTAGTCTTCCAGAAAAATGTGCAGAGCATAAAGATGATTTTCAGAAACTGAAATACAAATAATTAATAAACACACAATATTTATCTTGATTAGTAAAAATATTGGATTTAAAGAGAGGCCTTTTTGCCTATCAAATTGGCAACAGGCTTTTAAAATAATGTTTGATGCTAACAAAAATGAATAAACACAGCTCTCCACTGCTGTGGGAATGTGAACTGGGACAACTTGTAATAATATACTGGAAACACCCAAAATGATCAAAGAGAGAGGAATGTTGAAATGCAGTATGAGAGATACTTATCTTGGAATATTATATAGCCATTTATGATGACTTTAAAATATGGTATTGGTTTACAATGTTCATGGTGTAATGAAACTGAATGTATGAAATAATGCCCATTAAAACTTTATAGCTCTCCAGCTTTGAGTGTAATTGCAGAATAGCAATAAATACTTTAAAAAATAATTAAAACCTGGTGTTTAATTGACTTTTGCTAGGGCTTCAAAGATGTTGAATTGAAGTTCAAGAGCCTTTCCTTACCATTGGTTTTTCTCTCGGTTCCTCAAAGTTCCCTTGCTAACGGCAGTTTTCATCTCCTGGTCCCACTATCAGTGACAGCTAACACTCACACTCAGTTAGGTTCAGAGAGTCCCCCCAGCACAGCTCAGGTTCTCCGATATGGGATCCTCGCCTTGCCCACTGAATCTGCCAATCAACCCATCAGATGGGAGGGACTCAGGGGGACATATCTTGAGGTTCAAAGGAAGAGCAAAAACAATTTATCATCCAGACATTGTGACTACTTTGGTTCCCACATCTGCCTCAGTGGAAAGTGGCGCGTGGTCCTGACTACCTTTCTGTCTCTGCATGTCAGAGGCCCTGTCTACCAGCCTTGCTGGGCGGCTGGCACTCGGTCCTTGTGCAAATGTTCTGCTTGAAAATGCCTGGCCCTCTCTCCTTCCCTCTCTCTCCACATCACTCTGATTGGTCCACAACCTTCCCGATTGCTAATCTTATTTGGGAATCCAAGGTTTTCACTCAACAAAATGAGGAACAACCAGTGAACTGGGTGATCACAAAACCTCCCTGGTCAGCTATCACCACAGAGGGAGCAGCAAGAAATGGGGGCTTTTAGGGGTCTTGCAAAACATTTGAAAATAATCTTATTTTCCATATTTCCCAATATAGTCTGTCTCTGCAACGTGGCTAGACTGGACTTCCTGTCTGGAATCCTCAGGCTGCCTCGGAGCATTTCTGAAGGGTGAGGGAGCGTGAGAGTTGGAGCGTCACCCTTACATGTGGGCGCTGGCGGAGCAATGATTGGACTAAATAGCGGGTGGCCATCCGCAAAAAAGAGCCAGTATTTCTCACTCTATACCGGACAACAGTTTGGGCCTAAACAGCATTCTTTCTTCTAGTAACAGAACAGAATCTCTCATTTAGGGGAACAGTACATCCTGAGTCCAGCTCCGCTGGGCATGCACCCTAGTCCTGATCAGTGAGGGTATCTCATTTCCTTGGCCAAAATGGTTCAGGGTTGCGTTGGTGATGCACGGCACACAAATCACAGTTCTATGATTTCTTCCATAGGACCATGGGGAAGAGGAGTGTTTAGGTGGGATGGATATAAAAGCTCTCAGGGAAAACAACTAACCTATCGGGAGATTGTGGTGCCAAGCTTGACCTCGATGGTTAGGCCAGGAGCTCGTAAAAGAAGGAAGAATAAGTTGAGCACCTGGTGGGGACCCACCACGGCACGTCCAGCCCCTCAGGGACTTGCCCTAGAGTGTTATGGAGAAGGACATTATGACCAGGGGCTGAGAGAAAGAGATGCTGAAATGGGTGGCCAGCATGGCTTGAGGCCA